>JARBWK010000011.1:91069780-91594780 GCA_030556195.1 Anolis apletophallus | reverse complement strand
AGATTTCATGCAACTTCGTCTCATTTGAACTGGCGTGCTTTGATGCATTGCAAAGGAATCGTAGTTTTACAATAAATAATAATAGTAGTAGTAATAATAATAGAATCCTAGAGTTAGAAGGATCCTTAAAGGCCATCGAGCCCAGCCCTTTATTCTGCCTTCATTCAGGAAAAGCACCATCAACGCCCTCCCGACAGAGGGCCATCCAGGTTCTGCTTATTTATACTGTAATAATAATAGAATCCTAGAGTTGGCAGGCAGCCCCAGGGGCCATCTAGTCCAACCCCCTTTATTCAGCCATGCAGGAAAAGCACCATCAAAGCCCTCGCGACAGAGGGCTATCCAGCCTTTGCAATAGTAATAATAATAATAGGAGCATCCCCAGGGGCCATCCAGTCCAACCCCCTTCTGCCTTCATGGAGGGAAAGCACTGAAAGAGAGAGATCCAGACTGCTAGGCCACTGTGGGCCATTCCTGGAGAGATAGAGAAGCCAGTGTTCCAGAATGAATCTCGCCACCAAGTTATAGAATCCTAGAGCTGGAAGAGACCTCGTGGGCCATCCAGTCCAACCCCATTCTGCCAAGAAGCAGGAAAATTTCATTGTAAGCTCCCCTGACAGATGGCCCAGCAGAGAGTTCCACTGCTGAACAGCTCTCACAGTAAGATTGTGTGTGGTGGTGGGAGGTGGGGGTTACACTCGATTACAGCACCATCAAGGCCTCCCAACAGATGGCCACCCAGCCTCAATAATAATCAAAATGCAATCATATTATCCTAGACTTAGAAAGGACTCCAAAAGCCAACTCCCTTCTGCTTTCATGCAGGAAAAGCACCATTAAAGCCCCTCCCCAACAAGATGGCCATCCAACTTCTGTTTAAAAGCCTCCAAGGAGGAAGTTTCCAATGGACTCCGAGGCAGAGAGTTTCTCTGCTGAACAGCTCTTCTTACGGTCAGGAAGGTCTTACTACTAAAGTTTAAGTAGAATGTCCTTTCCTGTCATTTGAACCCATTGCCCTGACTCGCTCTAGAGCAGTGGTTTCCAAACTTTTTTGGCCTACCGCCCCCTTTCCAGAAAAATAATTACTCACCACCCCCCTAGAAATTTTTTTTTTAAAAAAATTTAATAGCAATTAAACAGAAAGATATATGTATTAATGCAGTGGTCCTCAACCTTTCTAATGCCATGACCCCTAAATAAGATTCCTCGTGTTGTGGTGACCCCCAACCATATTTTCGTTGCTACTTCATAAATAATTTTGCTACTCTTATGAATTCTAATGCAAATATCTAATATGCAGGATGTATTTTCATTGTTACAAATCGAACATAATGAAAGCATAGTGATTAATCACAAAAACAATATTTTGGGGGGAGTATGGATGGTGGGATTTGCAGTACCTTCGACCAATTCAGTTCTAACTTCCACAGACCACTGAGACCCCCATAAATTACAGAACTGGACCAAACTTGGCACAGAGAACCCAACGACCAACATAAAATACTGGAGGGGTTTTGGGAGGAATTGGCAGTGATTTAGGAGAGATGTAGTTCACCTACATTTGAAGAGCACTATGAACCTAAACAACTATGGATTTGGATGAAACTTGGCACAAATACTCAATACGCCCAAATTTGAACACTGGCGGAGTTTTGAGAAAATAGCCCTTCTCATTTGGGAGTTGTAGTTACTGGGATTTATGGTTTACCTACAATCAAAGAGAATTTTGAATTCCAACAACAATGGAATTGAGCCAAACTTGGCACACAGAACCCCCATGACCAACAGAAAATACTGGAGGGGTTTCTAATGAATTGCCTCCGCCGGGGAAGGCCGCGCTTTTTTCCGTGATGGTGGGGAGGCTCCGCCGGAAAATGCAAAGGCCTTTGCACTGCAGCCTTCACACTGCACTACGTGTGGGGGGTCAAAGTGAAAGAGGCGGGGCCAAAGAAGAGGGCCGCGTGACCCCTCCTAAATGGCCAATTGTTCACCGCCCCCTTAAAGGGGTTCACCGCCCCCCAAATTCCCCTGAGCCTCCCACCGCCCCTTGGATCGCCTCACCGCCCACCAGGGAATCGGTGCTCTATAGAGCATCAAAAATAAAATAAAAATAATTTTTCAAAAGCCTGTTCCAATCCTCAAAATTTTCCAGATTTATCATGCCTTCTCTCAGCTTTTGTTTGTCCAAACTCAACTTAGCCAGCTCCGTAAGCTATTTCGCATAGGTTTACGGAGCCAATCATTCCCACTGATTATTTTAATCGCTGTTCTCTGGACAGCAGTCCAACTTGAAAATTGTTCCCGTTGAATTGCTTTGCCTAGAACTGGACAAAACATTATTATTTCAGGTGAGAAGATGCTGTTGAGGATATAACCACCTCCCCCCCCCCCCCCGGGTGTATATTAAATTGGCACGGTTGACAGGGCAGCAGAATTCCGGAGGTGGCTTCTAAATGGTCTAGAGGAGTAGAGGAGCCAACCTCAGTGGTCTAGAGGAGCCAACCAGGAGCTACCAGTGCCCAGGAGACTCTTCACCCCCCTTAATCGTCTTAAACTCCTGGTCGCTTCCAGGGTAACAGCCAAATACCTGGGAGTTACCCTGGACCGTGCTCTGACCTACAAGAAGCACTGCCTGAATATCAAGCAAAAAGTGGGTGCTAGAAACAATATACAAAAGCTGACTGGAACAACCTGGGGATCAAAACCAGATACGTTGAAGACATCTGCCCTTGCGCTATGCTACTCTGCTGCTGAGTATGCATGCCCAGTGTGGAACACATTTCACCACGCTAAAACAGTGGGCGTGGCTCTTAATGAGACATGCTGCATTATCACAGGGTGTCTGCGCCCTACACCACTGGAGAAATTACACTGTTTACCTGGCATTGCACCACCTGACATCCGCCGGGAAGAAGCAACCAATAGTGAAAGGACCAAGGAAGTGACATCTCCAGCCCATCCCCTGTTTGGGTATCAGCCAGCACGCCAACAACTTAAATCAAGAAATAGTTTTCTAAGATTTACAGAGACACTCGCTGGAACACCTCAGCAAGCGAGAGTCCAAAAGTGGCAGGCTAAAACCCAGAACCTCAATCAATGGCTGATACCAAATGAGAGACTCCCTCCTGGGCACACAGAAAACTGGGCAACTTGGAAGGCGCTGAACAGATTGCGCTCTGGCACCACGAGATGCAGAGCCAACCTTAAGAAATGGGGCTACAAGGTGGAATCCACGACATGCGAGTGTGGAGAAGAGCAAACAACGGACCACCTACTGCAATGCAACCTGAGCCCTGCTATGTGCACAATGGAGGACCTTCTTATGGCAACACCAGAGGCACTCCAAGTGGCCAGCTACTGGTCAAAGGACATTTAATAGAATACCAAGTCTGCAAACTTTGTGTTTTGTTTGTTTGTTTGTTTTTAATGCAACTATTTGGTTTGCTACTGACATGATAAATAAAATAAAAACCCTTAAATAAACTTGGTTACAATTAATTTCTGCTTCTCCATCTCTCCTTATCCTCCCGGAGTCCTTCCTTTCTGCTCACTTCCGCATTCCACTGCCAGCCTGGTGGCTGCTTGGGTCACACAGCCCACATAACTCCCATGACCTCCCCAGACCTAAAGACAGTGCTTTCCTTTCTTTTCCCACCTTGGCTTACATCGACCTGCTCCTGGTAAGCCCAATATGTACTCCCGAAACCACGTATACCGAGATCCATCATTTGCCCTTGGTATTTGTGGATCAGTAACTTGTGCTCTTTTCTTACCTCAAGCCTCTCACTAACCTTTGTTCCCACCTTAAGAGTTCCAATGTGCACCAAAACCATGTTTCTCCTTGTTTTTCCTTTTTTTCCACTCAATTGTCCTCTGTATGAAGGTTCTTTGCTGTGTTGCTGTGGGTTAGACTTCACTTGAAAGAAATATGCCAAGACACACAGCAGCTAAAGTTACCATGCATCTTTATTGTTCGAAATACGAGAAATAACCATTCTGCCCATGTATATAGGGCCTATACTACTACATCATAAATCACACAATGGCTGTGGCTCTTTTCCCACATACCAGAGCCTATCTCCTCTCACCTCAGCGCAACTGAGTTTTATGACTTCAGGGCTGTTAGTCAGATGGCATGAGTGAGGGATCATGACACTCAGATAACCTGTGCTTTACTCCACTAACCCCGAAACTGCTTTTGCCTTGCTCATGGATACCGAGATCTGGCATTTCTCCCTCAGTACCTGCGGATCACAGCCCTACATGCCCTCTAAGACCCCTGAACCCCCTCACTGCTCACCCAACTCCCACCTCCATAGGTGTACTAGTTCTCCTTGAAGCCTCCATATCCACCAATCTTCGCCTTTTTACCTCTATTCTCTTATCCATAATTCCCTTCCCTGCGCCTTTCCCCAAGTCCCATTATTTACATCAACACTAACTTCTCTGGGTACCAAAACCCAAAGGGATTCCCCGGTATTTGAGGATTTCTCCTGTTTGTTTCCCCTTGTGATGTCCTTTTACCCACTTATCGTGACCTGGGAAGTCCAGCCAACTGTCTTCCTGGGCTTCATTCTCATGAAACTGGATTCAATCACTTTTGGCTAGTCTATCTCTACTAGCCCCATAGAACTCCAGCCAAGGACAACAGGATCCTGAGATACAGGCTACCTGTCCTTTGTGCAGTTTATTGGACATACAATTACACTCATTGCTTGGCATGGCAGTTCCCAGATGAGAAGGCCATGCCCTGTTGACACACAATAGCATTTCCCATTTCCCAGCAACTTGCCACTTCATCCTATCAGGATGAACAATACTCTGCCTTGGACCTTTTTGACATTCAGCACCCACAGCGCTGCACCCATGAACTGGGGACTCAGATTGCTATCATTTCAACAATAAAGGTTCTTAGGACCTGATAGCCCCTATTGTTTGTCCCTTGCTGGGACCACATAACCCACTCAAGACTCATTTCAGCATCTTTATCTACTGGACTTCCCAGCCCCCCGTCAGCCATTGGACAGAGAATACATTGAGAGCAAGGAACACTCTCTGGTTGGTCGGCTGGGGTCGCAGTCCTGTCTCTGCAGGGAGTTGTCCCTGATATCATTGGCACCCAACCAATCGCAGCAAAGCCCGGTGCAGCTGGGCGGGAGCGGGAATTTCAAAGAGTAGGCAGCAATGTATAAAAAGTCTGTCAGCTTACTTTTGTGTATTACCATGAGCTGGCATCACCATCAGCTGATTGAATAAACAACCTCAGTGGCTTCTTCAACTTGGTGAGCTTTGTTTCAAAACATCAGGCTTCTTCTCGCTCATCAGCACACGGACTCACAAGGACAGCTGATCACTGGTGCCGGTTGACACTTATCGGACTTGGTATCCGCGGCCCAGATCTCACTAGCCGCGGTTGCTTTACATTGTTCTATTTCCATGGACTGACTACTATATGTCATTTCTGTAGCTCTGTTTGGTATAAGCTTTCATAGATATATGTGTGTGTGTGTTTTAATTTAGTAACTTATTGTAGTTTTATGTTCCTTTGTTTTTGAATTTGTTGTACCTTGTGTCAAGCTATCAGGAGACTGGCAGGTAATAAATATATCATTATTATTATTATGATTGGCAAAAATGCCTAATAGCATGGGTCCAGGAGAGAACCCTGGTCCGGAACAAGACTACAGGTACATCAAGGCATGCCACTTAGTAAATGGATGCCATTCCAAAGGAATTATGTCTTATATATAATCACAAGATCAAAATCAAGCCAATTCCCCTAACAATTTAGGAACAACCTACCACCAGATGGCACCAGGTTTCTTTTCTATTGCATAGCTAATTAACTTTCTTTTCTCACCAAGGAGGTGGAGGGATGCAACCTGACTACACCATGTAACCATTGGGGGGGGGGGGGGGATCCTGTTCTTGGTTTGAAAGTGTTATTTCCTGTTTAATGGTGTGGTCCTTGGTTAAGACTATGATGACATAATCAATGAAAAACTTTGGATTGTATAGGGAAGGAGCTGCACCCCTGCGATGTTTCCTTTGCTGTCTGTGACCTTCATCAGAAGATCCCAACTCTCTGTCCCTGGGATAACATTCTGTAACATGGTTTTTGTTCCTGGGCCATCAATGTCATTTGCTAATTGATTTTATCATAAAAAACATGGGGAAACTTTACGAGCTGCAAAAGCTTTGTTCTGCAGGAGGGACATCCTGCTATTGCACTTTTTGGTCTAGTTTTCCAATGAATATCGCACCATCAAGTCTCAACCAATTCAACAATAGTTTGTGGCACAAAAATGATGTTTCTGGAGTAAAACAGCTACTTTCAAAGTAAGGACTGCCCAAGAATAACACTTTCAAATCAGGAACATAATACCTACCTCGTCTATTAGCTTATACCGTCTTAGCTTTAATAATCATTTTTACTCCAACTTTTAAAAGAGTTTTAAAGAACTTATTGTGTTGTAAAGTGTGGGTTGCATTATGCTATATTTATTTATGTTGTTATATTAATTTTCACTGAGTTTTTAAATTAACCATCGAGATGTTTAAGATCATCCAGAGAGGCCCTGCTCTCGGACCCACCTTCTTCACAGGCGCGATTGACGGGGATGAGAGGCAGGGCCTTTTCAGTGTTGGCTCCTCGGCTTTGGGACGCCCTCCCTAGTGACATCAGATTGGCCCCCTCCCTCCTGACATTTCACAAGAAAGTCAAGACCTGGCTGTTTGAGCAGGCATTTGCTGATGAAATATAACGGTTTAATTAGATATATGGAATGACGACAATGTGACGGAAAATGATTTCAACGTGATGTTGAGATTGCATTTGTATGTTTTAATTGCTAATTGCTATGTTATATGGTTATTGTTTGGTTTTGTTTTGCTTGTGTTTTTGATTGAAGGGCAGAGACTGCCTTGTGTAAACCGCCCCAAGACGCCTTCAGGCTGAGAGGGGCGGTATAGAAAAATGATAAATAAATAAATACATACATTTGTTATATGTTGTTTTTGTTTTGCATTGAACGTTTGCTACTGTGTTTTTTTTTTACTGTAAGCTGCCCTTAAGTCCCCTTGGGGAGATAGGGCAGGTTAAAATTTATTATTATTATTATTAAAGTTGTATTACACAGTGTAATCTAATGGTCTTGTTTTGTGGCAGTCTAAACAATTGGCAAATGCATGCTGCTCCTTAGCCAATATTTCCCTAACCTTCCAGCTATTCTCCCTTTTCTAGTTTCTTTGAGCAGATGGAGGGAGGTACGTAAATGACTGGAGCATCTTCTCATTTCAAGGCGGAAGTGAGCATGAGTCAACTCATAACCAGGAGGCCTGTCTTCTGCATCGAGGAAATAATAATGCTCTACTGGAACCACGTGACATTTGCTCCCTGTCTCTGTGTTGATGAGCACAGGCATTTTGCTATTTGGGGTGAAGGACAGGTTGGTATCTCTGCAAGAGTGTGTTGGAGGAAGAGGACAGGCCAAGTTTGTTTCCTCAGCAGTTTGGACATGGGTTGCTGTGAGTTTTCCGGGCTGTCCGGCCATGTTCCAGAAGCATTCTCTCCTTATGTTTCACCCACATGTGTGATAGGCATACTCAGAGGTTGAAAACTCTGTTGAAAACTAGGCAAGTGGGGTTAAATCTGTGGAATAATTCCAGTGTGGAGGAAAGAACCCTTGTCTGTTGGAGGCAAGCGTTGCCATTGGCCACCTTGATTAACATTGAATAGCCTTGCAGCTTCAAAGCCTGGCTGCTTCCTGCTTGGGGGAAGCCTTTGTTGGGAGGTGTTAGCTGGCCCTGATTGTTTCCTGTCTGGAATTCCCCTGTTTTATGAGAGTTGCTCTTTATTTACTAGAGCCTGGTAATGGCATCACCTGGAGATCAAGATGGGCAGGTATAGGAGCCTCAGTCTTCCCTCCTATGGTTAGCTGAGCAATGGTCAACACTGATTGGATTGCTATTTTCATCACCCCTAGTTAGCAAGTCAATCACAGCGAAGCCGAGTCCAGCTGGGCAAGAGCAGAAATTTCAAAGGGTAGCAATGTATAAAATGTCTGTTTTGCAATGTACTGTATCTCAGCTTACTTTGGCAGATTACCGCAGGCTGGCATCACTATCAGCTGATTGAATAAACAACTTCTGCAGCTTCTTCTTCAACTTGGTGAGCTTTATTTCGAAACATCAGGCTTCATCTCACTTGCTAGGCGCACGGACTCACATGGATGGCTGATTTCTGGTGCCGGTTGCCGCTTACCTCCGTGCCTCAGGTTTCGGTATCCGCAGCTCAGATCTCACTAACTGTAGTTATTTTAAATTGCTCAATGTCAAGCTCATGCCATAAGTGTATTTATTTAATTGTAATGCAGGAAGGTAATTTCCAAAAAAGGAAAAAAGCATTTGAAAAAAGTAAAGCAGCAACAACAGCATTAAGCAGCAGTTCAGCAGGTCAGAAACTTCTGGTGCCAACAGTAGAGCCACTGAGTTGCAGCAATTCAGGAGCAGAGCCAAACTTTAAAAGTTATAAAACACTTTAATCCAAAAATTACAAATTGAGAAAGGAAAGTTAAGAGGATCTACCTACCTACCTGTGTATCCCACAGACATTGTGTCTTTCTCCATGTTCACAGGGGAAGAAGGACGGAATTGAGAGGCTAGCCTTGTGCTCGGAAAAGGAGGTGTGCACCCGTGGCCCTGAGCTCGAATTCGAAAGATTAGCCGGCCATCAAGCTGATTTGACCCGCAGCAGGGAGTTCCAACGTTCCCACATGCCCTGCAAGGACTGGCAATTTTTGGACAACAATTGGGACTACAATTCAGGAGATCACAGGCCACATCTATCCCTCTTTTCCCATGCCCTAGTTTGAGCTGAAACATTGTGGCGCCACTCAAATTAAATAACACCTCGCATCGCAACATTTTTTCCTTTCCGCAAAGATACAAAGTGTCCCATATGGCTCTCTCCCCCACTTAACACATAAACCTTTCCGGGCTGCGGAACACTGCCAGCCCACCCGGGATGCCTTTCTGGCGTCTCGGGAAGGCCAGAGTTACGTTTCTCAAAACCGCTGATACGGAATTTTAAAAATGGCGCCAAATTCCCCTGCTATCCGCGAGAACATCAATTTCACCGATTGACTCCATTCCAATTTCATATTTTTCTTTGACTCATTCTAAGACTTTCTGCTATCTTGATTTTCTTCCTCTGAGCTCCTCTGCCCCTCTGCAGCCTTTTGATTTTTAAAGAATATATTTTTCAAAGATGCTGATTGTCAAAACTTGCTAGTTTTTTTGAAAATCTTTGTTCCCGCCATTGACAGTGGCCTCCTTTAATGGCCTGAAGCCATGGACTCTTTGTGCACAGGTTTGCGTGTAGACAGGCCAGAATGTGTGTGTGTGTGGGGGGAAAGCGTGTTGGGAAGTATAGTTTTCCAAGGACTTTTATGTTTTAGGACTCTGCTCAAGGCTGGTAGCGGAAAGGACTCATTCTTTTAGTTTCCCAAGGACTGGACCAGATGAACTTTCCTTTTATATGAACTCTTTTATCATGATTTTCCCAAGAAGCATATTGATTGGTCTTTTATATTTCCTCTATGATCAAATGGATTACATTCTCCCTTTTTCTTATGAAATAATGATGATCTTATGAGATATTGGTGGTGATGGAAATATCCCCAGATTCCCATCTATGTAACCCTTCCCTGCATGTCTTTTTCCTCCCCATGTGTCTTTTAAAAATATGAGAAAATGCTACATGTTTGTGTGAACCAGCTGTTGTTGAGATAAGGGCAACCACATTCCAAAGCCGCACCTTTAATCCTGTCATCAAGAATTTTTGCATGAAGACAAAGGACTTTTCTGGTGTAGAAACAAAGGCAATTTTTGTTTCTCAATGAAGACCCCCTCATCTTTCAGCAGGAGGGGCCTTGAAGTTTCGCTCTCCCCTCTCGTTGGGAATATTGGCATAACTATTTTTCATTTACAATAAAGGCTGTTATTTTCTGGCTTCGGACCCCAGAAATTCCAGTGATTTGCAACTATCATTTTATTTATTATTCCTGAGACTCATATGAAAAGGCCTGCAACTGACCTTTGTCAACAGGAAAAGGCAGATATGGACAAGTTCTCAATTTCCCACCCAAAAACAAAAGACTCTCTTTGGTTTGAAAGGTCAAAGGCATGGGATCTTCAGATTTAATAAAGGACATTTCCAGTTGCATTGTTTTCCACAAATTCCTGGCTCTTGCTTCTCATTGCCAGGACAGAGGCGGCGCTGTTTCGCTATTGGCTCCCGCTTCAGCTGGCTCCAATGTTCCATCCAATCATTGAGGAGCCAGCCGGTGCGCGGGAGCGGGAAATTTGAATTTGACAGCTCTGTATAAACTATAAAATGGCATGTATTTTGAATGTAACTTTATGACTGCTTTGCGACAAGGATATTGTGGTTGTCATCCTCCTCAGATGACGGGGAAAAAGACTTCGGTGGCATCTTCTTCTGGACTTCTTTGGTGAGATTATTTGGGAAATGGATCTTTTTAACTTCCCAAAGGTTCTGCTGAAATCCTCGCTTTATGGGTACTTCTGGGCCTCTGCCCCCTCTGGGCCAGGCCATCTCAAAATTGTTCAGTAACCGCCCCATCCGCACTGCTATATAAAATCCAGATTATCTGCTTTGAACTGGATTATGTGGCAGTGTAGGCTCAGGGAATCCACTTTAAAGCAGATAATGATGTGACTTATCTGCTTTGATAATCTGGATTATATGGCAGTGAAGAAAAGGCCTGGGAAGTATCACTCTAATAAGGAAGGGATAGGAGGAGAGAAAAGAAGGCAAATAGGGGAAGGGCTGTTCCCTGCCAACTACCGTAATTCATCGGCCTATCTATCACAGTTCTCAATTAGGACTACAACCTTGTGCAAGATTTATTATTATTAATATCCTGCTTTTTTACTCCATATGGAGACTCAAAGCAGCTAACATTAAAAAGTGTTACAATACAATTTAAAATATACATACTGTATATTGAAACAGTATTAAACATTATTCATATTAAAAACAATTCAGTTACCCATGATGTGCTGGAGTTCCCACAATCCCCAAGAGTTCAGCAATGTATTTCAATGTGATTCAGTGCAGGTTTATTGCAAACGTGTTTTGCTTTCAAGTAGCTCAAGCTCAGGAATGTCTGAGAATCCTTTGAAAAGTGTGGCCCCGTCTGCACTGCCATATAATGCGGTTTGAATCTGCATTATGTGGCCCATATAGATGGGCGCATATGTTTCCAGCCCCCTTTTCAATTCATGACTTATAAATCCTTGTTTAGCTCCTGTTTGTGGCTGCTTGTAGCTGCAAGAGTTTGGTTTAAAGGCATTTTCCCTCCCTCCTGCTGTTGCAAAAAGACACAAGAGGGACTTTAAATGGGAAACGTTGACAAAATGAAGAAGCGTTTTCAATTTACTCTGCAGTTTGAGGAATGCATGCCCCTTGCCTGATTTTTCAGCTAAATTTTCATATGGAGCAAAGTGAATAAAATTTACAAAAGAAAAGAATGGCTGAAAAACATCCAGGAATGATGTACGTTGAGGACATTTTATTAAAAAATAAAACAGCAAAGTTTCAAGCATTTGAGGATTAAGTAATGATGCAAAAGTACTAAATTTCCTAGACCAGAGCTTGCACACACATGACCCCTATATCCACAGGGAAAACACAGTGGATAGCTGAAACCTTATATAACAGTGAACACTGTATTTTGACTATACTTATATCATATCAACATTGCACACAGAAGGACCTGGTGAAACACTGGATACTGAATTCTTGGATGAGAGGGTTGTACTGAATAATCTATTATTATTATTATTATTGGATACACAACATGATGAGTCCTCAGCAAACAAGGTCACTCTGCTGGCTCTTGTATTGGATCACATGTTGGACGCTTCCCAAGTGTCTAGGACTGTGAGATGTATTGGCAAATAAGGTGTGCAGATCCATGTAAGGTGGCCTTTTGCAGCTGACAGGTGGTGATTTTGTCAGCGCCGATTGTTTTCAAATGCAGGCCAAGGTCTTTAGGCCCTGCACTCAGTGTGCCGATCACCATTGGGACCACCTTGACAGGCTTGTGCCAGAGTCTTTGCAGTACGATCTTTAAATACTCACATCGTGTAATCTTTTCCAGTTATTGTCAATTCTGCTATTGCTTGGGACTGAAACACTGACAATCCACACTGGGGTTTTTTTTCCACGATCATGAGGTAAGGCGTATTGTGCTCCAAAACTACAATAATAATCTATCTATCTATCTATTACATGTAATAAAAGTCAGTGTTTGCGGGCGGTGGGCGGGTGGGCTGAGCGACGGGAGGAATATGTGCCAGCGTTTCGATTGGCTGCCACTCCGGGATTATTTACATAAATGGCTCTGACTGGCCAGCCTCAGAACTCCAACCCTCTAAGGCACCAGACAGAGGAGATTGGTTGCCACTGAGGGAAAATTTGCATAACGGACTCTGCATGGCCAACATTCCAACATCCAAAATCTCAAAGGTGCCAGAGAGTGCACTTTTAAAAAAGGCTTCCTTCAGCTGATTCAACAAACTAGGCCTCAGCCTGATTCGGCAGTAAGGCTTCCTCTACTTGATTTTCCAGACTAGGCCACAACCTGATTTGCCAGTAAGGCTTCCTCTACTTAATTTCCCAGACTAGGCCACAACCTGATTTGACAGTAAGGCTTCCTCTACTTGATTATCCTGACAACCAGATAGGCCACAACCAGACTTTTGACAGTAAGGCTTCCTCAATTATCCTGACTTCATTTTCCTGACTAGGTCCACAACAATGACAGAACAAGACCAAACTTGGCCCACAGACCCCCCCAAGATGCACTCTAAATCTTGGTGCAGTTTGAGGTAGGATGCACCATGGATGATGGAAATTGCAGTACTTTAACTCACTTGCTTAGAGCACAGTGGCCTACACCAATGACGGATCAGGACCACACTTGCCATACAGAGGCCCAATGCAATACCAAGCTTGACACACAGTGCCCCTATGACCCACACTATATTCTACTGCCGTATGGAGAAGAGTGGGACTTGAGGTACCTCCATGGACTATGGGATTTGTAGTACTTTCAAAGCCTTCATTTCCCATAGACCACTGCAGCCCTGAACAAAGACCTAAAAAGACTACACTTGGCACCCTGTGCCCCCATGATCCAGTCTCCATCCTTCTACAGTTTACAGGAGGGTGGACCATGGATGATGGGACTTGAAGTACCAAAGACCAACCTTGGCACACACAATGCCTTTCTCAAATAACCCGGGCACCGCTAGGTCCCCAAGCTAATAATAATAATAATAGGAAAGAATGAACATGGAATGGCTTGACAATGTCTTTGGAAAATGATCTAATAGGAAGTTACTGGTGTTATATGTTTTTATGCTTTTTGTAATGTGTGTTAATTGTTTTTAATTTTGTTTTAACTTTATCTATGTTCATTGTGGCATCGAATCATGCCAGTGTAAGCCACCTTGAGTTGCCTTCGGGCTGAGAAAGGCAGCATAGAAATGCAGTAAATAAATAAATAAATATTATCTCCTGTTTTGTCTGTCCCGAAGAAGACTCAAAGTGGCTATGTATTATTATTAATAATACTATGTTTATCAGTTTGATAATTTGTAATGCTATTTATGAGAAAAAAGACAGTATTTTGTTATTTATGAATGCTCCCATTAGAAAATGCATAAGGACGTGGGTGAACTATAACTCCCAAAATCATGGGTCAATCACCCCCAAACTATGCCAGTATTCAAAGTTGGCCATATTGAGTTTATGTGCCAAGTATAGTCCAGATCCATCATTGGTGGGGTTCAGTGGGCTCTCTGGATAAGGGTGAACTACACCTCCCATATTCCCCCAAACCCTGCCTGTATCACAATTGGACATGTTGGGTCGGTGTTCCAAGTTTAGTCCAAATCCAACGTCAGGTATGTTCACTGCTCTCTGGATGCAGGTGAACTACAACTCCCAAATTAAAATCAATTACCACAAATCCCTGTAGTATGTTCAGTTGGTCATGGGAGTTCTTTGTGCTAAGCCTGGTCCCGACCCATTGTTGGAGATCACAGTATCTCTGGATGCAGGTGAACTATAACTCCCCAAAATCAAGGTCAATCCCCCCCCCCCCCCAAAAAAAACCTCTCCAGTATTATTAGTTGGTCAGAGGGCTTCTCTTTGCCAAGTAGAGTCCAGGTTGGTCATTCATAGGGATCACAGTGTTCTGTTGAAGTCGGACCCAAAGCAGGTAAAAGTACTCCAAATCCCATCATCCGTGGTCTATCCATGGTCAAGAAGGCAGCATGGGGTTTGACTGGGGGGACCCCCCCCCTTTTTTTTCCTCAGAGGAAATGTTTCATTTTAGACCTGAGAGCAATGAAAGCCATCACATTACAGAATAGGCCATTTTGCCCACCTACATCTGGATCATTCCCTACAAATCCACTTCCCAAGCAGCTCCTGAAACGTATGAAAATATAGCTTTTCCCAATGCTTTAGACCCAGAAAGGATGTTATACCCTACACTTGGACTCAACCTAATGTGATGAACACAGTGGGTTACCACATCTGAATGGTAGGACTAGGTGACATTTAGTAAATGGGATGAAGTGGTTGGACTTGGATTGAACCTGTCAAGGTTATTATTATGTTTATTTATATTCCATTTTTCCTCTCCACAAGGAGAGATTGTGAAGTTCAAAGATATTAAATACTAAGGTTAGGTTTCTCCGTGCCATTATACTTCCAGTTTCCACGTATGGCTATGAAAGTTGGGCAGAGAAAAAAGTAGATAGGAAGGAAACCAACTCATTTGAAATGCAGTACCAGGTAAGAGCTCTATGGATATTGCAGAGTGCTGAAAAAACCAATAAATGCGTCCCAGAGTAAATCAAGCCCGAGAAGCCCTGGAAGCCAAGATGAGTAAGCTGAGACTGATAGGGATGCATCATGAGATGAGATGAGATGGATGACTCACTCCAAAAGGAAACTGTGTTTGGTTTGGTAAAAAAACAAGAGGAAAAAAAGAAGAAGTAGATTGCATTGTAAATGGATGGACTCAACTAACTGAGGACACGATGACTTCGAGGTTTGTTTTTTTCCCATGTCAGGAGCAACTTGGAGGTCTCTCTCCTTCATAGGGTCGCAAATGTCAAGGTGAACTTGACATTTGCTAACAACAAACAACAGTCATCTTAAATGTATATGCATATATTTATCATGCTAGAGTGGGAAATCTTTGCCCCTCTGGATTACACTCTGTAATCCTATGATTGTTGTCCCTGGGTTATAAATGTCATTACTTTCTAATTGGTTCTGTCATAATTTTAAAAAAACATGGAAAGAGATTATTAAACTGCAAAAACTTTGTGGGAGGGACATCATGTTGCGATAGCACATTTTGCAATAGTTTTCCAAGAAATATCTCACCATCGAGTCTCAACCAATTCAGTCTTTTTTGTGGTACAAAACACAAAATTTCTGGAGTAGAATAACTACTTTCAAAATAAGTACCACTCAATTACACGGGAAATAGCCCGTTCAAACCAAAAACAGGTATTTTTTTCAAATTTTGTTGTATAGTGATTGGTTTAAAACTCTGGCACATCCTTGTAGTAAATAATCAATATGTGAATGTTTGAGCCTCAAATTACATGAGAAATTACTGAGAAAGAGGACATTAGAGCCACATTTAAGCATTTGAAAGTATGATTTGAGCAGGACAAGAAGGAACAGCAATGGGGGTTGAAAGACAAAAAAGTGGACAATGAAAAATTGGAACAAATAATCAGGTTCAGTCTCCCTGGATGTTTTAAAGCAGAGGTCAGATGGCCATCTGTTGAGAGGGCTTTGATTGTGTGTTCTTGCAAGGCTCAACCGGGTTGGACTAGGTGGCCCTTGGAGGTCCCTTCCAACTCTATGTCACTTGCAATCCATTAGTCAGATGTATCCTCAGGCAAAAGCAAACTGCAGCACCCTCTCCTCCTAACGAGTCCTTCCTCATTAGTAACCTCTCTCTCACCATACCCTGATGTTGCTTGGCCAGCTGTGTCCTGGGTGCATTTGCACAAGGTGCAGGGAGGGTGTGCCCAAGATCGCCAAACATCTTCAATTGACTCAATGGTTTGACGAATGGGAAACAGCACACAGACTTGCTTTGTGCCTAGTGCTACCAGACAAACATTGAGGACTTAGAACGGCTCCTTTAGTTCACAAATTGCTCCTGCTTATGGTTTAATCTGCTGCAGCTTCCCGCATCAGTTATGAGACGCGAAATGCTGCTAGTGCACTGGGTACCATGGACAGAGAAATGGAAAACTACAGAAGCACAGATAATCTTTGGACAGTCCAAAGAAGGTCAAATAATTTTTTTAAGCCATGTTTCTATAGCAGCCTAGATAGTAATTTGCTGCTAGAATAGCTCCCATTAGTTTTCCTGGCTGTCTTTTTTCCAGCGGCACCGAAGACAGGCTCATGTTTGCCAATTATTTCCCAGGTCCCTTGTGGTGGCTTAAGCTGAAGAGGGAGGGAGGGAGGATGGTGGAAGAAAGATGCGGAGCTAAGCAACCACATGAAAAGAGCCTCCCAGTTTTATGAAGAGGCACAATGGAAGCCTTGCTGGGCAAAAGGAGAGAGCCATTGGTTGGCACAAGGCCGATTTCTCCTTTTGGCAAAGGAACATGTCAGCCATCCTCACTGAAAGTCTAGGCGCACTGTCTCTTGGGCCAGTCAAATTATTTTGGCACCTGAGGCAAAACGACACCAAATTTTGAAATCCCATGAGCAATTCTTCCCTTTCTTGACAGTGAAATGTGTCATGCCTTTAATGAGTAAGTCACGGTTACCTTTAATGGCACTCCAGGTGTGCAGCAGAAAATGGCTCACATTGCACTAGGTGGCCCTGCAGAAAGAACGGTGTGATTTTGGAAGGTGAATGCTCTGAGCTGCACTCTTTAGGTTTGTTTCTCTACATCTTTGGGAAAGAGCAGTTTTGTTCAAAATGTGGTCTTTCATTGTCAGATTAGGTGCAGGAGAAGGGTGGGTGTTCATATTGCTCCTTTTGCAAGGTGCCGAGACTCCATTCCAACCCTGTGCACGGGAGCGCCTTTCTGAATTTCTAGAATATTGGTTGCCTTGAATAGAGAAAGGGGTTTTTTTTGGCTGAAATAGAATTCCCATAGGCCAAACTTCCCCAACCTGGCACCTGCTGCTTGACAGCTCCCAATCTAGCCTGATGCATTAGGCAGCGCCCAATCCCTTCACATAATGAGCTCTCTCCTAAAAGTGATTCCGTAAAATCAAATTTTTAACCTGAAAGCCACGCTGTAGTAATCTAGCCTGGTTTGGTGGAAATTCAGTTCTGCTTTGGTGATTTAAAATGCCACCGACTCTGAAACCTTTGCATGAATATATAGGCCTGGATACAACTTTTTGAATAGTGAATCAACCTGTTGGTAAAATCTGATTTAATGGATCTACTCTAGTTGGAACTATTTGTGGGATTCAAGACGCAGAATCTGGGAATCCAGTGTATTTGCTCTTTTGCTGCTATGCATTATTTACATTTAGCATTTGTTGTTCTCCCGTTAGCCTGACAAATGCATGTTCTTTGCTGGGTTTTATTATTTCTTTTAGGTACATTATTTTGTTGATTGATGTTTGTCTGGAAAACTGCCTTGAGCGCTGGAGAACAGACAGAACATAAATATATTACGGAACACATAATATTTCATTAGAGATGCTGGCTTGCTTGTTGCTTGCCTTGCTTTTTGTGGCCCAAAGCGTAGACAGTGGCTGGGCAAAAGCAAACTGCTGCTGAGAGGGCAGTAGGGCAATGGAAAGTGTTTGTACCCCTCCCAAATGATCAGGCAAAGTGACACATAGAGATCATGCAATGTGCCTTGTTTACTTTGGTCTATAAAAGCCTGATGATCTGAATGATAGGTGTGGTGGCCTTTCAATCTTCTTCGGCAGGTGCTGTCTACCTTATTTGTGGGCAAACAAAACAAACACGTGTTTTTCACTCGTCTGGAGTTCTGATCTTTCTCTCCAAGTGTCAACCATGAACCAAAGGGGAAACATCAGAGGAAATCCCCTTCACTGCAGCCTTCCTTAACCTGTACAGCAGGCATGGGCAAACTTGTGCCCTCCCTCCAGGTGTTTTGGACTTCAACTACTAAAATTCCTAACAGCCTCAGGCCCCTTCCTTTCCCCCCTCAGCCGCTTAAGTGGAAAAGGAAAGGGAAAAGGAAAAGGCCTGAGGCTGTTAGGAATTGTGGGAGTCCAAAACACCTGGAGGGAGGGCTGAAGTCGGCCCATGCCTGCTGTACAGCATTTCTCTCCACTAACTTTTGCTATTCCTCTTCATGGCTCACAGGTTTTTTTTACTGGGAAATGTCTTCTTTTATATCAAACAGCTGCCTAAGTTTCTAAATATATTAACAGCTGCTATAATGAAGCGCTTCTGTGATTTTTTAAAAAACGAGCAGCACATTCAGGTATCTTTCTATTTATGGCAGCAGCAGAAATAGTTTGAGTTTTTCATCCTCTGAGTAACTTTATGTTTTCAATCAAAACATCCCTGTATTTAAATATAGCCACAAAAACATTGTTCATAAGGCTGCCTTAGATGTACTGTTATGATAGATACACACACAAGGCAAAGACTCCATTCTGATTCACCATCTGACAAGTATGTCCTTATTAAAGTTCTTGAACTAAAGTTCAAGATGGCGCCGGTGCAGGAGCAACTTGCAGGAGTGCTCCGCCCGGGTCTGCCGTTTCCTGATTTTAAGACACCCGAGGACAACCCTGACCCAGGAGAGGGTCGGCCACCCGCTGTAGTAGACCCCCGGCCTTCAGAAGAGGCCGGTGTGGGTCCTCAGCTAGCGGTACTCGGCCCAGAAGATGAATTTGAGGATTTCTATCATTACTGCTTGGAATTGGAGTCCGAGCTGAAGGCCCAACGAGGCCCTCCAGCCGAGGAGAGGACTCGATCCCGGCCACCGCCGGTCTCCCGAAACGCTGGAGCAGCTCCCACTGCTCCCACTGCCCCAGCCGGACAATTGACCCTGCAACAGCTCTGTGAGGAGTTCGGCTGGCTCGAGGAGAGGATCAGGCTGTTCGGCGAGCGGCTGAATAGAGTCCGCGTGGAGATCCATCTCGGACCGGCCGGACCCCCTCTGGGTGAGGAGGAGAAAGAGGGAGAGGTCACAACTACCATGACCGCCCCGTCTCCGGACCACAGGAGCTCCCCAGATTTCCTCTGGGACCACTCCTGGGACTTGGAAATGGAGGCCCGGCCAGGCACGCCGGCGGATGACCCGCCAGCAGCCGACCGATCATGGTCAGAAGAGCCGATGCAGAACGTGAGGGGGACAGTGGGAACAGGGAACCCCCCTGGCACGGACCATCCAACCGCCCAGATGGACCGGGAATCGGAGGGTTGCCTTCGGTTACCTGATCAGAGACATCCGGAGATCGGACTGGATGGGCGACGAGGGACCGGAGAGGAGGAGCTCTTTGATGTGGAACGGGTCTTGGAGCACCCGGTAGGCCGCCGGCCGAGGCGTCTTTCGCTGTCTCGCTCGGCCCAGAGGGAACTGCGGGCATGGGGTAAAATGGCGCGTGGCCTTGGAGACGCGCAAGGGGGACATGTGCCCCCCTCCCCCTTGGAGTTGGGCGGCAAGGAGCCGAGGTGCAGGCGCACGAGAAACCAGCGCCGGCGCCGGAAAAGAAGCCCCGTGGCGACCGCCCCTCCAGCTGACCCAGTGGAGGCTTCGCCGGAAGTTTCGTCGGAAGGGCACGGGCCCCTCCCCCCCTTGGCGGAGGGGGGCGGGGCGAAGCGAAGACACCGCCGGCGACGCAAGCGGCGCCGACGCACTCGCCGTGCAGCAAGTCCACCTCCGCCCTTGGCCGGCCCGCCCCCTGGGAAGGCGGAAGTCCCGCCCCCTCCCCCCAACAGGGGAAAGAGCATTGCCAGCAGGATGGAGAGCCCCAGCGCCACCTTGGGGCTGGAGGATGTACTCCATCACTACAGACTCAGTCACAGACCGCCCACCAGCCAACGATTCAACAGGTGGAGCACCAGGGAGACTCATCCACAGTCCGTGGCCAGGAGTCTCGATTGGACCCAACCATTACCATCATGCAGCCTCAGGGACCACGAATGGACTCAACCACCACCAGGCAGCCTCAGGTCAACAACCCCCAGTGCCTAGATCGGGGTTCATCGGGGAAGCAGAGTGGAGGACGCAACGACATCAGCGGCCCCACCACCAAGACTCTGATGAACGCCAAGAGGGGGCGGTTCAGGACGAGGACCTTTTGGGGGGTGGGTTTTGGCAGTGGGAACCGGGGAGAAACCTCCGGCCCCGCGCCCTCACCACCCCAACCCAGGCTGACTGAGGGTCCTGGCGAACTATTGGACACAGAGCAAGGCTTAGTCCTACCACCACAGACAAGGCAAAATCCCGCTGAGAGAAGGACATCTCAGCCCTTGCCCGCAACCCGTTGTCCCCTGGGGAAGGAGGGGCATCACCGGCACACTCCCCCTTTTCGGAGGGAGGGCAGAAGGCCGGACACCTAGAGGACTCGGGGGTGGACGTGGTGCGGGGGCGGGCAATACGTGTGATCTCGGGTAGGGGCAATTGGGACGGTAGACGTAGGCCTGATGAGAGAAGGCGGAGGAGCCAAAGAGAGGCTCGTCCGCCTTCTGACCTACGAGCTATCCCTAGGCACGCAGATGCGAAGTTCCCTATTACCTCCCCTCCAACTCTGGTTCTGGCCAACACCAGGTCCGTGCGTAACAAGACCGGGATCATCCGAGACTTCCTCCTGGAGAGAGAGATCGACCTAGCCTGTTTGACAGAAACATGGCTCCAGGAGGGGGACGAGGTCGTTATGCACGAGGTGGCATCTCCTGGGTTTGTGGCCAGTTATCAGATGAGGACAGAGAGGCGGGGGGGGGAGGGGTCGCCATCCTCAGCTGAGACACTTTTAATTCCAGGATGATTCCGACGGCGAACATTCCGGGGATGGAGTGCGCGGGCCTGGTGTGGGACCTCAGTGAGAGTGTAGCCTTCCTGCTGGTGTACCGTGCACCCAACGCACCGGCTGGGAGTCTACCTAAGCTGCTGGAGGTGGTCGTGGAGTGGGCATTGAGGTTTCCTAAGCTTATTGTCTTGGGGGACTTCAATGTCCGCGCCGATACCCCCTCAACGGCAGCCGTGGACCTGGTGTCTACCATGGAGGCACTAGGACTCTCACTCTGTAAGACCGGACCCACACACCAGGCCGGGCACACCCTGGATTTGATCTTCGCCGCCGGAATTAGCGTGACCCTAGCTTCCATAACGGAGGTTCCATGGTCGGACCACAGTGTCCTGGAAGTCCGGCTGGGGGTGGCCCCCCCTCCCGGTAAGGGTGCCGAACCTATTTCGGTTCGCCCGAAGAGACTTATGGAACCCACTAGGTTCCTGAATGCTCTAAGGGAATGGGAACTTCCCAGCGACTCAGTCGACGGGCAACTGGAATACTGGAACGCCAGTCTCTCCACGGCCCTGGACGAGATCGCCCCCAGGCGCTCTCTCCTCCCCTGCAGGAATCGCTCGCCTTGGTTTACCGAGGAGCTGCGGGCGATGAAGCGGAAAAGGAGACAGCTAGAGGACGTGTGGCGGAGTCTCCGTGACGAAGCGTCAAAATCGGCTTATAAACAGTTTAAAGAGGTTTACGAGCAAGCTATCAAGGAAGCTAAAAAAGTCTACTACTCTTCCCTGATAGAGTCGGCTAGCTCACGCCCAGCGCAATTGTTTAGGATCCCAACTGTCCCAAATGATAAGGGTTTGGCTCCAACAGCCGAGGCTTTTCAGAGCTATTTCACCGACAAGATTTCGACTCTCCGCCGGGACATTCCGGCCACTTTTGATACAGTTAGTGAACTCGGGACCCCGCCGCCACTCGGCGGGCCCACCTTCACCCGCTTCCAACTGCTGGACGCAGCAGCTGTCGACAAGCTACTAGCTGCAGCTAGACCAACTACATGCTCCCTCGATCCGTGCCCCTCCTGGCTTGTTAGAGCGTGCCGGGAGGGGCTACGAGACCCCCTGGGCACGATCATAAATAGCTCCCTTGAGCAAGGAGTCTTCCCGGGGGGATTGAAAGAGGCAATGGTGAGACCGCTGCTGAAGAAGCCGAATTTAGACCCTTCGGCTCCCTCCAATTACCGGCCAGTTTCCAACTTGCCTTTTTTAGGCAAGGTAATTGAGAGGGCAGCAGCGGATCAGCTGCAGCAGTTCTTGGAAGACACAGCTGGACTTGATCCCTTCCAGTCCGGCTTCCGTATTGGGCACGGGACGGAGACCGTGCTTGTCGCCATTACAGACCAACTTCGCCGCCAGCTGGACCAGGGTGGATCAGCACTGCTCGTCTTGTTAGATCTGACGGCAGCTTTCGATACTGTAGATCACGCATTGTTAACCCACCGTTTAGCCGGCTCCGGGGTTGGGGGGACCGCCCTTAAATGGGTGGCCTCCTTCCTCCGGGACCGGGGACAACATGTGGAGGGGGGCGGGGAGGTCTCTGGGAGATCCCCACTTGATTGTGGGGTCCCCCAGGGGGCCATCCTCTCCCCCTTATTATTCAACGTGTACATGCGCCCCCTGGCCCAGCTGGCCCGCGACTTTGGTCTGGAGTGTTATCAGTATGCGGATGACACCCAGCTTTTGCTAAGAATGGACGGCAGGCCGGATACCGTACCCGATTGTTTCCATCAGTGCCTTGAGGCCATGACTGGTTGGCTGCGGGCCAGCCGGCTGAAGGTGAACCCGTCGAAGACGGAGATCTTGTGGCCTGGTCGACCTGGACGGGATGAGTGCCGGTTGCCTACCCTGGAGGGCGAACGGCTTAATCCGTCGCCGATTATTAAGAGCTTAGGTGTCCAGTTGGACCCCCTGCTGACCATGGAGACTCAGGTCTCCGCGGCCAGCAGGGCGTCATTTTTTCACCTACGACAGGCTAGGCGACTGGCACCCTACCTTTCCAGGGACGACCTGGCCACGGTGATCCAAGCAACGGTCATCTCGAGATTAGACTACTGTAATGCCCTCTACGTTGGCCTTCCCTTGGCGACAGTTCGGAAACTCAAGCTAGTGCAGAATGCTGCTGCTCGCTTGCTGACGGGGACGTCGGTAAGGGAGCACATCACGCCCATCCTTCGGCAACTGCACTGGCTGCCTATTGAGTACCGAATCGTCTTCAAGGTGTTGGTGCTAACCTTTAAGGCTTTACACGGCCTAGGGCCTGCGTACCTGAGGGACCGCCTTGCCCCATACATACCCCCGAGATCACTACGCTCAGAGGAGTCGAATTTACTCCTTATTCCATCAGTCCGCGCCTGTCATCTGTCTGCCACTAGGCAAAGGGCCTTTTCCGTGGTGTCTCCGGCACTCTGGAACTCTCTCCCGGACGATGTTCGAGCCGCCACGGAGCTCATTCCGTTTCGCAGGGCCTGCAAAACCGCCCTGTTTAGACTGGCCTTCGGTTAGGCGAATAAGCCGAATGTACTCATCTTCCAACCAGCACCCTGGCTCAGGGAATGCTAAGGCATGACACAACTTTTAGCCCGGGACCTATGTTGTATTTTTATGTTGTATTTTATTGTATGGCGACATGGATGTTACATGCCAGCCAAGTTTTTATGATGTTGTCCGCCCCGAGCCTGCAGGAAGGAGCGGAATACAAGAAGGAACAAATAAATAAATAAATAAATAAATAAATAAATAATCTAATGACACTTCAAATGGTGTAGTTTCAGCTGCATGCATTCTGAGCAGAGAGTTGTTTTCATTGCCGGTAGCTTTTTATGGTTTGTTCAGAATTTTCCAGGTATTTTCAATAATGCGGCATACCTTGAAATGGGAGGAAGTCCACCGAGATGACCTCAACTCTGGCCAGTTTTAAGCATGAATTTTAAACTCGTGTTGTTATAGTTGAGCCTGAGGTTGAGAGGGAGGAGTCTGTAGCTAGAAATGCCAAACGGTCTACTCGTGAGCAAGAGTTGGATGAGGAGCAAGAAAGGAAGAGATTGAGGCAAATACTTAGTGATTCTTCTGAGGATGAAACGTTTCTGGGTTTTTTGGAGGATGATGGGAGTGCGGACGAGGAGCAGTCATTGGGAGGTATGGATGAGGGTCCACAGAGTACTGAAGGAGACTCTAATGAGATGGATTGGACTAAGGTACAACAAATACAGATGTCTGCTTGGAACCCACTAGCAGTGATTCGTTTGCAGGGTTCACGGGAGATGGGAGTTGGAGTGCTGGGAATAGGTCTCATGGGGATTGTTGGGGAGAGTTGAGTCATCGCAGGAGACGGATCGGCTGGAGAGACAGGCAAAGAGCGGCACAGGAGGAGATGCTGGCAGCTGAAGGAAATGGAGAAGGGGCGTTGGTGCAATCAAGCCCTGAGGAGGACTGAATAAAGGGGGCTTGCAATTAACCATTCGTTGCAGCTGGCAAGGTGTTGTTCTTGCTATCCAGGCCGTTGCCTTCTGTACTGGGTCGCTGCTGGACTGATCGTTGGACTGACTGTGGACGTGGAATTCTGGATCTTGGCATTGTATTCCGTGGGCTTCCGCATCTTTGTATCCTGCCTTTGGCTGTTCCACCTTAAATCCCTTCTGTGCTAGATTTCCCTGCTTTTTCATTTTGGATTCTGGAATGACCTGACTTCGCTGCTTCGTTTACATCCCTCCTAGCTTGACGTAAGGACTGACTGATGACTCTATTCATCCTGTTTTCTTCCTGGCATGACGTTTGGACTGTGTGACGACACTACTACTTCTTGACAACGCTGTTACCATTTGTTTGTTACTCTGCCTTGGAGTAGCTTGTTCTTCTTGGCTGGTTGTGACCTTGGGCTGCTCACACACACTCTCTCAGCCTTATTTCCTCGTGTAAAGAAGTTGGAATGGATGGAAAAAGTCGAGAACTTCGGAGAAGTAGCTGGTTTTAAACTCAACAAGAAAAATCAATGATGTTGACTAAGAATATATAAAAAAAGAACCAACTGAAACTTGAAGAGGTCTCAGACTTCAGTGGAAAAGAGGAGCAATGGGACAAAATTTTAACAGGAGAAAAAAAAGTCATTGCGAGAATTTATAATATGTTGTTAACATGGGCTACTGAGAAGGATGATATAAAGAACTCCATGGCCAAATGGGCACAGAATGTAGGAAGAGTAATAAAGCTAAATGAATGGGAACGAATATGGACAAAAAGATTGAAATACACGTATGCCTCAGATCTCAAAGAAAATTGGCTCAAGATGCTTCGTCGGTGGTATATAACTCCAAAAAAGTTGAATTTAATGTATAAAAATATGGACAATAAATGTTGGAAATGTAAAACCCATGAAGGATCCTTCTATCATATGTGGTGGACATGCCCTAAAACAAAACAATTCTGGCAGATGATGCATAAGGAATGTAAACAAATTTTGGGTTTGGATTTTCCAATGAAACCAGAATTCTATCTATTAGGTTTATTGGATGAAAAAAAAATTGGACAGGAAAACATACAAAAGTTATTTATATTTTTTACGACAGCAGCGAGAATGGTTTTTGCAAGATACTGGAAGGAAGATCTAATTCCAACAAGACTTCAATGGCTACAAAAAATCATGGACATAAAAGACATGGATGAACTAACCTTTTGGCTGAAAATGAATAATGGGAAAGGAGTGAATAAAACCAATTGGGAAGTATTACAAGAATATATAAATAAGGAAATATAAAGGTTACTTCCCTAGAGCAAGTTAAATAGAGATAGACAATGGTCAGTAAGGATGGAGGAGGAACCTGAAGTATAAAAGCAAGAGTACTAAATTCGAAACGATTAATGAAATAAATAAATAATATAAAAAGAGCAACAAAGTACCAATACAGAGCAGACGAATCGAAGAAGAATGGAAGTCAAATAACTTTTTTAAAAGATTCCCACCCCCCCCTTTTTTTTTTCTTCTCCTTTTTCTTTTCCCCTCTTTGGAGTGATGGGCTCCACAGAGTCTCTTGTCCTAACATATCCCATGTTTTCCTACTTTTCTATAATCTTCTGATTGTTCCCCCTCTTTATCTGTTTTATATATTTGACTGAAAATAAAAACTTTTAACATAAGGGGGGGGGGGAAGAAAAGTTGGAACTTGGAGTTTTCTACCTATTGGTTTGTCTCATCATTTTGCTGTGCCTCTTGTCATATTTGAGATGCTGTGAGAAGCTTTGGGGCTGTTGCTAATAAATTATGTTTACTGTCCCTGGCTTCTTAAGGTGGTCTGGATCACGACACGTGTTCTTTGTTTAATCTCTGTCCTGCGTATTTTAATATGTATTTTATAGAAGCACGTTTTAATATGTATCTTTCATAAAAATGCATTTTAATATGTGTATTTGTGGAACTTTTACAATGTTTATGTGTTTTGGTTATTCTGTAACCTGCCTCAAGCCACAAGGAGAGGCAAGTAAGAAATAAAATAATAATTATTATGATGATTATCATCATCATCAAGAGTGGGTGACACCAACTCCAGTGACACAGTTGCCTCATCTCAGTGTTCAGGCAGGAACTTCTTGCCATTTCCATAGGCAGCAAATGGGCAAAGGGAGTCGGGTATCTCCAAAAAAACGATTGTTTGCTTGGCCTCCTGAAAATGCTGGTTGCTTCGCCTGCAAAAGCAGGTTGTAGAGATGAGAGCTGCTGCAATCTCTCCTCTTTGGGACATGGTCATCTGAATAGAACATGATGTGCGTTTCCTTCCCCTTTCTTCATGCCAAAGATTAAAGCAAGACTAGAAGATGAGATGCGCAGCGCAACAATGCTATAACGCGGCTCCTCTCTTTGATGATGTTACCACTCAACCTCTCCACAAAACTCACATCCTTTTTAGGCCCGAGGCTCTGAAAATAAGAATGTACAACAACCCCCTGTTTCTTCCATTCCCTTTTTGATTTTGTTGTTCCCATCTTATCATGCCATAATTTTTCCCTGAAGGACAGACAGAGCACTAATTGCCTGTAGTAATTGCACAGAGGGAAACAGGGGCCATTCGTCTCTATGATGGACCAAGGCTGATTCAATTACATCTGTGTTGATGAATGAATGAAAAGAAATAATTTTGTAACGAACACACAACAGCAAGAGAATGGGGGAACATCTCCTGGCTGCATTTGCTTCATGTATTAGATTGCTTACACAAAAGCTACCTCAGTTGAGGCTGGATCTATACTGCCAGATAAACCAGTTACTGAATCCAGCTTATCTGCTTTGAATTGGATTATATGAATTTACACAGCCAGATAATCTGGATTCAGAAATTGGCTTATGTGGCAGTGTAGATGGGACTGGAGATACCACAGAAAAGGTACCTTTCCATCTTTCCTTCCCCGTGTCTCCCACCAGAGACAAGACAACAGGAGAAGACAGAGACAAAATGGGTTGCGGGCAGGCATGTAGCCGGGGGGGGGGGCTAAGGGGGCTTCAGCCCCCGAAATTCTCAGGGTGGTCCGCGAGAAGGCCGTACTGGTACATTATTTAAACTGTTATGTTTATTCATATCATGATCTGATCACCATGCTCATTATATCCCACCTTCATGGGGTTATTGGGATAACAATACAAAAGGTTTGCTAGGGTAAACCCTCTTCCACCCAGTCTCAGCCCCTCCCGAACCAAAATCCTGGCTACGGCCCTGGTTGCGGGGCAGCATTGCCCCCACGCCATCTTCTCAACTTGAGGGGCTTCTTCTCCCCAGAAGCCTCTGGGGTGGCGGGATGGCTTCCCGCCATCCGTGCCGGCCGGCCAATGAGGGGGCTGGCTCTGCCCCCTCCCTGCTTCCGTCCGGCACACACGTCCGCCTGGGCAGTTTACTTAAGGCTGCCTGGGGACTGCCTCGCCACGTGGGAGGCAGTCTCGTGTTTTGGAGCAACAGGGAGCGACAGCCCAAAAGTGGAGGTTGTGATGCCAAAAACATGTTGGCATCTATCTGTCCTCCCAACCTTTGCACTTCCATTTAGGAGCCTTCTTACAAATGGTTTAACAAAGTAAATGAATTTCATCAAGGAGAAATGTACATTTCTAATTTTTGCCAACAAAATTTCACAGATATAGAGTGGGAACAGTCTGTGTGAAAGGGATCCAGGGGTCTCAGTAGACCACAAGCCGAATATGAGTTAACCGGGAGATGTGGCAGCTAAGAATGATTCCACACCTTGTTGATGGGAAGACTCCCAGTGATGTGGAACTCACTAATTTCAGCAGGCTGAATGCAAAAAATGCGATCCCAACACCTCCTGTTATAGAACTCAAATCATATGCTGATGATAGTGTAGTCTGTGCTCATTTGGAGCAAGCCACTTTAAACATTTTCACAGAAGCATATGAAAAGCTTGGCCTCTCACCAAACATCAAGAAAAGCAAAGTGCTCTACCAACAAAAGGCACCAATCCACCCTTCTGGCAGAAATAAAACTTAATGATGTAACATTAATGTTGATCTTTCCGCTCCCTGGGCAGCCACGTCTCCACAAAAGCCGACATCAATGTCAAATGCAACACCATCTGAGCTCTGCAAGTGCAGCATTTTCTCAAATAAAGCAGAGAGTTTTTGAGGATCAGGACATTCGTAGCGAGACCAAAACAATTTGGTTCAGCCCTGGATGTAGAAGTCGATTCTTTGTGCTCAACAGGTCTCTTAAGAAGGGCTCTGTGGCTGCTTCAAGGGGCACGTATGGGTGATTTAATTGTCAACCCTGAGATGCTATGGTAACAGTGGAAACATATCTGTGCAGAGTCTGAACTGAAAGCACAGGGTCATCCCTTTCCTGCCTGATTGATCTATTGGTATTGTGACTTTTCCCCGACAGTGAAAAATGCTTGTAAGGTCATCCCCTTGATTTATGCCTGTGCACTTTGGACAAGCCTTCCCTATGCAGCTGGTGCATCTCTCCGACTTGCAGAGGAGTGACAGGTTAATATACACAAGCCATAAAATCTGTAACGTTGTTTTCTCCCAACATAATTTCTTTCCCATCTTGTAAAAGATCCTCTCTGGCAAGCTGGGCTTTTCCCCAAACTTCTCATCCAGAGGGACTGGGTTGATTTAAAGCAGTTGTATTGGATGAAGACCTCAGAATATTTTGAGGTTTACAAATGCCAACACTCAAATTTGTATTAATTTTTATCATTATTCCTGCATTTTTCCATTCTAAAATGTACATTCCTCCCTATATAAATGTCAAAAAGTGGACTGCATCTTAGAAGTGCAGGCGTATTTTATGGAATTTTGTTATTGATGATGGTATTGAAATTAGAGTGTATCTTCCCATAAATGACATCTTACAATTGAAGAAACATGTTATTCATCTAAACTTTTATGTCTTAATGTATTGTTGAAGGCTTTCATGGCTGGAATCACTGGGTTGTTGTAGTTTTTTCGGGCTATATGGCCATGTTCTAGAAGCATTCTCTCCTGATGTTTCACCTGCATCTATGGCAAGCATCCTCAGAGGTTGTGAGGACCTCAAAACCTCTGAGGATGCTTGCCATTGATGCAGGCGAAACGTCAAGAGAGAATGCTTCTAGATTAGAACATGGCCATATAGCCCAAAAAGCTACAACAACCCGTTTTATGTCTTACTTTCCTATCTTCAATACAAGTTATAAATAATTATGCCAAGAGATACAAAAATTGGGACAGACCAAAAGAAAAGAGGGGTTAACATTGTAGAACAGCATCGGAAACACGATCCCAGTAGGAGCAAATAAAAAACATAAGCTTGGATTTAACAACCACCTGCAGAGACAGAAATCGGTTTTAAAGCAATTACATTTGTAGGCAGAGTGCAATCGTGAAAGCACACCCAAGGGAGCAAACTTTTCAAACAATCATAGTCAGACATTAGGAGGTAACAAGGCCCCTCGTGTGTTATTGAGAAAGAGGAGGAAATTGGAGCACAGATAGATCTGCATGAAATCTCCATGGTGTAAATTTGGGTAAATAGATACGTATTGTTGCCCTATATATAAAATACTTTAACTTACAGAGAAATAACACAAAGACGGACAACTCTGGCCAGGTGACCTGTGTGGCAATGCAGTTTGCTTTCTAATAACCAGTTATGGATTGGCAACTTCTAAGCTCTACATCGCTCCTTTCTTGGGATTTCTTCTCTTCGAACTGGATTTGGTCCCAGAAATATTCAACTAGAGACTGTTCTCTAAAGAATATGGACACCTGGACCAATCAAAGGCTGATTCTTAATCAATGGCTGATTCTTAATCAATGAATCGGTGGCTGCCCAAGCTCATGATCGTCCCTGAACATTTAGAGTAGTGGTTCCCAATCTTTTTTTCCCAACATTAGTACCATTAGTAAAGTTTTTGGTCAACTTTAAATTTGGTTTGGTTATTTGGGGAGCTGATTCAGAAAACTGCATTGGACAGACCATATCAGCTCTAGTTTCTGATACAGAACATATGCCATCCAGTAGTTGCCATCTGCTCGCCCACAGAAAACCATATTAAATAAGCCTCGGCACTAGATAAGGTTTTCGTGAGACCAGTCGCTCGGATTGTAACGGTGTAGGAACAGTGAGGCCATGGACCATGTTTAGTTCTTGCAGACCACTGGTGGTCCACGGACCACAAGCTGGGAACCACTGATTTAGCGGGTCAGGAGGAGAAAGAGCAAAGCAAAAGAGTGGAGGTGAGGATGGATGGCGAAAACTACGCAGCTTGTAAAAATTACGTTTTTGTACTATGTTTCCCATAATCCCTCATTCGGCATGGTCAGCATCTCAGGTTCCAAAAAGTAACTAGGAGTGCATCTAAGTCAGAACTTTCCAAATATTTTAATGTCAGTGGTACAATTTTGAGACATGTATCATTTCGTGACACAGTAATTCGTTTTTACTAGAAAATCAAAGGTTAAGCCAATCTTTCCTAAGAGATACAGACACATACATAAATTGTCATAATGAAATGTATGGGTAAGTAGGTACACAACATATCTCATGAACATCTTTCGTTTATGTATGATTTATTGTTTATTTCACTTGGCTTAATCTCTGGTTTGCTATAGCTTGGTATTGTATTCCCATAAATTTTGTAATGTTTTATGCATGTGTCCGTGTGTTGCATGAACATATGAAAACCTCTGACTCAGAAGTTTCTTGTTATGTTCATGCAACACATGGGCACATACATAAAACATAACAAATTGTATGGGAACACAACACATCTCATGAAAACCTTTTTATTTATATATTTAAGTATATATAATTTTTTGCTTATTTCACATAGACTCAGACGTCCTTTATTATATTTATGCGATGCACCGATACACTGCAGCCAACACATTAATGTGTCATGACACACTGTTTGTAAAGCTCTGCTCTACCCTGTTGAATGATGGTTGCCACTTCATCACACTAGAGAGAGAAAATCCACTTAAAATCTGGTTTCTGCCTCCTGCAGAATTCTGGGATTTGTAGTTTAGTGAGGCGGTTACAGGCTCCTCCCTAAACTACAAACCCCAGAATTCTGCAAGAGGCAGAAACCGGATTTGAGTAAATGGATTTTTTCTCTATTGTGATGAGACTTTGGCTCAATGCAGTGGAATCATGGGAGTTGTAGTTTTACAAGGCCTTCAGCCTTCTCTGCCAATAAGCGTTGGTGCCTTGCCAAGCTTAACACCCATGAATCCATGTCAATAAGTCATGGCACAGCATTCATCCAACAGTGCAAATGCTCACTCAGCTCTGAAATTACAGCAAGTATGAAACCAAGGTCTTGCTTCCCTGGAGTGAAGGTGAAGGTGGATGCTGGTGCCCTCAAGAAGGCTAACCGGGCAAAGCTCCATGACTGTCCTCCTGGAGATATTGATTATCTTGGTTCAGCTGATGAGAATGACTCACCAATGCTGGCTGCCGAGTTGTAGCAGTGACTCAGCTCCCTGTTCTGCCCGAAGCAAGACTTTATGACAAAATGCTGGCTGCTCAGGCAGAGGGGTTTTCCTCCTTCCCTGCCTTGTTTTCCACTCTGGTTTCCTACTTGGCCAGCGGAACTGCCACCCTTACAAAACAGTCCCATATATACAATTTAACTGCCTAGGAACGATCCATTTTCTTGTTTGATGGCTGATGCTAAAGGGCCCCTGGCACAAAAGCATCAAGGATAGCTGATGTGCCATCCATCAGCTCTGGTGGTCAATAATGCACACCAGTGGTCACTTTTCATCTTGTAACACAGCAGAAGGAAAGGCCCCCAATGGCAGGCACAGCATACCAACCCACACAATCAAACAATCACAGCTGGTGATTGAGGAGTACCATTTATTTCTGCAGCAATCACATATGTTTAAAGAACATGTACCTATTCAATCTGGATCTTTTCATGATTCTTATTACTTTTCTGCCTCTTGCAAAGAACAGCCTGTTCTATAACAGGCAGATCCTAGCCTGAGATATTGCTAAACGGAGGCATGTTTTGTTTCTCGACTTATAGATATCGTAAACCAAGGCCATGGAAAGGATGATTCTCTGAATTTTTGTTGGACTCCAGTTCCCATCATCCTTGACCACAGAGAGCCGGTGTGCTCAGGCACTGCGATTAAAATGTTGGCCTGAGACCATGGAGACGAAGGTTTAAATCCTCCTCACTGAGCCATGAGACTAAAAAAATAAAATAATTGTCTCAGCCTGGGCAGTACCACAGATCCCTGGATAAGGAAAAGCAGAGCTTGGAAGTCACGTGCTACAAATCAGTAGGGCCATTGACACTCTGTATATGGTTTTTAATGTGTTTTATATTAGAGGAATACTCCTAAAAAGCCAGGCATTGAAGCTGCAAGGCCATTGAATGCTAATCAAGGTGGCCATTTACAAAATTCACACCTGCCTCAAGAAGACAATTGTTCTTTCTCCCACCCTGGACATTCCACAGATATATAAACTTGCCTAGTTTCCAATAGATCCCTCAACCTCTGAGGAACCCTGCCACAGATGTGGGCAAAACATCAGGAGAGAACGCTTCCAGAACATGGCTGGAAAACTCACAGCAACTCCTGAAAGTGCCCTCCCCCCAAATGAAGATCACACCTATACATTATTTTTCAATACTTACATTTTCAGGAGTGGTATAAAGGAGTGGTATCATTTGTTTCTATGTGTGCATCATTCTTCTTTTTATAGTGTCGTTTTCAAATACTTCAATAGCCTACTGATTCAAAGTGCTGGTCCTGTCCTAGGGTGCGTCCACATGGCAGAATTAATGCAGTCTGACACCATTTTAATTGCCATAGGCTCAATGCTATGGAATTGTATGGGAATCATCATTATTTTTTAAAGGGTAACTTTTCCAATCTTCCCAGTTTAGCGATGGGCACAAAATAGTTTGCTGAATTTAGTTAGTGGGATCCTGCAATGAGAATAATTAAAACTAACTTACTTAGGCTATCCCTCGTTGTCCGAGTAAGATTGTCCTCCAAGTGCAGTGTCCTGACGGTGGGTCCGTAGGCAACTGTGGAGCCCTATTCTTGACCTGCATGTTCTCCTGCAGTGAGGGCATCGGTTTCCAGACGGAAGGTGGTCCTGGTCGGGGTTGGCTTGACGCGCCTTCCTCTTGGCACATTTCTCTCTTTTGCCCTCCATTCGTGCCTCTTCAAATTCTACAGCACTGCTGGTCACAGCTTACCTCCAGCTAGACCTACAGCTAGTTCTACGTGTCTATGCCACAGTTTTTAATGTTATCTTTGAGCCCACCTTTAAATCTCTTTTCCTGTCTTCCAACATTCTGTTTTCTGTTCTTGAGTTCGGAGTAGAGTAACTGCTTTGGGAGACGGTGATCAGGCATCCGGACAACGTGGCCTGTCCAACGGAGTTGATGGCGGAGGACAATCACTTCAATGCTGGTGGTCTTTGCTTCTTCCAGCACGCTGACATTTGTCTGCCTGTCTTTCCAAGAGATTTGCAGGATTTTTCGGAGACAACGCTGATGGAGTCGTTCCAAGAGTTGCATGACACATCTGTAGATAGTCCACGTTTCTGTCATGATGCCAGGGCTCTGCTGTTATCTCAGCAGAGATGAACCAAACAAAAATCCAGTTTATATAAAACAATTTAATTAAAACAGCACTTACTTTCTGGCTGTTTTAATAGTCCAAAATGTAAAACATAAAGATAGCACTCAGCCAGAGAATCAACAAAAACTGATAGCAAACGCTACATCGTAGTCAAAGGGTCCAGTCCAGTCCAGTGGTCAAATGCCGTGAATTCAGCAAACAAAGGCCAGGGATAAAGAGTCTATACCATAGTCAAAAGCTAGTCCAGGGGTTCAAGGTTCCAGGATTCCAAAGGTTCAGGAGACATCTTCTGCCTTCCGGGTCAAAAAAGGCTTTAAAAGGATGGACGTTGCAAGCTATGACCCAGAAAGTAGAGTTTAGAGCCTTCCCACATGCAGGGTGACCCAGGATCTCTATAGTAATGAGTGCTAGACTCAGAAATAGTGAACCAAAACAGGATTTATTGAACACAACCAGTAAAAAGGGCTGGTGGCACAAAATGCTTGGTTGGTTGCAAATAGTCCTTTAAACAAAGGGAAAGCGTTCGTTTGCCTCATGCAAAGCGAAGGTACCTCTCTTTGGATCCCAGGTATCCTGTTCCTCTCTGGTTTTTGTAGGCCCATGAAGTCCTGTAAAACCCCCAAAATCCGCAGTCTCTGGTGAGGACGGGCCTCCTGTGCACTACAGCTTGGTTGAGAGAGCAGGTAGATTTGGTAGGTGAACTAAGAATGCTATGTCCAAGAAAGCTTAGGTTCCAGCCTTTGCTTCGTCCTTTGAAATCTCTGGAATGAGCCAGAGAGGAAATGCTGCCTCTCACATGACCTCTGGAAGAGGAGGAGTTGGGGGCGGAGACGCCAGGTATGGAGCCAAAACACAACTCCGCCCCTGAGTAACCGCATGGTCAACAACAATAGAACAAAGATCTTACAGGTAGGGCAGTGAAATACAAATGCAGCTGCAATATCAGCCCCATGGGGGCATCACAAGACAGGTCAGGATACCGAAAATCCAACAAACCTGGGGAAAAACCAGCAGCATCCACCACCAAAATAAGACAAATACTTTTATCCCAAAGATCAGTCCCAAGGCTCGCTCCTTATATCCAGGAACATCCAGCTGCAAGCTATCTCTTGTATGCCTCCAACCTTAATGGCTTTCACCCATACACACTTAGAGATTACTGAACCCTTTAGAACTAAAACTTACATTATTTATTATTTATTTTTGTATTATTTGGACTTGTACCCCACCACTCCCCGAGGGCTCGGAGCGGCTTACAATCAGGTAAAACAAACAGAGGTAAAAGCATACATATTAAACTAGTTTAAAAAAGATTTCTGGCCTAGCAATCAAAGGCTAGCTGGAAAAGATGAATCTTGCAGGCCTTGCGGAAGGAGAGAAGGTCCTGCATGGCCTGTACATTGCTAGGAAGAGTGTTCCATATTGACGGCGCCACTACAGAAAAGGCTCTGCACCGGGTCGATGTAAGACGGATTGCTTTGAAGGTCGGTACTTCCAGGAGGTTCATTTGTTCGGAATGAAGTGAACTCTAGGGTTGGTAGGGAAAAGACGGTCCCTCAGATACAACGGCCCCAGACCATGCAAGGTCTTGAAAGTTAACACCATCACCTTAAAGGTGATCCGGTGCTCGATCGGAAGCCAATGAAGCTGCTAGAGGATAGGTGTTATGTGACATCTCACTGGAGCCCCAGTGAGAAGTCATGCAGCGGCATTCTGGACGAGCTTACGTTTCCAGATCACTGACAAGGGCAGGCCAATGTAAAGGGCGTTACAGTAGTCCAGTCTCGAGATGACAGTGGCTTGGAGCACAGTGGCTAGGTCGTCTCTGGATAGGTAGGGGGCCAGTCGCCTAGCTTGCCGCAGATGGAAAAAGGCGGTTTTGCTGACGCTGGAGACCTGGGCCTCCATTTCCAGCAACGGGTCAAAAACAACCCCAAGGCTCTTAACTGAGGATGTCGGGCATAATGCCTCGCCATCCAAGCTAGGCAGTTGGGTCTTCCCACCAACCGGGCGGCCCAGCCACAGTCTTTGCTGGATTCACCCTCAATCTACTGGCACGCAGCCAAGCAGTAACGGCTTCAAGGCACTATTGGAAACAATGTGACTAGTCTGTCCGGCCTTCCATTTTCAGAACAAGCTGTGTGTCGTCAGCGTACTGATAACATTCCAGCACAAAGCTTCGAACCAGACCAGCAAGTGGTCGCATATAGATGTTAAATAATAAAGGGGAAAGAATGGCACCTTGAGGGACCCCACAGGTAAGTGGAGCCCTCTTGGAAACCAAACCACCCCTTTCCACTCGCTATCCCTGATTGTGGAGAAAGGACAACAGCCATTTCAGGGCTGTTCCCCTAACTCCAGCAATGGCAAGGCGGTGGGCCAAAAGATTGTAATTGAGCGTATCAAAAGGTGCTGTGAAGTCCAATAACACAAACAGCGCTGAACTGTCCTTGTCCAGTTGGCATCGAAGCTGATCTGAAATGGCGACCAACACAGTCTCCGTCCCGTGCCCCAAGCGGAAGCTGGACTGGAAGGGATCTAAGCTGGCTGTGTCCTCAAGGAACTGCTGCAGTTGCCCGCTACTGCCCTCTCAATCACCTTGTCCAGGAACGGAAGGTTCAAAACTGGGCGGTAATTGGAGGGAACTGATCGATCTAAATTTGGTTTCTTCATTAGCGGGGAGACCACTGCCTCTTTTAAGCCCTCTGGAAAAACTCCTTGCTCAAGGGAGCTGTTGATTATATTCAACAGAGGGTCACATAATCCCTCCAGGCTAGCTTTCACTAGCCAGGAGGGACATGGATTGAGGGAGCATGTGGTCGATCTCGCTGCAGCTAACAGTTCGTCAACAGCCTCTGCGCCCAGTGGGGCGAACCGATCGAGGGTGGGCCCAGGAGAGGGCCACGGAGTCTCGAGCTCGCTGACTGTATCAATCGTGGCAGGGAGTTCCCGGCAGAACCTCAGCTGTAAGGGCCTGATCATTATTGTTTGGGATGGTAGGGACCGTCGTCAAATAACGAATTATCTTGAACAATTGAGCTGGGTGTGAGTTCGCAGACCCTATCAGAGAGGAATAGTAAATTTTCTTAGCCTCAGTGATAGCATACTCATAGTTCTCCATAAAAACCTTATAAGCTGATCTCGATGCTCCGTCATGGATCTCTTGCCACATGCCCTCTAGCCTTCCATCACCAACAGCTAGGCCTACCACCATCATCAATTACAGAACATAATACATTACAGTTTCGCAGGCATATAGCAGGGTTGGGAAGACAATAGCTTTATAAACAAGCACCTTGGTATCCCTATGGATATCCCGGTCCTCAAACACTCTCTGCTTCATTCGGAAAAATGCTGCACTCGCAGAACTCAGGCTGTGTTGTATTTCAGCGTTAATGTTTTGTGGAGAGGTGGCTGCCAAGGTAGCGGAAATGGTCAACATTTTCTAATGTTACACCATTAAGCTGTACTTCTGGCATTGGAGAGGGATTGGCTGGTGACTGCTGGAAGAGCATTTTGGTTTTCTCGATGTTCAATGACAGACTGAGCTTCTTGTATGCTTCTGTGAAGGTATTTAGAGGGGCTTGTAGGTCTTCTTCTGAATGTGCACAGATGACGTTGTCATCAGCATATTGGAGTTCTATAACAGTTGTTGTAACCTTGGTTTTGGCTTCCAGTCTGCTGAGGTTAAACAGCTTACCATCTGTCCGATAGATTATTTCCACTCCGGTGGGAATGATTAAAAGAACACTAGTCAATAGCCTTTGTACACTTTCTGCTCATTCTCTAGCTTTCTAGGAGGAATATCTTCTTTTCCAGTTGGAAAAGGAGGGAAGCCTAGGATAAATCATTAGGCTTCATTCTTGGCCTCTTGGCTTGGGTCCAGGCTTCTCTAACCAAGACATGTTGTAAACAGCACTTAGATTTAAGATCACAAACTGTCCTATTTTTATATTCTGCTTGGGATGGATGACAATGATTTTAGCTCCCTCCTCCTCTTCTTTCCCTTCCATGCCCTTTCAACCACAAACACAAGTTAACCTCAAACACTGGGGATGATATTGACTGGAGCGGTTATGGAGGAGGTGGGGATGGTGGGAACAGCAGTGCTCTCCGACCCTGGACAAAACAATCGGAGAAGTCTCGTTCCTTGATAATATAATTTCATGTACATGATGGTTTATAACCATCTTTTTCATCCCAAGCTAATGGAGTAAGTCGCAGCGTCTGAAATCTTGTGCCAGTCAGCTGGGTTTATCCTGCATGGTGATTTAATAATCCATTACACAGTCAACCAGTTGCCAGATTTGCCATTAATCTTGTTTTTGCCTCTATGCTTCAAGAGGCTCATAGATTCTTCTTTGCTTTTTCAAAGCACTGAATAGCCTAGGATGACTGTTTTCCTTTTCAAATCCAATGTTGATATTGGAGGGGCAGATTTCTTGCTGATACAAACAGGAGATAGGCAACCAGCACTGCCTATAGTGGGCTTCTGCCACCAATCTGCATTGTTTGTTTTGATATTCCCTTTCAGAACTAACTTTAGGTAAAGGTTAATGGAAAGGTGCCCGGGGGGGGGGGGGGCATCATAGTAATATCCAGAATGACTGGGAAACATAGAATTTACTTTGCATATGTTTATAGTATGTGCATCTCGCTTTCTCTTTCCCAAAGGAGACTCAATGTGACTATTTATCTATCTGACCTACTGTTGTTTGCTTGAGTGGAAGCAGCTCTGCAGGTGTTGAGTGATTTCAGCTGACCACTAAATTTAGATTTGGGGCCCGGCAAGCTTCACTACTCAAAAGATCAAGATACGTTCCAGGTTTGAAGACAACAAACAGAGGTTTATTCTTTCTGGCCAGAAAGGATGTCAGTACAGAGCGATCACCTATCCTCTGTTACATTCTTTGCCTGAGGCTGAGAAGCATCCTTGGTTAATAGCTGTGGCTACTTACTGTTTATACAATTTCTTATATTTGGCACATTTAATAATAAGGCAGAATAAAGGTACAGTTTATACATTTCAGACTTGAGAAAGAGATACATTATATAAGAGGATAAAAATTGTATAGCAAAGAATGGATACCAATGTGGTAGCTGCTCGATCCTAGTTTTGTCTATGGAGGTCTAAACATGAAGATGATGGGATTACGTAAATTTATTTCCCCAAGCCAGCCAGATAAATAATGTTAAAATTGGCCAAGAGCCTCTTTTGTCTCTGAGTCATGCCTTGGGGACCATTTCTCAATGTGAAAAAAATCGCTGGCTTTTCTGGCCAAAGTAAAGGTTAATGATTTCTGTCCCAGGAGTAAAACGGCACATGTTTTAATATATTTGTAGGAATGAAAGTGGAATAAAATATAGTTTATGATTAGGAGGATGGGGGGGAAGTCTGGGGGCGGTGGGGGCTTCATCCAAAAGAGAAGATACCACTGTATCTCACTCAGGCTTGTTGCCCTTGAAAAACTACAAATCCTTAACCATAGATCCTTTTTATTAGTGGTGAGGATGGTGACGTTCAATAACATAACTAACTAATAACAACTTGACTATCTCCATGTTGATCTTTTTTCTCTTTTTTTGGAACATAAATCTGTAATGCAAATAGGTTTTGGGGACCGGTACTTAAATTATGAATGGTGTTAACCGAGGTGAATGAACTCTCCAATTTCTCTGCCAGTGAGCAGCCCACTTCTTCAAAAGCACCTGCTGGACTTTTCTCCGGGGTCAAGTTAACAGGCCTTTGTAACCCAAAACCGGAACAGAAGACTTGTGTCGCGGGACCTGCACCTGAAACCCAATCGCCTGAATGACGCTTGTGAAATGCCGGCCGCACAAGTCGCTCTTAGCGCCTCCGAGTCACTTTCCAAATATAAAAGCTCTGAAATGCCATGTGACTGGGGCTCCGTCACAAACATTGGGGCAGCAACACCAAAGGAAAGGCTTGGAAGATGCCAAGGGAATTCAACTGCGCAAGAGAGCTGGTCCAAGAGCCAAGACTTTTTGCTTCCTTACACATCCTGGAGCTTTTAAAAAAGATCTTTAAAATTCTTTCCATCCTGAAAAGGATTTCTCATTTTTTCAGTAAGGCACAGAGAAGTGAAATTCCCACCAGTCCCCACTCTCCAGTAGCTTTAATACTTCTTTTTTTTGTTGAAAAAATGCATTTCTTTTAGGGAACTGCTCCATCGGTACTAAATAAATCTGAAATGAAAGCACACATTTTAAGCTATATTTTAAACTATTTGACAGCTTCAAACACAATCAGTCAAAAGACTTGGCAGAGTCATCTCATCTTGAACACATTTGCTTAGGTCAGGAAAAATAAGGAAGGAATGTAGAACTTTTGTGAAATCCGTGAACAAAATCCAGAAATTAAAAGGCTTATCTGGAAAAACAACGGAAGAGGAATTTGTAAAGCCACAAGTCAGTATTCAGTGTGCCAGAAATAGGGGCCTATAGAGTTCTGCAAATGCTTTGGAGTTGCAACTTCCATCAGTCATCGAATCATAGAGTTGGAAGAGACCTCATGAGCCGTCCAGTCCAACCCCATTCTGCCAAGAAGCAGGAACATTGCATTCAAAGCACCCCCGACAGATGGCCATCCAGCCTCTGCTTAAAAGCCTCCAAAAAGGAGCCTCCACCACACTCCAGTGCAGAGAGTTCCACTACTGAACAGCTTTCCTTACAGTGAGGAAAGCTGTTCCTCATGTTCAGGTGAAATCTCCTTTCCTGTCGTTTGAAGCCATTGTTCCATTGAGTCCTAGTCTCCAGGGCAGCAGAAAGCAAGCTCCCTCCTCCCTATGACTTCCCTTCACATCTTTATCCATGGCCTTCATCATGCCTCCCCTCAGCCTTCTCTTCTGCAGGCTAATCATGCCCAGCTCTTTAAGCCACTCCTCATAGGGCTTGTTCTCCAGACCCTTGATCCTTTGGGTCACCCTCCTCTGTACACATTCCAGCTTGCCAACATAGTCCCAGCCTGCTTGGAGAAATCGTGTTGGACATGTTACATGTGTTGGACTTAAACATGCATCTGGAAAGGAACGCTGCAAGAGAGAGGTGGCTCTACTAAGAGTTTTTGGTTAAATGTAGACAAGCCATTGCTGTTGTGTGCCTTTGCATTGCTCCTGAGCTATGGCAACTCTAAGGTGATCTTATTACAGGGCTTTCTAAGTTAGATTTCTCTGGGGAAGGGCTGCTTCCGCTTTCCACTGAGGCTGAGAAAATGTGACTTTACCCAGGTCACCTGGTGCTGCTAGAGCACATTGGACACACCGCCCAGAAGGTAGCCCTTTTATATAGCAGTCTTCTTTGTCAAGGCCTTTGTAACCCAGGCACTCTCTCTCTCTCATTCCCAAACCAGGGAAAAGGGCAGATCCTTCTTATAAGGGGAGGTGGATGTCAGACAGATCTGGCTTTGCCCTCCCACTCATTCCAAGTCTCTTCTTGAGCAGGAAAACCGTAAAGATGTAGAGGCTTTCTGGCAGCCTAGTGACATTCAAAATGTCAAAGCTATTTTTATGGTTGTTCCTCCGAATTCGTATCATCCACCCCCGCCCCGCCCATAACTGGAGATAGCTGGGCCTCTGTCCTTTCTCAGAGACTGCTGTGTTGGGTTCAAAAAGCAACAAAACACACCCTTCCAGTCTTCGCCAGAAATAAGGCCAAGAGCGAGCAACTTATGATGAGGAAATCCAGTTTCCAGATGAGCGATGCAGGCAAACAGGTCAGAGCTGGGTTAAGTCCCAATGCATATTTAGCATTTAGGGCCTTGCTGCCCCCTTGTTTCGCCTGACTTGCTCCAACCTTCTCTTTGCATGTTCTCCTTGCAATCTGCAAGCCAATCTGATGTTTCTGGTGCAGCGGAGGATGGAGGACCATCATTGGAGCAAAATGCACGTTCCCATTGGCCAACACACATCTTGGTACCTCAAATGTTAGACCTGTTTCTGGGGCTATTTGGCCTGCTGATTCCAAAAACGGCACCAGTTTCGCCCTCTCAGCTCTAATGTTTGAGATACAGAACATAAGCCATCTACCAGTTGCCATCTTCTCGCCTGTAGAAAACTAAGATAACCATACCTAAGAAACTAGAGCTGATGCGGTCCATCCAGTGCATTTTTCTGGATCGGCACCTCAAATAAACCCAGGAATAGGATTAAAACTCAAGACACTACAGGCTAATTGTTCTTTTTTCATATATGTACTATTTTCCCCCAAAATGCAATTACCAAGACACAAAAATACCAACCTTGTTTTCCTTGAAAAAGGGAAAGAGAAGAAAGAGAAGCAAGCTATACCGTACCTCATCAATTCGAAGACGCACACTAATTTCGTTATTACCAGTAGAAAAAAAGTTTACATTCCAAGATGCACCCCATTTATATGGGGGAAAGAGCATGTCTTAGCAATGATGAAATCTAGTATAAACAAAGAGGAAAGTGTATTGTCAAAGGCTTTCATTGCTGGAATCACTGGGTTGTTGTAGGTTTTTCGGGCTGTATGGCCATGTTCTAGAAGCATTCTCTCCTGACGTTTTGCCTGCATCTCAGAGTTTGTGAGGTCTGTTGGAAACTAGGAAAATTGGGTTTAAATATCTGTGGAAAATCCAGGGTGGGAGAAAGAACACTTGTCTGTTGGAGCTAGGTGTGAATGTTTCAATTGGCCACCTTGATTAGCATTTGATGGCCTGACAGTTTTTAGTTGTGGCTTGTTACTGCCTGAGGGAATCCTTTGTTGAGAGGTGATGAGCTGTCCCTGATTGTTTCTTGCCTGGAGTTCCCCTGTGTTAGAGAGTTGTTCTTTGACTAGTATTTTTAAAACTCTAAAATTATAACAGTAAATAAAGTGTTACAAATTCCCTGAGCTGCTTCTGCTCCTCCTCCTCCTCCTGATGCTGTTGAGCCACTCTCAGTCCCATGTCGCATGGGCGCTCCCCCCCCCCCCACCTTGAAGGGACTCAATCAACCTCCCTCCAGCCTCACACACTCTCCCTTACATGCACATGCTCACCATCCTGCCATGTGCTGAGCACGCCTGCTCTCCCCTCCCCACTTGGAGTCTCAGAAACATCCCTCCTTTTGGCAGAGATGCCAGCTGAGAGGCTGGCCAGTCACAGCAAGAGGAGGGCTTTTGGTAGGAGTATTTACCCTCTGTTTCCAAAAGGGAAGAGAAGGACAGGAAAGACAGCTTTCTCTGCCAAAAGGGATCCTAAGACCATCAGAAATATGTTTACTGCTCAACGCTTGGCCTGCCATCCAGGAAATTCTTTCTGTGGTGTTTTGCTTTCTCTCTTCTCTTTTGCTCTCTGTTATTTAATCTAGCTGTCGAGAATTAATGGTTATAAGATTTACCTCTGTGTAATTGCCTTGTATCTTACATCTCCAAACAGTGTTTCCAAATGGGCACATTATCAACTTGCAAAAGGCATTTGAAAGGTTGGTTTATTCCCAATGTGTGTGTGGCTTTCACGACAACTGGTGAGGAATTTGCACCATACTTTGCCTCTTTTCACCCTCATTCCCTCTCTTTCTTGCTCCCCTTCTTAGCCCCCCTTTCATGCGGGGGCCTTCCTGTTTGCAGATACACCGCAATACAGTGAGCTGAACAGGCAATTAGAGAAAGAGAGCTTCAGATTCAGAGAACGCACATTTCCAAAGGGTAGGAGGATAAATGTCACACCATGAACACCAAAGAGCGGAGTTAATAACTGGCATTTGTGCTCTAAGCATTGCTTCGGCTTCACCGTTTCCCCCTCCAAAAATTAACATGGTGCTTAATTACTGTTCTTATGCTTGATGTTCACTAGCAAATGAAGACAAAATTGGACAGGATTTTATTTTTGTAGTGTTTGTAGAAAGAGAAGAAACATGTAGCATACAGTAAGGAGAAATACACACAAAAATGGGACCTGTGAGGCAAGAGCAGCTTGAGAATCGTGCATCATATCCAGGGTTCCTTTTACTTTGTTGTGCTATTCCTCTTTCCCTCTAGTTTGATCCATGCCCTCTTAATAAGAACATAGGGCCGCAGTAGCGCAGCGGGTAAAACTGCTAGCTGCAAGAAATCTGTTGACCGGAGGGTTAGCAGTTCAAAACTGCGAGTTGGGGTGAGCTTCTTGTTGTCAGCCCTAGCTTCTGCCTACCTAGCAGTTCAAAAGCATATAATGCGAGTAGTTCAATAGGTACCACCTTGGCGGGAAGGTGAAAGGGCGCCCCATGCAGACATGTGGACATGCTGGCAACACGATTGGAGAAGTGTATGGAAACAGGCTCCTCAGCATGGACAAATGGAACAAGAGCACCTCCCTATGGCCAGAGGTGAACATCATCCCCGGATGCCAGAGATGGACGGGAAAGGCCTTTACCTCTTTCTGTGTATTGTATGTTGTTGTGGACTGTGTAAAAAGGCACTGAATGTTTGCCTTATTATTATTATTATTAGTGTTGGGAGATACTGTATGGGACATCCATTTCAACCACCTTCTACCACATAGGAAAAGCACAAAGCACCTCTGGCAGATGGCCATCTAGCCTCTGTTTAAAAGCTTCCAAAGAAGGAGCTTCCACAGGACTCCGAAGTAGAGAGTTCCACTCTTTCTAATAAAGTTCAGGTGGAACATACTTCCCTGTCATTTGAACCCATGACTCCATTGAGTCTCAGGGGAGGAAAAACAAGCCTTTCCCTCTTCCATATGACATCCTTTCATATTTGTAAACATGGCTCTCATGTCTCCTTCTCTCAATCTTCCCTTATGAGGCTAAACAGGCCCAGCTTTTAAAGCTTCTCTTCAAATGGATTATTCATGGTCTCCAGATCTTGGATCATCCAGCCTGTTTTTGGGACTCCCCATTGCACTGCTTTTGGATGCCCCGTGCCCCACTGTTGTCGTGTAAACCTTGACTGTCATTTTAACCCAGATGCTGTTACCACAGCCCAAGGATGGATCCCCTGCATCCTCCAAGCCACGCGTGGCTGGCCACTTATTCCAGAGGCTGTTTGCAAGCAATCCACTCAGACTTTACAAAATAACAATAACAATATTTTCCTTTACAGGTGGGAAGTATGAGGGATGACTCACAGGTTTCCTTTGGCTCTCAAAGAAAGGAGAAAATTACTTATCAGACAGACACAATCAGCCCAAAAGGGCATGTCTGGAAGTGCTTTTATAGTGCATTATAGCCTGGGTAAACAGGAAGTGCATTTGTCAGCCAAGGGCTCTTAATCCACATCCATTTGCCAGCTGTGTTTGTAGTCAGGCCAATTTGAGGAGGGGGAGAGCAACTTACATAGCAACCTTTCCCTTGCCAGCAACAGAACTAGCTACTTTGTTGAAGGTTTCTACCACCTGGCACCCAGTGCCTTCCCATCTATACTGCTATGTAATGCAGTTTAACTGCATTACAGGAGTCTAGACTGACATACAATGCAGTTTCAAACTGCATTGCATGGCAGTGTAGATAGGGCCTGAAGTGTAGATGGTGGATTAAAGTGAGACAGTTTGCTGCAGAGTGCCTACACAAGCACCACAGGAACAGATTGGAGGCTGGGATGGTGGCCACGGAGATCGCTACATGTGGATCGATGCAAACCCGTGGTATCTTTTCAAACCGCTTCGGCTGGGATGCGCTGATGGGCATCTCATGAACAGCGCTAAAATGGGTTTTGTGTAGAGTTTTTTTAACATGCATCAACGCTAGCCCTGTCCTGGCAGGCGCTCCAAACTTCGCTTGTCTCTCGTCTAGCTCTGTATGGGATACACAGTGATCACTTCAGGTAATTTATGACTTATTCACACATTTGGTGGTGATGTTTCATGGGCACCCAGCCCTCGAGACAGCTTGAAATGGCTCTGTAAGGCCTGTGTGGAACCGCACCCAGGCCCAGCAAAGTTCAGGTGCCCTCTCACCCATTTCCAAGAGCTGGAAATGACTTTGAGCAGAAATCATGGAGAGCTGCAGCCAGTGAGTCCAGCGTGAAATGCAATAATGGTTTTTCCTATCACAAGGGGGGCTGTTGTGAAAACACCATTGATACAGTTGGCAATGGGGAGTGTGCCACTCCCTATATAATATAAAAATAATAACTTTATTTTTGTACCCCGCCTCCATCTCTTCGAAGGGACTTACATAAGGGCAAACCCGAGCAAACATAGTTAAAATATAACACATTAAAATTCATAAAACAGCAACACAAAAACCAAAATAAAACAACAGCATAACACAACCACCAAACAGACAACTAGTACCTGAAATAGCCAAACAGTTCTGTTTGGCTATTTCATCCCTATCAGTCATGGGATGGGTATGACATCACCCATCCCATGACTGATAGAACAAGGTTCTACCATTTAATATTCACTTATCTGGGATGTCCTGCAGGGCTGTAAGGTTAAAAGTGGGAAAGGCATCCTTTCAGAGAAACAAAAAGTAGAGACTGTAAATAGTTTTGGCCTTCAGGACAACAAATGTGTTTAAGAAAAAGGGTGTCCCTCCCTGCAAGTTCAACCATTCCAAGCCATATATCACTTCCTTGACAATGCAATGGCTATTCCTTTCTGGTCTCAATATATTATTCCCTGCTGTTTTTAAAGGGATGCTTTTCTGGTGGTTATTTAACACTTTGTTCTTCAAAAGGTGGGAGGAATGTATTGGTAAGTGTCTTTAGCCTGTTTCCTTGGGCAAACAAAGCATACCAACAACAAGAGTGGCACATCTATACTAAACGGCTACATGGAGACAACCTGGGTTGCTTTTAGCCGTGATCTCTATTTCCTATTCTCTCACACACATAAACAGAAGGCCAAACCAGGCACACTGAGTGCATGTCAACACTCTATTACGAGCAGCCCTCTGGACCATTTATGAAATAATTGAATGTTGCCGTTTACCATTAAAGCTGCAGCAAGCCAGGCTCATTAGTTCCATCAGCCTTTTCCCAGCTCATGTGGTTGAGATTTGGAGCTGATTGGATGAAATGGTTCCTGATCTGGATGTCGGACCAAAAGCTCATTAGTAGGATTTGTTTTGGCTGATTTGGAAGATAACAGGAGTTGCAGTGCGGTGACAAAACACACCTCTTTCGGCAGTCCTGACAATAGTTTAAATAATTACTTCTATGCAAGTTCTTTAAAATGTGTAATCGCAAAGCCTTGCATGGGAGCCTCCAAAGAACTTTAATCAAGCTCCACATGTCTGAGATGAAATAATGGCCACAATGTTCAATGGAGGTTCCGCTCTGGTGATGCTAAAAGGCAAGCAGAGCCAGGAGATGTCAGCTTCACAGGGAGAGGCTTCACTCATTATTGCTTGCTTTGTAGCTCTAAAACATAAGTTTCTTTCTATTTTGATGTTCTAATTAGACATTGAAGAAATAATAATCTTCATACAACAATGCAAAAGTAGAGAACACAGCTCCCATGTCTACTTGGGCCAGAAAAAGAAGTTCTCACCTTGAGCCCACTGTGAGCAGTTCAGATTTTTTTTTCTTCGTGTCAGGAACAACATGAGAAACTGCTGGTTGTCCCATCGTCCCGCTCCTGTCATTTGTCCAGTACAAGACAAAGAGCCTTCTCTGCTGCGGCTCCAGTACTCTGGAATTCGCTCCCTGACCATATTCGAGCGGTTTCTGAACTTCTCCCTTTCCGAAGGGAATGTAAGACGGCCCTTTTCAGGCTAGCGTTTGAGTAAATCCAAATGCAATCGGTCCGCCTCGCCTCAGTCAAAGAACCGTAGACCTGTATCATCATGGTTATGTATTGTGTTTTATTGTATGTTTTTATCGTATGTTTTTATTGTATGCTTTGTATCTGTGATCCGCCCCGAGCCTGCAGGGAGGAGCGGAATATAAAACTGAAAAATAAATAAATAAATAAATAAAGTTGCTTCTGGTGTGAGAGAATTGGCCAATTGCCCAGGGGATGCCAGGATGTTTTTATTTATTTATTTATTATTTACTTCATATATATATCGCTTTTCTCAGCCCTCGGGCGACTCAAAGCGATTTACAGTAGCAAAAATTCAATGCTCAACATCATAAAAACAATTAAAACAATGGCATAAATATACGATCATTACAAAGTCAATGCAACATAACTCGTTAGCGTCTCTTAGTTAAAATCAGGATCCCATTTCATCATCCAGTCAATTCCATGTTCCTATATTTGTTACACTACCTATTCGAAAGCCTGCTCAAACAACCAGGTTTTAACTTTCCTCCGAAATGCTAACAAGGATCTATTGTCTCTAGGAAGGGCGTTCCATAGCCAAGGGGCCACCACTGAAAAGGCCCTGTCTCTGATCCCCGCCAAACGTATTTGTGACACAGACAGAATCTTAACCCCAGACAATCTTAACATCCTAACAGGTTCATAGGAGGAGATATGATCGGACAGGTAGGTTGGGCCAGAACCGTTTAGGGCTTTATAGGCTAAAGCCAGCACTTTGAATTGTGCCTGGTAGCAAACTGGCAGTCAGTGAAGCTGGCGTAACAGAGGAGTTGTATGCTCCCTGAGCACCGCTCCTGTTAGTAAGCTGGCTGCCGTCCGTTGGACCATTTGAAGCTTCAGAGGCAACCCCATGTAGAGCGCGTTGCAGTAGTCTATACGGGATGTAACCAGAGCATGGCCTACCGTGGCCAAGTCAGACTTCCCAAGGTACGGGCTCAGCTGGCACACAAGTTTTAACTGTGCAAATGCTCCCCTGGTAACCGCCGAAACCTGGAGTTCCAGGTTCACCGATGAGTCCAAAATCACACCCAAGCTGCGAACCTGCGTCTTCAGGGGGAGTGTAACCCCATCCAGCACAGGCTGTAACAATAAGCCCTGTTTGGACTTTTGACTGACCAGGAGTACCTCTGTCTTGTCTGGATTCAATTTCAATTTGTTCGCCCTCATCCAGACCATCACAGCGGCCAAGCACCGGTTCAGGACCTGAACAGCCTCCTTAGTAGCAGGTGGGAAGGAGTGACAGAGTTGGACATCATCTGCATACAGATACCACTGCACCCCGAAAATCCGGATGATATCCCCCAGCGGCTTCATATAGTTGAGCCCCTCGGAACTCCACAAGATAATGGTTGTGGGGTTGAACAGGTGTCCCCAAATAACACCTTCTGAGTGCGACCCTCCAGAAAGGACCGGAGCCACTGTAAAACAGTACCTCCAAGGCCCATTGCAGAGAGGCGTCCCAGAAGGATACCGTGGTCGACGGTATCGAAGGCTGCTGAGAGGTCCAGCAGAACCAACAGGGACACACTCCCCCATCCAGCTCCCGGCGTAGATCATCAACTAAGGCAGGGGTGCTCATTAGGTAGCTTGGGAGCTACTAGTAGATCTTCGGCCCTCTTCCAGGTGATCTTCAGGCCTCACCAGCCGGATGGGGCACTCCTGCCATGCGTGCGCACACCCTGCGCACACATGAGCTCCTGCTGCTGGCTTCTGCTCTCGCGGTGCTTCTTTTGCCTGCGGGGCATTGCAGGAAGAAGGAAGCACGAGGCGGGGCCTCTGGAGGGAGCGCCCTGCCTCTCTCTCGTCCAGAAGCAGCTGTGCAGCCTCCGTTGCTGGCGAGACAGGCAGGGCGGAGCGCTCCCTCTGGATGCCCTGCCTCGTGCTTTCTCCTTCCTGCAATGCCCTGCAGGCGGAAGAAGCGCTGCGCGGGCGGAAAACAGCAGCAGGAGCACGCGCGGTGGCAAGAGCACGTGGTGGCGGGAGCGCACGGCGGCGGGGGCAGGTAGATCTTTTGGACTTGGATGCTATAAAAGTAGCTCGCATACTGAAAAAGTGTGAGCACCCCTGAACTAAGGTAACCAAGTCTGTCTCGGTTCCATGTCTCGGTCTAAAGCCATACTGTGCTGGATCCAGATAATCCGTGTCTTCCAAGAATTCCTGGAGTTGTGAGGCCAATACATGTTCCAGGACTTTGCTCAAAAAGGGAAGACTGGAAACAGGCTGATAGTTGTCAAATTGAGTGGGGTCAGGTGATGGTTTTTTCAACAGCAGTTTTATCACAGCTTTTAAAAAGATCGCTGGAATATCGCCTTCCCGGAGGGAGGCATTAACCACCACCTTTACCTACTCAGCCAATCCCTCTCTGGCCTCCTTTAGAAGCCGGGATGGGAAGGGGTCTAGGATGCATGTGGTCGCCCTCATCCCTCCAAGTATCTTGTCCACATCCTCGGGTTTCACCAATTGAAATGAATCCATTAAAACTGGACAAGCAGATGCTCATGTTATAGCCTCAGAGACTGCCGTTAACATGGTGTCCAGACTGGAACGGATCAAAGCGACTTTTTTTTGATGTTTTACCATCCTTATGGGAGGCTTCTTTCATGTCCCCACATGGGGATCCGGAGCTGACAGAGGGAGCTCATCTGCGCTCTCCCCGGGTTCGAACCTGCGACCTGTCTGCCTTGGTCCTGCCGGCACAAAAGTTTAACCCACTGTACCACTGGGGGCTCCAGCAGTTCAGATGACAGTGTGGTTTTTCAGTAGCATTATACAATCCTAGATTTAGAAGAAACCACAGAGGCCATCTAGTCCGATCCCCTCCTGCCTTCATGCAGAAAAAGTACATACCCCCCCCCCCCGGACAGATGGCCATCCAGTCTCAATAACAACAATAGAGTTGGAAGAGACCCTAAAGGCCATCTAGTCCAACCCCCTTCTTCCATGCAGGAAAGCACAATCACAGCACAACTGACAGATGGCCAACCAGCCTCTGTTTAGAAGCCTCCAAGGAAAAAGTTTCCACTGGACCCTAAGGCAGAGAGTTCCACTGCTGAACAACTCTTCTTACAGTCAGGAAGTTCTTCCTCATGTTCAGGTGGGCTCTCCTTCCCTTTCATTTGAAACCATGGCTCCAAAGCAATAGCTGAATAGTAGAAGGGCTCCTTTCAACCTTTCATCTAAGCTTCAAGGAAACTACAGCGTGGTGTAAGTATCTGGATTGGGCTGGACCCAAAGTGATCCAGAGTCCACATATCAACAACAAAGGAACTCATCACTCTTTTGCTGGCCAGAAACAGCTTTCCAGCCGGGCCTGGTTGGTGATGTTGCTTCTGGTAACAGCATGGCTGGATCCCTGTTGTGATCTCACCAGCATTGCAGTAAGGCTCTGCTAGGGAGTTCCTTCATTCTGGACAACCAAATACAAATGGCAGAAGGAGCAATTGCTTGGATGCCAATGCATCATTTGTGTGGGCTACAAAATGATCTTGGGGGGCTTTAGCTAGGAGTCTATGATTCAAAGTACAAATACGACTCACTCGGGGGCTTTAAATGAGTTTGATGCCTCAGATGCTCCGGAAGATGCCGTCAGCAATGCAAGATGTCTTGCAAGGCCAGGCAGCTTGGAACGTGGACAAGGTGTTCTTTGGCCTCGACTGCAAAATGGTTGGCTGCTGTCTGCGCCTTTGGGGCCACTGTTACATCCAAAACGTGGCCCCCCCTCCTCAAGTTCTGTCGCTGAGAAAAGAGGAGATCTTAGTCAGAAGCCAGAGAGCCCCTCCTGCTGCTGCCACATCCCCACAGGTGAGATGCCTTTGGTGACGCATCCTTCTCCCTCCCACGCACACCCACACAACCATTGCCTTTTCCCACCACAAGTCATCTTTGCAAGATTAAACCCGTGGCATTTATTCAAAGATACAACAACAAAGCTCAGCAAGGGATAGATTGCATCTTTTTAATATATACAGTACATATACTGTATATAATCAAAATCTGATTCCAGTGTAACATTGTATATATAAAAAACAATCAACTGTACATAAAGGACTTCTTTATGGCACTTTGATAGCAAAGAATGAAACCTCTTTGCAGCTCCCACTCTCAAAGGGGTTTGACATTCAGAATTTTGGTATGAGAAAACTGGTTGACTTGGTGCTCTCTTGAAGAGACGAGGCATTGATAAAAGGGGAAAGAGGTCAACTGCACAAAGGCGAGGGAGGTTCTGCTTCCACAAATGGCTGGATGTCAAAGGCTCTTTTCCCCACAGAAATGGAAGTCCGTGCCACAAGCACGCCCACCCACCCACCCCAAGAAGGAAACCATTCATTAATTTGTCTGCTAGGATTTGCTACAACAGGGTCTTAGCATTGCCACCAGTGCCGAGTTGACACATACATTTCTGCAGCTGGATTAGCTGTGTAAACGGGAATTGCTTATTTCTTTGCTAAAGGATCGCAGGAGAGTTGGGGCTTTTTCCACGCTGGTGCAATGAAGAGATTATTACCTCTTACATCGAGAGGCTTTGGTCCAAAGCATTTGCTGCCCGAGGCAGAGGAACAAATGCAATTTGCTCCGACTTGGCTCACTCCGCCAAGAAACTGAACTATTCTGGCACAAAAGGCAGACAATCGCATCAGCGCCTTTCCCTTCCTCGACAGTAAAACTACAATAACAGGATCAATCATCAACCCTTTACTGCTTTTTCATGACATTCAAAATCTGTCAAGTAAGGCAACAGTGCCACTCCACCTAAAGGCCACTCTACCTAATGGAAAGCTTAGCACTTAAAATATGTAGGGGGTAGCAACACCAATTTCATCTCACTGGCATGCTCTTTGCCCTGGGAAATGTTCCAAAATAATAACACAGCCTGGCTGTCCTTGCAGATCTCTCCTTTCCAAAACAGAGATTCCCTCAACTACTGACCTTCTGTTCTCCCCCTAAAAAGGAGCTACTGGGTAATTTCATTGTGGACACCTGTCACAATCTTATTTCGAAAAGGAGATTGCAACTGGACAAAGTGAGGAGGAAGGGCCTTAAAAATGGCTTGAAGGGTTTAAGTTGAATCATAGAGGGCGGAAGATGGTATTATTGAGGGCAGAAGTTCATCAAGTGATGGAGACAATAATCCAATTGTTACAGAGAGAACTGGGAAAATATAAGAATCCCCAAACAGAAGGAAGGGGGGGGGCTTAAATAAGCAGCTGCAGAAAATGGCCCATGATTTTAGATGATTTTACATTATTGCACAGACCATGGGAAATAAACAAGATGAACTTGAACTCTTAACACAACAAAGCAAATATGATGCAGTAGGTATCACTGAAACCTGATGGGATGGGTGTCATGGTTGGGATATCATAACAGAGAGGTATAACCTATGTCAGAGATATAGACTGTACAAGGCAGGAGGAAGAATAGTATTATGTGTCAAGGACATTTACATATTTGAAGAGATCTGTGATTTAAATCCTACACTGTATATCTCAGACCTGGGAATGTTACTTTCCCAGACTGCAGTGCCAATGCACAAGGTGGGATTCTGGAAATCAAAATCCCGAGGAGTAACCTTTCCAATCACTGCTATATCTATCTGCACCTTGGGGGTTAGCCGATCTGAGCAAATGGGCTCAGCTCACGGATGTCAACAAACTCAACACAGCACTTCCCAGCTCAGGAAATACCATGCATTTCATTCAGTGGTGAGGAAAGGAACTTGTATCTGATTACCCAGAGCACAGAAATGGAGAAAGCAGGCATGCTTTTGGCAGCCTAATTACAGAAAGCCCGTCAGCCTCTTGCTATCTTGGAGCTGCAAGGGTTAAGACTGCTCTATTCTGCAGGAAAGAACAGTTTTCCCCAGATGAACAAGGTGGGCTTTTAAAAAACAAACTCTCTCCCATCTGCAACTCATCACTTGGGGGAAACGGAGACATGTTTCAGCATTCTGCCCAGAAAAATTCTTGTGTCGAGAGAACAAAGTATAAGAAAGCGCTGAAAGATTTTCCCTGGAAGCAGGTTGGCAAGGGGAGGGGATTGGACAGCCGTCCTGGGACATTGCGTCAGGCAGGCAGCACTTCACAGTTGGAAATTGGAGCATGTGTGGCCAAGCAACACGTGAAAAACAGCAAAATGTTCCAGGGAGGAAAAGCATGCAAATGAGAAGATGTTGCAGCAGTTTTCTTTCTTCCAGAAGGGCCAAATCTCACTTGGAGTTAATCAGGTCCAAACTAAGATTGTCTATTTAAATTAAGTTTCCAGTAGTGAAAATAAACTGAAGAAAAGTCAACCAAAAAGACTGAAATTGGGAAAGTTTTTTAAAAATGACAGAAAAGTGGGACAAAAAATGATTAACTTGAAGTGCCTCTGCCAAATCAGAACAGTTTGGAGTGCTCGGACAGGTAAGTGCCCAGCTTACCTGTCTGAATGAATCACCACAGAAGTTAAGATCTTCTGGTGAGGCCCTGCTCTCAGTCCCGCTTCCATCACAAGTGCTGTTGGTGGGGATGAGAGATAGGGCCTGCTCAGTGGTGGCTCCTCGGCTCTGCAACTCTCTCCCCAGTGAGATTAGATCAGTGCCCTCCCTCCTGGCCTTTAAGAAAGAAAACAAAGATGTGGTAGTGAGACCAAGCCTTTGGCCAGTAAAATAAGGCAGTGCAAAGAATAATTAGGAAATATGTGCAATGACTATCGGAATGGCTACAGTGTATGATTTTTGAATCATGTGATTTTGATATTTATACTAGGATGTTTTTAATGCCTTGTCTTAATGTTTATATGCTTTTATGTAAGGACCAAGGCAGTGACAACTCCAGCACATTCCCTGTCCGGATATCAGCTGGCATGTCAACACTTTAAATCAATAAATAGTTTTCTAAGATCTACAGAGATGCTCGCAGGAACACCTCAGCAAGTGAGAGCCCAAAAGTGGCAGGCTCAAACCCAGCACCTCAATCCATGGCTGATACCAAATGAGAAACTCCCCCCTAGGCACACAGAAGACTGGAGGACTTGGAGGGCACTGAACAGACTGCACCCTGGCACTACAAGATGCAGAGCCAACCTTAAGAAATGGGGCCACAAAGTGGAGTCCATGATATGCAAGTGTGGAGGAGACCAAACCACATACCACCTATTACAATGCAACTTGAGCCTTGCCACATGCCCAATGGAGGACCTTCTTATAGCAACACCAGAAGCACTCCAAGTGGTCAGCTACTGATCAAAGGACATTTAGTATAATGTCCTTTAAACTTTTATTTTTAAAATACATTACAATTGTACTCTTGGTTTGCGTCTGATACGATAAATAAATAAATATACAGGTTTTTATGTCTTATGTTTAATGGTTTTAACGATTTTAGTTATATGTTAGCGTTTAGTTATAATGATTTTTTTATCTACATGTATGTTGGCATTGAATTGTTGCCATTAATATGTTGTACACCGCCTTGAGTCCCCGTCCCCCCTGTCCTCCAGCTGAGAAAGGCGGTATATAAATATAGTAAGTAAATAAATATTATCCTATCCCAATTTGAGTTAAGTTGTGTTAGAAGAATCTGTAGAGTAAGCAAGCATTCAGGGTAAAAAAAGATTTGCAAACTGTAAAAAAAAAAGCTATGCTACATCAATAGAGACTATACATGCAAGGAGTGGGTATTTTAAAAAGACAGGGAAAGTTTTGCTATCTGGATTGCAGTATTATTCCTATGGTCAAGGCACAACAGGCATGGGCAAACTTGGGCCCTCCCTCCAGGTGTTTTGGACTTCAACTCCCACAATTCCGAACAGCCTCAGGCCCTTTCCTTTTGCCCCTCAGCTGCTTAAGCGGAAAAGGAAAAGAAAAGGAAGGGGCCTGAGGCTGTGAGGAATTGTGGGAGTTGAAGTCCAAAACACCTGGAGCGAGGGCCCAAGTTTGCTCATGCCTGACCTAGAATGTTAGCTATAGGTAGGTGGAGAAAGGAAAAAGCTTCCCATTCCTTCTCCACTCCAACACATATGCTCTGCCTTACCTCCCTTACAAAGCTGTAATGAGAATACGAGACATACTCGTATACATACACAAGTGTTCATATTTTATATAGAAATGCTACATGTGTGCACCTTTGCTACATATCAACTCCATGCTGTTGAAGGGGGCTACCTTTAGTCTGAGAACAGCTCACTTGGGAATAAGTCTACATCAGGGCTTCTTGAATTTTTCAACTCATGGCCCATTTCAGGCTCATAACACTATGTAACAACATGTATTTATTTGGGGGGGGGATCTGTTCCTGGTTTGAAAGTGTTATTTCCTGTTTAATGGTGTGGCCCTTACTTTGAAAACCATTGCTCTCCTCCAGAAATTTGACACAAACTATGTTGAATCGCTTAAGACTCTATCAGATATTCATTGGAAAAACTACAGCAAAATGTGCTGGAGCAGGATGCCCCATATGTTTTGATGTTTTATCATCCTTGTGGGAGGCTTCTCTCATGTCCTTGCATGGGGAGCTGGAGATGACAGAGGGAGCTCATCCATGCTCTCCCTGGATTCGAACCTGCGACCTGCTGGTCTTCAGTCCTGCCGGCACAAGGGTTTAACCCAGTGCACTACCAGAAGCTCCTGATAGAACCAATTCGGAAACAACATTGAAAACCCAGGAACAAAAATCATGTCTCTTTATGGAGATAAAAAGTGGGATATAAATAAGCATAATAATAATAATAATGTTACATAGCGTATTTTTTTTTCTGTGATGGCAGGCATATCAACTAGGTATAAAATCAGGCATTCACTGATAACAAATCAGCATTTGCAAGGCTCGCTAAAGTGGCGGAGTCCCCTGTAAACAAAGCACAATGGATTTGCTCCTGAAATGGCACTGGGTGAGATTCAGAAAAGTGTTCTCCTTGCCTAAATGTTTTGGGACCCCAACACTGAGCCAAGGGGGGCACATTTGAGGCTGGGAGCCACAGCTTGAGATGCAGTGATCGAAAGAGCAAGACATGTGCCAAAGCATAACACTGGCTGTTGCCTCCAGTACGGAAATAGCAGGCATGGGCCCCTCCTCCCCCTCCTCCCAAGGGGCACAGACCCAGAGGGTGAGAGGGCCACTCTGCCCGTCCACCTGCCTCCTTTGGCCTGTAAGAGTTGCCCTGCCCCATCCGCGGCATCTGGGTCAGGCATGGCGGAGGCCTGGACTGCCTGTCTGTGGGCATCCCATGCCATTCAGTACCAGGAAATACAAGGGATGTGCACACCTATGCCCTGTGCCTGTCCTCTCCTCCCTCCTCCCTGATGCAACCCCTCTCCAGCTTCTAGGTGTATGTATATATCATTACTGGGAGTCCAATTTCACTCCTTCCTTTCCAGCTGCATGTGCGTCTGTGGGATGGGCTCCAGGTGCCGGGGAGCTAATAGCGCAGCTGTTTTTCCAACCACGAGGCGTCTGCTTTGGGCAGATCCAGCTCAAAAGAGGGAAAGACGGCCTCCTGAAAGGCAAAACGAGGCCAATCTGTTTGTTTCTTAAGCAGTGCCAAAGGGAAAGGGCAACTGTTAAGGGAGAAAGGGCAGAGAAGTCAGGAAAAAATGCAACATCCCTCGTTCTGGCTCTGTCCCTTTTCCAGGGAAGATAGAACCAAGAACTCCACCAACTGTTTGCTTTCCCTCTCCGCCTCCAATATATATATACACAATTTCCTTCCTTTCTTTCGATGCCAAGCTCAACTGGGGTCGTGCCAAATGGACATACTGTGCGCCGCTCCTTTTGAGATGCAGCCAGAGCCGCACTGTGAAACCAGGGATGCCACAGACCCCGCCGTTTCGAAGGCTCCTGTGTTACAGCTTGCTTGCAAATAAGAGTAACAATAAAAAGCACATGACGAATGTGCTCTTGACCCGACACTCAAGCCAGCCCTGCATGAAACAGTGTCCCGACTTGGCCCTTGCCTTTCTGGCTATGCTGGTGCTGAAAAACAAAGGAGGCCCACTTTGCCTTTCCTAACCATGCCAACTGCCTTCCTCAGCTAGAAGCCCTGCGCCCTACACTCCCCACTGCTTCCACTGCGGCCCCAACCTGCTCCATCTCATTAGGTCTCCTCGTGTCCCTTGTCTCTTTGCCGCTTCGATGCTCTTCTTTCCTGAGCAATAAGGTCCTCTTGATGGAGAGAGGCCTCAGTTCCTTCTCGAAATTCTGCCCACGGCTTCGAGCTGGTCTAGGCCAAGAGGGAAAGAGGGTTCAGGTCCCATCTGTCGCTCCAACTCAGGACTCGAGAGAGCTTTGCCATGTTGCTCACCTTGCCGGTTGAAAGACTGAACAACTGGTCAGGCGGGAGCATGGCATTCGTGCTGGTCAAAAGACAGAACCTTATGGTTCATGCCAGTCACAGGACAGGATCACAGCATTCGTGCTTGTTGAATGGCAGAACCATTTGTAGGACAGGATCATAGCTCTGGTGCCGGTTAAAAGACAGAACCTTCTCATTCCTGGCAGTCGCAGGACAGAATTGTAGCATCGGTGCCGGCTGAAAGACAAAAACTTCTCATTCCCGCCAGTTGCAGAACAGGATTGTAGCATTGGTGCTGGTTGAAAGATGGAACTTTCTTGTTCCTGGCAGTCGTAGAATTGGTGCCGGTTGAAAGACGGAGCCTTCTCATTCCCACCAGTTGCAGGACAGGATTGTAGCATTGGTGACAGCTAAAAGACAGACCCTTCTTGTTCCTGGCAGTCGCAGGACAGGATTGTAGCATTGGTGACGGATAAAAGATGGACCCTTCTCGTTCCCGGCAGTTGCAGGACAGGACTGTAGCATTCGTGCTCATTGAGTGGCAGGACCATTTCTAGGGCAGGAACATAGTACTGGTGCCGGTTGAAAGATGGAACCTTCTTGTTCCTGCCAGTCGCAGGACAGGATCACAGCATTCATTCTTGTTGAATGGCAGAAACATTTGTAGGACAGGATGGTAGCATTGGCGCTGGTTGAAAGGCGGAATCTTCTCATTCCCGCCAGTCACAGGACAGGATCGTAGCATTTGTGCCGGTTGAAAGATGGAACCTTCTCGTTCCCGCCAGTCGCAGGACAGGATCGTAGCCTTCATGCCAGCGGATAGACAGAACCATTTGCAGGACAGGACCACAGTGTTTGTACTGGTGGCACGGCAGAGACCTCTTTCCCGATCTTGGGCACTTTGGGTGACACCTGGATGCAAGCCCTGGAGCTCTCAGACCCCTCCAGGATGGTGATGGTTTCATGAATGCGACACACACATCCGCCGGTCGTTCTTCCTTCCCGCCGGCCGCGGTGTAAATCGAGGGTTGGCGCATCCTCCCTTCTTGTGGAAGTGGCCGGAGGGGGCACTTAGTGAACAAGGCCGGCTCGCAGGGGTGCAGAGGAAGGGCGCTCCTTCCCCGGCTTGCCTGCCTTCTCGGGGTCTGTCTCTCTGGAGAAGCCCCGTGGCGGAGACCTGCCCTGCCCTGCCCGCGGGGCCTGCTGCCGGGGGCTGCTGCTGCTGCTGCCGCCGCCGCTTCACAAGGCGCCTAGCTGGGGCTGGCCCGGGAGCGCCTCGCCCTGCGCCGCCTGCTTCTGCCTCTGCCTCCGCCGCTTGGCCCGCCAGCAGAGCAGCGCGGCGGCCAGGAGGGCCAGCCCGAAGAGCAGCGCCGCCACCGAGACTACCTTGGCGATGTCCATGCGCGGCCCGTTGATGGAGAAGGTGATGCAGGTGGCGGCCACGCCGATGACCAGCGAGACGATGCCGAAGGGGAAGACGCAGCGGTACCAGGACTTCTCGGTGCCGCCGGTGGCCAAGGCCAGCTTGTGCAGCGTGGCCGTGGACTCGGGGGCCGGCGGGGAGCCCGGGGCCGAGGCGGAAGGGGGCTTGCCCTGCAGGCAGGTCAGCGAGGGGGACTTGCAGCCCATCATCCCCGCCAGGAGACAAGGACAAGGACGAGGAGGGAAAGGAACAGGAACAGGAGGCAAAGCAGCAGCAGGAGGAGTGCCCGAGCCCTCACTCGCTGCTCTCGCCTGGCTTGCCTCACCTCGCCGCTCTTTCCGCCGGAGACGAGGCTCCCAGGAGATCCTTCTTTGAGCCACCAGAGGCGGAGCTACCTTGCAGGGAGGGAGGCGCCCTTGAATTAACCCTTTCCTCGCGGAAGCGACGCACAAGGGCTTCCCGGGCTTGACGCATCTGCCCTCCCCTCCCTCCCTCCCTCCTCCCCCAAAGGAAGCGGGCTCTCTGGCCAGGTTCTAGAAGCATTCTCTCAGAGTCAGGACAGTCAAGAAAGCACAACACTCAGAAAGAGGAGAATTCCAGGCAGGAAACAATCAGGGCCAGTTCACACCTCCCAACAAAGAATTCTCCCAAGGCAGGAAGCAGCCAGGCTTTGAAAGGGCAAGGCGATTCAATGCTAACCAAACTAGCCAATGGCAACATTTCCCCTTGCCTCAAGCAGACAAGAGGTCTTTCTCCCACCTGGATATCATTCCACAGATATATAAACCCCACTTGCCTAGTTTCCAGCACACCTCATAACCATTGAGGATGCCTGCCATAGATGTGGGCGAAACGTCAGGAGAAAATGCTTCTGGAACATGGCCATACAGCCCAGAAAACTCACAACCCAATATACTAAAGCTTTAAAAGGCAATCAGTGGGAAGACAGTAAGGCCTTATTCAAATTCTCCCATTTTCAAATGAATTCCCATTTCTAGACATCTGAACAACTTAATTTGGGAGTGGATCACAAAACCTGCAGCGTGACAAGTGTATGCGCTTCAGCCACTTCACACAATAGACTTTCAACACTTCTCTTAAAACTGAAGAAAATTCGGCTACCTTCGACCAAAACATACTAGCAAAGATAGCACACCAAAACAAGAACCTAAACTTGAGGCAAATGGGTACCATTAAACCCCAGCAGATTGCCCACTTTCAGCTCGCCTCAAGGCACAATCCACACAAACTTTATTTATTTATTTATTGTTCGTTCTTATATACCGCTCCTTCCAGCAGGCTCGGGGCGGTTTACATAACACATATAAAACATCCACAATTCAATTTAATACAGCAATACTAAAAGCATAAAATACAACAACTACACATAAAACAAGCATCTACAATTAAAATTCTAGGCTTAGCATCTATCCTCAAGGACCAGTAAGATTAAAAGCTTGTCTAAACAGGGATGTCTATACAGGGATGAACTATACATTGTGGCTGGGAATTCTTAGTGTTGTAGGTGACAGTTGCTTAAGTCTCAGCCCAAACGCATCCTGAACCCCTTGCTTGGCAAGCATTCTGTATTGCCCCGTTGTCACTTGCCCTTTAGCAAAAACGGAAAACAGAAAAGAGTGCCATGCTACTTGTGCAGCTAGGTTGGAGTCTAAAACTCATCACAATGAAAACACACATTATGTTCTGTTGTCCACCAGGATTCTGTGTGTCACGTGTGTTCCTGATCTGTCCTTGGGGGCTTCAGAATACTCTCCGAGTGCAGGGTGAACTACAAATCACACATTTGGGGGGGGGGGGAGCACACACATACAGGCAGTCCCCAAGTTACAAACATCCAACTTACAATTTGCATGACTTACAATCTTAAAAATATGTACAGATATAATAATAATAATAATAATATAGCAAAATGTGCTGTGTCCCACAAAAACAAAGCTCCCAAAATGAGACAACATAGATTCTTTTGATGGCTTGAAGCCAACCTGGCTGGCCGTGGAAACTTATTTCAGCATTGCTGACTGAGGATTTGAGGAACAGCCATCCACAAATGCAATTTCCCACTAATGTTCTATCCACTTAACTACAGTGTGTGGCAACTCAGGCGCATTGCTTGCTCAGCATAAAGCTTCCAGCTCCTGCCCTTTGATGAATGCTTCATCATCCAGATCCAGCAGCGTTAATATGGAAAGCTGCCTGGATCAAGTAATAGAAGAGTGCTCATCATCAACAATCCACGTTCTGAAATATCCCCTCCCTCTGTTGCCTTTCCCTACTTGTTTGGCCAACTTTTCCACTGCACTCTGGAGAACAAAGACAGTATATTATTTAGTGCCGATATCTCAGGCATGGGCCAACTTGGGTGGAGGGCAGCTCCAGGTGTTTTGGACTTCAACTCCTACAATTCCTAACAGCCTCAGGCCCTTTCCTTTTCCTTTTCTGCTTAAGTGGCTGAGGGGGGGGGGGGGGGAGGAAAGGGCCCAAGACTGTTAGGACAGAATGCTCTGTCTGTACGTCATAAAATGGGAAATCAACCTGCAGAGCAAGCATTGCAAGTGCTGATTAGTTATAAGTAAATGTTTGATTTCAATACCTATTTTATACATGGATATACAAATTAAAATATGTCTTGGGCAGAAAAGGGCTCACGAGTGGGGAAATGCTAAGAAGCCCTGCTCTAGAAATCAGCTCCCCATTCCCAGCATCTGCTACTTGAAGAGCAAGGCCAGGGCTCATGTGTGTGTGTGTGGGGGGTGGGGGATTACAACATGTGTGAATCACACCATGTGAAACCATTAGGGTGATACCAGGCATGTAGCCAGGAAGGGGACTTCAGGGGCTTCAGCCCCCCCCCCCCAAATTCTCAGGGTGGTCCGCGAGAAGGCCTTACTAGTACATTATTTAAACTGTTATGTGTATTCATATCATGATCTGATCACCATGCTCAATATATCCCATATGCATGGGGGCAGGGCCGTAGCCAGGATTTTGATTCGGGGAGGGCTGAGTTTGATTTGGGAGGGGCTGAGTCTGAGTAAGAGACGGACTACCCTACCAAACCTTTTGTATTGTTATCCCAATAACCCCATGAATGTGGGATATAATGAGCATGGCGATCAGATCATGATATGAATAAACATAACAGTTTAAATAATGCACCAGTAAGGCCTTCTCGCGGACCACCCTGAGAATTTCGGTGGGGCTGAAGCCCCCTAAGCCCCCCCCCCAGCTACATGCCTGCATGGGATCCAAGGGATGGAGCGGCTCCCTTATGAAACCAGGTTGCAACGCCTTGGTCTTTTCAGCCTTGAAAGACGGCGTTTAAGAGGTGACTTGATCGAAGTGCATGGGATAGAAAAGGTGAATAAAGAAAAATTATTTTCTTTGTCACAAAACACTAGGACTAGAGGGCACTCCCTGAAGCTCCAAGGTAGGAAAATTAGGACTAATAAAGGGAAATATTTCTTCACCCAGAGGGTCATTGGGTTATGGAACTCACTTCCAGAAGAGGTTGTGACAGCTGTCAGCCTGAACAACTTCAAGGCAGGATTAGACAGATTCATGGATACCAAGTGTATCGATAGTTACTGAAAAGGACATTCAAGTGCCACCTCGGAGTTGGTTGAGGTAGGCAGGATTTCCCTGGGTACTGGCTGTGGGGGGTCGGGAGCAGGTCAGGGTTTTGCCCTCCCTTCTGCTCGAGATCCCCGTGTACAACTGGTGGGCCACTGTGTGATACAGAATGCTGGACTAGATGGGCTGAGGTCCGATTCAGCATGGCTCTTCTTATGTTCTTATGTTCTTATGGGGGTATTGGGATGATAGTACAAAAGGTTTGCTAGTGCAGATCCTCTCTCACTCAGACTCAGCCCCCCCCCCAATCAAACTCCCCCGGAATCAAAACATCGCTATGGTACTGGGCGACACTAAAATTACTGTATCTGAAATACTTCTGCAGTTTTAGGGAAGAAATGTATTCTTATTGTTTTCCCCCATAAAACCCTGTTATTAGATATATCAATATACACCAAGGCTAGATTGTAACCCCGAGAGCCTTTGTGGCTCAAGGGCAGGGTAGAAATACAAACAAATCAATGCATTAATTCACTTTATTATATTTATCCTTGGTTAAATTCGGTTTCTTATAAGTTGTAGTAAAGGTAAAAGTTTCCTCTTGACATGAAGTCTAGTCGTGTCTGACTCTGGGTGGTGGTGCTTATCTTCATTTCTAAGCCAAAGTCAGCATTGTCCATAGATGCCTCCAAGGTCATGTAGCCGGCATGACTGCATGGAGTGCAGTTACCTTCCCGCTGGAGCAGTACCTATTGATATACTCAATTTGCATGTCTTCGAAATGCTAGGTTGGCAGAAGCTGGGCCTAACAGCAGGAACTCACCCCGCTCCTGGATTCGAACCACTGACCTTTTGGTCAGCAAGTTCAGCAGCTCAGCAGTTTAACCTGCTATGCCACGAGCGGCTCCCTATAAGTTATATTTATTTTATTTTCATTTCATCTGGATTGTTATTTGTTTGCTCTTGGCATTGAATGTTTGCTATTTTTGTTATTCTTTGGAAACTGCTTTGAGTCCCTTTGGAGAGAAAGGACAGGTTATTAAAATTATTATTATTATTCCCTTCTAATGCCCACGTGCTCCAGTTGGACCTGCCATTGCTGCCCCACAATGACAACGCCTCAAATCATGGGGTGACATTCAGTCTTTCCGTGTGACACGTATGTGCTATGGTTTTCGTTGGGGATATTTAAGGACCAGTCCGCTGCATGTGCCATCGGATGCAACGTGGCTTCACCATGCCCTGCAATTGGACTGGACTTCATCGCCTCACAGTTTTACCTCTTTTCAAGCTCTGAAATGCCTGATGCCTCCCAATGAAGTGCCCATTAAAAACACTCTGTTCTTGGATGAAGCCTCGTTCTAATTGCAAGAGGTTTTGCATCCCTTTTGGCATGTAAGAGCCTGCTGGATGGATGCGCACAATGGTGGCTGTGTTTCCCAGGGTCCAACTACTGGCCTCCCATCATCCCTTGCCAGCATCCTTTGCTTCATTTTCAGGCTTTCCCAGCAATGAAAAGAAGTGGGAGGAACTATTGCCCCAATATCCCTCTCCTCTTTACTATTCCCATTACCAGCATCCCTGTCACCACCACTGCCTTGTGAACATATCCACTTCCATTCCTCTTTTGAGGAACAAAAGCCTATTTGAGTAAAGGGTGGAAGAGCCAGCTTGCAAAAAAGAAGAAAAGAATTGCCTCTCTTGACGTCACCAGAGCCCAGGATTTAGGGAGAAGAGTCTGAAGGTCACAATCTATTTAATAGCACAAGAAAGGGAATTCTTGTTAAATTCAAAAACAAAGGAATCAGGATCCCACACAAAGACAATAGTGGAGGGCAAGAGAAAGGAGGCTTTCTCAGGATTTCCTTCACTAAAGGAATGCAGCTTCCAGTGCCAAAGGGTCCAGAACGAAAAAGTGGTCTGCTGTCAGAAAATGCAAATGATCATAGATTGACCTGTGGATACGTCAGTTCTGTTTTCTGGGGTTGATTTTTAAATCTCCATGGGAGAAACTTGCCTTTGAAATGCCATGGTCTCACAGAATCTGCTTTAATAGCCAATGAAAGAGCAGTCACTTGCCAGTTGACGAAGGACAGGGTGAGGTGAAGGGGATCAGGTTTAATCATGATATGCAGTGGTGCAGTGGTTTAAACCCTTGTGCTCACAGGACTGAAAACCAACAGGTCGCAGGCTCGAATCTGGAGAGAGCACAGTTGAGCTCCCTCTGTCAGCTCCAGCTCCCCATGCAGGGACATGAGAGAAGCCTCCCACAAGGATGGTAAAACATCAAAAACATCCAGGTGTCCCTTGGGCAACGTCTTTGCAGACGGCCAATTCTCTCACACCAGAAGTGACTTGCAGTTTCTCAAGTCACTCCTGACACACACACAAAATAATATGCAGGAAGAAGAATTGGGATTTCTGTAGCTTTTTAAAAGCACAAAAATGGGGAAAATTTTAAAAGCTGGCAGCAGCCACTGAGAGTCAATCTCGACCATACCGGTGGCTGTGCTCACCTCCTTCAGGATTATAATCTTAACATAATATTGAACCCTTGGACCAGTGGAATTGTCACTGTGCACTATATTTTGTTTGCTTTGGGGTCCGGACGAAGCTAATTAGGCGAAACGGCGAGGCCTGTAGTTGACCGTTGACCCATTTCCTTTCCGCCTGTCCCGCACCATTTGTTTGCATACTACTAGTGATTTACACATTGATATATGAACTCCTGGGACCTTTTTGGCTGGAAAGTGTGTGACCTGTGATTTACAACAGCACACATTCCACTTACTCTTCTATTTTGAATTGTGATATCTTTGAAGTGAACATTAAACCTTGAATACCTTCCAAGAAACCCTTTTCTGCTTACTCCTTTGACATTTTCTGAGAACACCCAACTCCTTTTGCTTTGGAACTGAGAGTCAATCTCCCACTACTGAATTAAAAGGGAAAGCGACTGAAACAAGATCTGTCTTCCAACTTTTCTTGGCATGTCAAAAGAAAGCAGTGGGGAAAGTCTGTTTAATATATTCAAAAACCCGTTCATCCCATTCTTCAGTCAAAAGGCCCACAGTGGCTTAGACATATAAGCAAAAGGGCAGGCCTGTCCTCAAGAGCAGTTTGGAAACTCACAGTACAGAAGGAAACGCAATGGGATGGGGAAGGCCACAGAAGAAGCTACATCAGGTGCCAGTGCAGTTACCCTAGGTACCCATTAAGCATTGCTGCATCCTCTAATTACCAAGAGTACCATCCATGCATCAAAGTTTGGAGGACAGCAGCAGAAGGACGAAATATCTAGGAGAGGAACCTAGAAGAGGCCAATTGCAACTGGGCCTGCATCTACGCTGCAACATTAATAGAGTCTTTGCCACTGTAACTGCCATGGCTCAGTGCTAAAGAATCCTTGGATTTGCAGTTTGACCAAGCATTGTAACTCTTTAACAGAAAAGGCTAAAGACCTGGTCAAATTCCATAACATTGAACCATACTGATTTGATGGTGGAAAGCCCTGCACTGTACTGTGGCTAGTTCTCTTTTTAACGGCAGCATGGAAAGCCAGGAGCTTGCCAATTCTTGCATTTGGGTACTGTATTGGCTGCTGGGACCAATGCAAGGAGAAAACTCTCTTACTCACACAAACTTGGTGATGTTATTATGTTTGTTTTCTGCAAATATGAATTGGCCTAGCTGGATCTGAATGACTCATCCTGTCAGGGGAGAAAGACACAAATGCCCGATCCACCTGGAACCCTTAGAAGATGATGGATGGATGGGCCAGCAGTGTAATCTTGATCCATCTTACATTCACACAGCAACAAGAATGGAAGAGGGAAGAGGCAATGGTGAGGCTCCGGTGCCCTCCAGTGGCAGCAGAGTGTCACTTGGAACTTTTTTTGTGGGGGTGTCGGGAATATCTTGACAAACTGCAAGTCGCTTCCGGTGTGAGAGAATTGGCCATCTACAAGGATGTTGCCCAGAGGACGCCCAGATGTTTGATGTTTTATCCTTGCGGGAGGCTTCTCTCATGTCAGAAAGACCTCAATTGGCTCTCCTCGGATTCAAACCACTGACCTATCAGTCAGCAGTCCTACTGGCACAAGGGTTGAGAACAATGTAGCACCATAAAAAACCAAAAGTATTTCATCTGCTTTTGTGGGTGCTAGAACTGGATTGCACATGGCGGGTAGCAATGTATGAATGCCAGTGCTGTGGGCAAATGTTTTTGCGAACAGAATATAAGAGCCTGTTTAGATAAACCAAAGAGCAATTTCATCCACCATCCTTTCCCCCAGTATTGGAAGCCCACCAACACAATAGGAAACTCTATAATTTAGGAGTATTTGTAGAGAAAAACTTTCAAACCATGAGTTGCGACATGTTAAGTGTGTCAGCTGCAGAGTGTAGGTGTGTCACACAAATGTAATAAGAAACCTTTGAAAAGCAGTGACTACATGTGTGCATTTTTACGCAGCAAAGGTGCCGACGATTCTTGCAGTGTGCTTTTATATATTGTGTCCCCATTCATCTTATTACATTTTATGTATGTGTCTGTATCTCTTACATTGGGTACTCCTTATCTCTGCCATGTCCTGCTTTGTGCAACCTTGGATATTGCACTCCTCCGCCTCATTGCTTCATCTGCAAAGCGGGAATATGTGTGAAACAAACATAGAGAAACCAAGTAGCGTAGTATATATCATGTCCACATTCAGATGATTCTAAGAAGAGTTCAGGGCAGCGTTTGTTGATAAGAGTATACTAAAAAGTAATATTTGCAAGCTCCTAATACAGGCATGGGCAAACTTTGGCCCTCCAGGTGCTTCAGACATCAACTTCCAGTAGGCGGTTAGGAATTGTGGAAGTTGACATCTGAAACACCTGGAAGGCCAAAGTTTGCCCATGCCTGTCCTAACTGATTTTGAGTATGTACTATATAGGTTGCTTACTTACACCTGCAGTGAACAATGGCCATATATGGAAGAAGTGGATAGAAGGAAGAAAATCCAGGAATAATAGGAGAAAACCCAGGAATAATAATGACACTAATACAAGGGACCAAGGGAGGACTGACTGCCGGCCTTCCTTTGTCTGCATCCCCAGAAACCGAGAAAGGCATAGAGAAAGGGTCCAAACGATGGAGATAGGGTCTTAGGAAGCCTCCTTCCATTCCAATGTTGCTGAAGCTGGTGGAGAGAAATGCAGTGCGGATTTAGCAACAGCAGCAGGAACGTGGCTCCAAATAGAATAATGACATATCACTTTCCTCTCCAACCACAAAGGTTTCTGAGACAGTGACAAGTTGCTAGGTGACATGTAGTAGCTTTTTGAAGTGGGAAGGCGTTCTTTCCTTCTGTGATCTTTGCAATTACTCTGCGCCTGGTGACATTTCCTTCCTCTGCCATTTTGGCCACTTAATGATTAGTTCGCAATTAGGAGACGCGTGTGTTGGCGCCTGTTAAACAATTTAGGCCAAACATTTTAAGCGCTGGTTGTGGAACAAGCTGAACACAGATGAAGTTTCCACTGCCCGCCCTTAAGACTAATTATACACTAAGCATTTAAACAGTAATCCTTCGATGACAAATGGCTTAAACAATCTTTGTAAAGAAACTCCAATATAACACTATGTAAGAAAATGTGAAACATTTTCTGTTCCTGGTTTGGAAGTGTTATTTCCTTTTTGTGCACTATTTACTACTTTGGAAGTAGTTGTTCTACTCCAGAAACATTGTTTTCTTGGCACAAACTAGGTTGCAATTCATTGAGACTCTTTGATGAGATATTCATTGAAAAACTAGAGCAAAATGTACTGCAATAATAATAATAATAATAAAAATAATAATAATTCTTTATTTTATCCCTTAATGAGACCCAATAGTTTTGCCAAAATGTGCAAAGCAAATCTTTGGTCACAAATGAATAACTCACCTTAAAAATATGCTTAAAGAAATAGCAATTATTTCTCCCAAAAAAGTCACAAAATAGCAATTTTAATGAAGTTGTATTTGCAAGTCTGAAGTTACCATTTTCGCCCCAAATCGGAAAATCGATTTCACCATTTATTTATCTAAACCCGGTTTAGTGACAAACTAGAACAAAACTTGCCAAGATGTGTCTTTAAGGAAAACATTTGACAAAAACATCAAGCAATCTGTATGTTTTGGCAGCCAACCCATAAACAACGTGAGAGTGGAAAGGCTGTTCTGTTTTGCAACTTTGCCTTTGTATATTTCCATTTGCAAACTGTTTATAGCATATACAAGTCTAATCGCCAAAGCCAAACCAACTGCTGATATTTCAAGCTACACAGTGAACTATTAATATATCAAAATAAACTGTATTTATAAACACTAGCTGTTAAAATTCAAGTGTGATACGAAGCTGTGTTAAGACAATGTCCAGGTCTGTAGCTTTCTGGCGAAATAATTACCTCACAATCATAGTTGAAGGCTTTAATTCAAAAGCATACAGCAGGGAATGAGACAAAGTTCCAACTGGCAGTTTATTTCCTGCACGCCTCACTCTGCCCCCTGCATTGCTCCCATTTCCATGGCAAGCATCTTCCAGATTTCAAATATACACAGGAAAGGTCTATGTCATGGCCTTATTTCCTAGCTTCATGCCAAACCAGGTCATGACAGATGAAGGCAAACCATTGTTCCAATTCTGCAACTGGCTATAGCTCTCCAGATTCTCACAACACTTTACTAAGGCCCATCTACACTGGCTTTTTAATAATGTGCATCAAACTGCATTATATGGTCAGTGTAGACTTATATAACATGCAACTCAATGCAATTAAACTGTACTATATGAATCTACACTGAATGTTGTTTGGTCTGCATTAAATGGACTATGATTCTTGTTCTTGGGTTATCAATGTCATTTCTTAATTGGTTCTGTCATTAAAATGGGGAAAAGTTTATTAAACTGCAAAAAAAAACCCCTTTCTTTTCACAGGAGGGACATCCTGCAGCACATTTGGCTGTAGTTTCTCAATGAATATCTTGAGTCTTAACCCATTCAATAGAGCCTGTGGCAGCCACAAAAACAAGTTTCTGGAGCAGAACAACGACTTTCAAAGTAAGGACCACACAATTAAACAGCAAATAACACTTTCAAAGCAGATCCCCCCCCCCCCCCAAATTTTTGTTACATTGTGTTATCACCTCCAGATTATAGGTGGCAGTACTGAGGCTGAAAGACAGTGGCTTACCTAAAGGTATCCCAAGAGGAGAAAGAGGAATGGAGGGAAAGCATTTCCATCACTCTCTTTGCTTCCCCCCCCCCTTACATTTTTACACAAATAAGCCACTGCGCATCTGTTTGCTGAACATTACAGAACTCCCAAGTTTTTAAACATGATGAACAGAACCAGAATCATGAGTAAATGGCATGTCAGAAGAAAAAGGTAACAACAAGCCTTTTGATGCTCTTCTTATGAGTCAGAAAGGCACGAGGCATGGGCTAACTTTGGCCCTCCATGTGTTTTGGACTGTGGGAGTTCCGAGCCCAAAACCCATGGAGGGAGGGCCAAACTTGGCCCATACCTGGTCTAGATGAAGGCTGCAAGTTCCTGGGGAATTGCATACAAAGGACCGGCAAAGTGATTAAAATCCCACCGCTCTGCCGGTGCTGAACCACACAATTGCTGCCGGCGCTTGTGGTTATTATCTGCACTCTAATCAGTCCCTAATGGGCGCCATGCTGGAGGAGACCATTCAGCATGGCTTTGGGGATGGAACATCTCTAAAAGCGGGCAGAAACCAGTTACGTGTCATGACTCAAACCTAACCTTTCTTTCAATGTTTCTATTGGTCTCTTTCTTTTGTATTTTTTCCGAATAACTCAACATGTGTCCAGGATGCAGGCTGACGGGGAAGGAAATTCTTGGATTTGGGAACAAAGGCTCTTCTTAGGCGAGAATCCAGACACCAATCTATGGGAGGAAGATTCTCATAGACTTCACTCCAGCATTAATAGGACTTCATTCTCGCCAGTATCCAAAGAGCTTGGGGAGGTTTCTTTGATGGAAGACCGTTTCCAAGAACTCCCCGACTTTGTTGATCAGAGGATTCTGGGATTAGTAGTCCTTAAAAGAGGAACACTGGCAGCTCTGGCACTCAAGCAGCATGCAGTTTGTTTCCACCAAACCAGCCAAGCGCAAGAACCCACATCTTGAATTGTAGAATTAGCTCATTCTTGCTACTGCGTAGGTGGCAGAGTGTAAAATTCAGTTATAAAAACCTACTCTAAGTATTAACGCAGCTCGTGGAAGCACCCTTTCCGGAACTTTTGAAATACACGGTGGTCTGTCTTTGGAAAGGGCTTAATTCTTTGTTGCAAGTAGAACTTAAAAGCGCATCAAGAAAGTGCAGAGAAACGCACAAGATGGCCAAACGCATCTCTGAAGGACAAGCAGTAGACTCAAAAACTGCCAATTTTCAAATGGACTCAATCCCCTTTTTGTGCCTGGTCCAATCTGCAGTCGTATTAGGCTGTGTACAGAACATATTTTGACTGTTTGTTTGGGAATGCCCATTCCCATATCGCTTTCAGTAAAGCTCCAAAGAACTTCCTGGACCTTCTTGCTGGACAGCATTGTGTACAGCAGGCCTCTTCAACCTACGGCCCTCCCTCCAGGTGTTTTGGACTTCAACTCCCACAATTCCTAACAGTCTCAGGCCCTTTCCTTTCCTCCCTCAGCAAAAAAGGAGAAGAAAAGGAAGAGGCTTGAGGCTGTCAGGAATTGTGGGAGCTGAAGACCAAAATACCTGGAGGCAGGGCCGAATTTGCCCATGCCTTCTTTAGGGCAAAGGCATAGCATCTGAATGCACAATTACAGTACATTGAAAACTATCTAAGAAGCATTCGTTTCAGGACCAACCACAAACAGAGCACAGTTGTTTACTTTGTACACATTCCAAGCAATTGGTTTCAAGCAATTGGATTATTCCACACTATCATGGACAAGGACAGGGAAGCTCTCACTCCCTTCACAAATCAAGGTGTAAATGGCACGGAACAGCAAGGTTTGAGAACCCTCTCGAAGGCGTCCTGGCTCTAGAAGCGGGAGGAGTTCGGCTTCCATGGCCTGTGTGTGGAAAAGAGACAACTTTTAAAATAAGGAAATGTCCCTCTATTTCTCCAAGCAGAGCATTTCTGTAGACAAAAGGGTGAAATTGCAATTTAAAAAAGCTTTTGCAAGCTCTCTCCACCAAAACAAAACAAAACAACAACAAAAGAATTTGGTAAGTCAAATTGTGGCAGTTCATGATCTCTAATGTCTTTTTTGTCCTTTGTTCTTCCAAAGGGGAAAAATGTACTGAAGGCGGCTGACTCACCTGAATAATCAAGAGCCAGATATAATAATAATCATAGTAACAATAGTAACAATAACAATCAGCTGATACACATGAATAGGCAAATCAAATATAATAATAGTAATGATAATTAGCAGCTGGCTTACCCGAATATACAAGAGCCAAATATAATAATAATCATCATCATCATCATCATTATCATCATCAGCTGGCTCACCTGAATATGTAAGAGCCAGATAAAATAATAATAGTAATCAGCTGACTTGCCTGAATATGCAAGAGCCAGAAATAATAATAGTAATAATAAGCAGCTGGCTCACCTATACATGCAAGAGCCAGAAATAATAAGCAGCTGACTCACCTGAATGTGCAAGAGCCAATAATAATGATAATAATAATAAGCAGCTGACTCACCTGAATAAGCAAGTGTCAAATATAACAATAAAAATGATGATGATAATAAGCAGGTGACTCACCTGAATAGGCAAGAGCCAGATATAATTATAATAATAGTAATAATAATAATGGAAACATATGAGGGACTTCTCAGAGACAACTGGCTCTTGCTCAGGATGTAGAAAGACCCTAAGACCGAAGGTATCTTGAATGCCATTGAGCGCCTCCTGCTGCTCTGAGGTTACCTTCTGTATTTCCAGTCGCTGGTGGAGCTTTGTCACTTTCAGCTTTAAAGCCTCCATGTCCATCAGCTCCTTCGAGCTGGAGTAGAAAAGCAGAGGTGGTGGCCCAACCGTTTCTGCTTCCAAACACCTTTCTGTTCCAAGGCAAGCATTTCCCTGAGAGGAACACCCCTTGCCACTAACTGACTCAGTCGGAAGCAGCTCTGCATGGGACTCCATAGCTGTCATGGGAAAGAAGAGCACCATTGAGAAAATCAGAAGGATATGGCTAAGTGTAAGAAGGGAGGGAGGCATGGCAGCCTCAATGGCCTCTGTCATGTGGCCCAAAGAGCAGGGCCAGATCCAGTGGGATGAAGTTACAGATTCATGGTAGAATAAAGGTTCTACTAGTCCAGCCACTGCCAGGCAAGCACACCACCAAAGGAATAGTCGCCAGCCCATGACTACAGATGTCCAAAGAATGATAACTCACCACCCACTGTGTCTATTCCAAGGGGGAACAGATGATTCAGCACAGTTACCTTTGTATTATTTTTTATAACAAAGCAAATGCTTTGTAATGTCATGCACATCAGGGCAAAGAACCCCAAATACACTTATCAACTGATGGGATCAAAGCTTTCTGAGACAAACCAGGAAAGGGATCTTGGGGTTTTGGTGGACAGCTCAATGAAGATGTCAACCCAGTGCGCTGCAGCAGTGAAAAAAGCAAATTCTATGCTTGGCATGATCAGGAAGGGAATCGAAAATAGGTCGGCAAATGTTGTATTGCCTCTCTACAAATCTATGGTGAGGCCACATCTGGAGTACTGTGTACAATTCTGGTCACCGCACCTCAAGAAGGATATAACGGAACTGGAAAAGGTACAAAGAAGGGCAACAAAAATGATCCAAGGGATGGAGCAGCTCCCTTATGAAATCAGGTTGCAAGGCCTTGGTCTTTTCAGCCTTGAAAGACGGTGTTTAAGAGGTGACTTGATCGAAGTGTATAAAATCATGCATGGGATAGAAAAGGTGAATAAAGAAAAAATATTTTCTCTGTCACACAACACAAGGACTAGGGGGCACTCCCTAAAGCTCCAAGGCAGGAAAGTTAGGACTAATAAAGGGAAATATTTCTTCACCCAGAGGGTCATTGGGTTATGGAACTCACTTCCAGAGGAGATTGTGACAGCTGTCAGCCTGGACAGCTTCAAGGCAGGATTAGACAGATTCATGGATACCAAGGGAATCAGTAGCTACTGAAATGGACATCCAAGTGCCACCTCTGTGTTGATGGAGGCAGGCAGGATTTTCCCCGGGTACTGGTTGTGGGGGGTCGGGAGCAGGTGAGGGTTTTGCCCTCCTTTCTGCTAGAGATCCCTGTGTACAACTAGTGGGCCACTGTGTGACACAGAATGCTGGACTAGATGGGCTGAGGCCCGATTCAGCATGGCTCTTCTTATGTTCTTATGTTCTTATGTAAATAAGGTCATCCCCAAGTTACCAACATCAAACTTACAAACAATCATAGTTGAGAATGGGCGGAGGCAACAAAAAGTGAGAGAATCACCACCTCAGAAATAAGGGAAATCCACTCCTGGAAGAGTTATTATTATCATGGGGAAAAGGGGTCTCCAATTACGCTTTATCCCCAATCTTTGTTTCCACAACAAGCCACATTTTTCCAAAATCCAATGATCTCAGGCACAGAAAGTGAGGTGACACCTTCTGAGCAGGGGCATTGGCAGCAAAGGAAACACCACAGGAGTTTCCTTTGCTGCCGGTGACCCTTCCCTATGCCATCCAAAGGTGACCCTTCCCTATACCATCCAACATTAAGATATATATACACACACACACACACACACACACAGTGTATGTATATATATACTGTATATATATATGGCTGGAGTTGGACTTAATAAATGTAACTGTTCTGACTTAACATACAAACTGTTAGTATGGAGCGCTGTTACCTTCCCGCCAAATCAGAACCTATTGATTTACTCACATGTGCATGTTTTCGAACTGCTAGGTTGGCAGAAGCTGGGGCTAACAGTGGGAGCTCACCCCATCCTGTGGATCTGAACTGCCGACCTTTAGGTCAGCAAGTTCTGCAGCTCAGTGGTTTAACCTGCTGCGCCTTCTTGGCCCCTTGCTGTGCAGATGACTACATAGGAAATCTTGGAACCGAGTTTGAGGCCCAGACGATGCTTAGAGAAAGCACTGGTGCATGTCAAGGGCTTTCTTTTATGTGCTTTTCTGAGAATTTGTTGACTGGCCGCCGCAAGTAGAAGTTAGCTTCGAACTGGATGAAATGTTCAGTGTAAATGGCTCCTCAGTGCCTTCAGCAGACTGAAACAAACAACATGTCAGGTTCTTTTCAGCCTTGCTTCAAGGACGACCTGAATGTGTTTTCTTTATCTCTATCAGTGCAACAGCAGTCTACCAATGTTTGAGGCACTAGTAGCTCTAGTGTTTTAGGCAAGAAAATGTACCTGTTTTTGTCTTGAGATTCAAAACTGAGGGAAGGAAGAAGACTTCCTCCCATGCACAACATGTTTTTCACAACGGAGGTATAGGTATAACCCAGGCATGGGCCAACGTCGGCACTCCTTCCAGGTGTTTTGGACTCCAACGCCCACAATTCTAACAGCCTCAGGCCCCTTTCTTTCCCCTCCCAGCCGCTTAAGCGGAAAAGAAAAAGGGGAAAAAGGGGGCCTGAGGCTGTTAGGAATGGTGGGAGTTTAAGTCCAAAACTCCTGGAGGGAGCACTGAAGTTGGCCCATGCCTGGTATAGCCCCTCCTCAGATCTACTCAGATCTATGCTATGATCTCTATTAAGGAAGGACGGTGAGAGAGGCTTGTTATGCCCATGGACCATAAACTATCAAATTGTACTCCTTACTTACCTTCTCTCAACTGCTGTACTTTGTCCAGTTGCTCTTGAACGATGACTTGCAGACCCTCCAGAGTGAGGAGGCTTTCATGCTCTCTCTCCCATGTTGGGTTTTCTCCAAGAGATGCTAAAAGAAAAGCGGGATCACAGGAAGTGAGAAAGATGGAATCCTTTGAGGAAAGGCCAAAGTTTCACTGTTGGGACTAGAAAGTGAATTTCCCAGAAAGAAAAAACTGGAATGGATTAAAAGAGAAGGGAGGACAGAGCAAGAAAGAATGAAGGAATGTGGAAATAGGGAAGTGTTGCTAAAGCATTGCTAAGCCAAGTGTGTGGATTTGTGCAGAAGGTCAGCAGAGGGATCGAGTTGACCAAACAGAAGATGGCAGGGGGAAGAAGAATGCATAGAAATAATAATAGCTTTATTTATACCATGCCACCATCCCCCAAAAGGACTCTGGGTGGCTTACAGAAGCACACACAAGTGCCATAATACATAAAAATAGAGGTAAAATTACATCAACATATTAAAACAGCAACAACATCAATTAAGATGAAAACAACATATTACAAAAAACCAAATTTAAAAATCAATAAAATGCAGTACAAATATTTACCATTAAAATGAATAGTACAGCATAAAATGTACAGAAACGGTTTAGGAACACAACGAAATATTTACGCAAAAACAGAAAACAAAAGGATGTTTAAGGAAAAGATACACAGGGGCGCTGAGGGCAAGAGAAGGAGAATTGCAGACAGGCAGAAGGAAAAGGAAGTTTAATGTGTTGTCGAAGGCTTTCATGGCCGGAATCACTGGGTTGCTCTATGGCCATGTTCCAGAAGCATTCTCTCCTGACGTTTTGCCTGCATCTATGGCAGGCATCCTCAGAGGTTGTGAGGTCTGGAGAGAATGCTTCTAAAACATGGCCATACAGCCCAAAAAACTTATAGCAACCCAAAAGGAAGTTTGATTCTGGGTGTGTGTGTATTTGCCTCAATTTGAAACTATAAAGCCCATGATCCAGAGACAATAAAACGTGCCACTTTTTGATACTATCTTGGCTTGGCTTGATTGTCCCTTAGTTGTTCTGCAGCATTAAACTATTGAATTTTTAATCTCCTTGATTTCTAGTCTTTCAATCGGGAAATAAAAGGCTAGAGACATTGGGGGCACTGTGTATCAAGACCACCCAATACATATCCTACCTGAAGTCTCCGCTTCCATGCAGTGTCTCATAAGGGAGCAGAGGCCCTTCAAATGCAACAACTCCCTTCTCACTTCAACTGGGCTAAACGCAGGCGAAGGGGAGCAAAACTGACCATCAGTCTAAGGAAAACAAAGAGTGACAAAAGGCCCTGACATATTTGCAGACGAGATGGAGGAGAGCTGTACATGGTTGCTTCAAAGTAGGGAAAGACAGCTGTTAAATGTTTAGCTGTTTTGATGGTTTTTAACTGTGAATGTTTTAGTGCTGTATGTGTTTAATTTATTTTGATGGGTTGTTGTGAGTTTTCCGGATTGTATGGCCATGTTCCAGAAGCATTCTCCCTGACATTTTGCCTGCATCTATGGCAAGCATCCTCAGAGGTTGTGATGGTCTGTTGGAAACTAGGAAAATGGGGTTTATATATCTGTAGAATGTCCAGGGTGGGAGAAAGAACTCTTGTCTGTTTGAGGTAGGTGTGTGAATGTTTCAATTGGCTACCTTGATTCTGGCTACCTGTATTAAAAAAAACCCTCTAAAATCATAACAGTAAATAAAGAACAACACTCAAAAGCAGGGGAATTTCAGACAAGAAACAATCAGGACCAGCTAATCACCTCCCAGCAAAGATTCACCCCAGGCAGTAAGAAGCTAGACTTTGAAACTGTCAGGCCATTAAATGCTAATCAAGGTGGCCATCTGAAACATTCACACACCTACCTCAAACAGACAAAGAGTTTTTTCTCCCAACCTGGACAGTTATTACCTATTTTTATTTTATTTATTTCACGATATTTATATGCCGCCCTTCTCAACCCCGAAGGGGACTCAGAGCGGCTCACAAGCAAAATGCAAATACAATGAACTACAATTATTGCCACAGTACAACATCAATATTACATATCTCATTGTACTATAACAATATCACATTGAACTATACAAATACAATAAACTATATTATTACCACAACACAACATCAATATTACATATCACATTGTGCTATAATCTTATCTTATAATAAGTTATCTGTCTTGTCATTGTATAATCGACATTGAATGTTTGTTGTATATGTGTTCTGTGATCCGCTCTGAGTCCCCTTTGGGGTGAGAAGGGCAGAATATAAATACTGTAACTAACTAAATAAACAAACAAACAAACCTGTCATTTGGCTATGTACTTAAGTCCCCTAAGGGCTTTCAAGCATTATTCAAAACAGAGTCTAAAATATCCTCAGTGGTGCTTAACTCGCTTAACACTTTGCACATTTATAATTAGTATATTAACATGTGCACTTTCTTCCACATCATCTGAATCAAATTATCCTATTTCTGTCTGGCAGGAGAGAGAATTTTTAAAAAATGTAAGCGATTTCAGATGAGGATGACACAAGAAAAAACGGTCATGAAGGCCTAAACTATGAATGAGCCACTTAGGCAGGTCAAGAAGAATGCAATTTCTCTACCCAAGTACATCAGAATGCCTAACAAATAGAAAACACGAAACCAGAAATAACCAAATGTTCCAGTTCTTCTGAAACACTTTGTGATATATATATTTTAAACATATGACATGAATTCACAGAACAACTTGCTTTAAGCAGGTAGATTTTTATATATATATAGATATATATATAGATATATATATGTGTGTGTGTGTGTTTTATGTACGTGTATACATATATATGTGTGTATGGAATGTAAATCTGTAATCTGTATATATACAGTATATATAAACATGTGTGTGCATAATATGTCTATATATATTAGCTTTTTAAACATATGTCTTGAATTCATAGAACAATTTACCTTTAAGCAGGTAGATTTTATACATACTGTATATACATATGTGTGTGTGTGTGAATATATATATCTATGCCTTTTAAACATATGACTTGAATTCACAGAACAATTGACCTTTAAGCAGGTAGATTTTATACATGTGTGCATGTGTATGTATATATATGCCTTTTAAACATATGTTTGAATTAACACAATTTACCTTTAAGCAGGTAGAGTTTATACAGACATATATGTGTGTGTGTGTGTGTGTGATATATATATATATATATATATATATATATATATATATATATATATATATATATATAAACAAACATGTGACTTGAATTCACAGAACAATTTACCTTAAAACATGTTATACAGTATATTGAAAAGGTGACAGTGATCTACGCAAAAGAACTGGAGGCATCAGGGAGAAGGAATTCACCCCTCTCTCTATTGCCACAAAACATAATGGCCCTTTCAAACTTAAGCCAATGCAAAAGAAAAACAACATACAGTCCTTCCAAAAATTCTGCTGCCAAGTCCTTAGATACCAGTTGCAGCCTTTGGTAACAAAGGCAGCTTGCCCAGTCTTAAATGCTCATAGAGTCATTTCTGCAGCTGCATTTTTAAAAAACACCCCCTAAGGCAAAAACAAGCGAAAGGATACCGTCGTCTGCATCTTTTCCACAAAGTGATTCCTTGCAGCCGCTGCCTCTGAACTGGTTTGGCAATCGTGACACTTTGCCAAGAGCCTGGGCATTTGCAGCACAAAGCAGAGAAAGGAGTGGGAAGAGTGGTTGGTTGTAATCAGTCTGCAAACTGGCATCTGTCACATGAATGGCTGGAGCAGGGCTATGGGTGTTTGTGGCAGCCACTTTGATCCGGTACACAGGCAGTCCCCGAGTTACAAACATTGACTTACAAACAACTCATAATTAAGGACGGAGCTGAGACAACAGGAAGTGAGAGGACACACATACACCATTTACATGTGTATACACGTATGCGTGGGGGCCCTGGTGGCACAGCAAATTAAACCACTGAGCTGCTGAACTTGCTGACTGAAAGGTTGGTGGTTCGAATCCGGGGAGCGGGATGAGCTCCAGCTGTTAGGCACAGCTTCTGCCAGCCTAGCAGTTAGAAAACATGCAAATAAGAGTAGATCAATAGGTACCGCAGGAAGGTAATGGCGGTCCATGCAGTCATGCCAGCCCCATGTCCTTGGAGATGTCTATGGAAAATGCCAGCTCTTCCCCCCTCTCCATAGTCAGACACGACTAGACTTAATGACAGGGGAAACCTTTACCTTACATTTATGTGCACATATAACATCTGTATATATGAATATATGTAGTTTGAAGCCCAGTCTACACTGCCATATAATCCGGTCCAATCTACACTATATGGTCAGATTCATATAATGGAGTAGAGACTCATGAAATACAGGTTGAACTAGGTTATGTGAGTCTACACTGCCATATAACCCAGTTCCATCTGCACTATAATGGCAGTATAGATGGGGCCTAAGAGCCTGCACGGTGTCGTGCTTTGAGTACTGGATCACAATTCTGGAAGCCAGAGCTTGAATTTCCACAGAGCTATGGAAACCCACTGGGTGATCTTGGGTAAGCAGTGTTTACTCAGCCACAGCGGAACACAGTGAAAAGCCCTGCCTGAATGAACCCTGGCATGAAAACCAATGGCAGGTTTGCCTGAGGCTCATATCATGAAGGCACACACAGCACAGACTGGTGCCATCTGTTTTAGAGTCTAAACACAGAGATATTCCGATAGGAGAAGAGTGATTCCCCATTTTTGCTGCTTTGATGTGGCTGCTCCAGCTGGATGCATTCAGTCAGGCGGCATCTGTCCAAGAACTGAACAGCATAAAAATCCAGCACATGGGATCTAGTATTTTAGAAACATGGCTCTGATCATGCTTCATGACTTCTTGGCAGCTAAAGGGAGAGGATGGCAACTCTACGTTAGTCAAGCCAACAACTTTTCCATGCAATTGCTGCCAATGTTGTGTGGTAAGTCTTTAAGACAGGGTTGTAAACCACTCCTTGGGCCACTTTGCCCTGCGGACAAGGAGTTGGGTGCCCATGTTTTCCAAGGTATGAAGCCTTGATCTTGCCTTTGGGCAGAGCATCTCAGGGGATGTTTTCTCCCATATGGATTGGCCTCAAGCCCTCATCTCTCCCAATGAAGAACGTTAAGCGGATTGTTAAAAGAGAGTGTGCAACTGCATCCGTAGTGCTTGATTTGTGCAAGAGTTGCGCTATTGCATTTTCCATACCTACCTATTCACGCTCCTTTTAATCCAACGCTGTTGGGGTGTTTTCTTAATGCACTGTATTTTATAAATATTCTTGGTGTTGTTTTTTGATCCAGCTATATTTTTGCATAGATCAAACAATTAATAATAACATTGACCAACATACATTTTTGTGCCTCAAACTTTAATCCTGTTTCTGGGTATATTTTTGGCCTGTACCAGTTTTCCTCTATCAACTCTAGAGCTATTATTTATTTATTTATTTATTTATTGACATCACTTATATTCCGGCCTTCTCACCCCGCAGGGGACTCAGGGCGGATCACAATGCACATATACAGGCAAACATTCAATGCCATAGACATACAACATATATAGACAGACAACAAGCTACACAATTGGTTGAGAGCTCACCCCAACCCGGGCAGGCCTCAAACTCATGACCTTCTGGTCAGTAGAGATCTTATGCAACTGACTCCCAGCCAGCTGTGCCACATTGCTCTTCACCTTCCTGGCAAGCAACATGGACCACGTACTTTTGCAGTGGATCTCAACAACACTGGGTACAGGACTGCTTTTTTTGGAACATTTTTTTGGAACACAACATATATAGACAGACACTCATAGGCTATTTAACATTCCCGCTGCTGGCCACCAGGGGGAGCTGTCACATTTCTTCATTCTTTGCATACTTCCTGGAGATTTTATGGCCTTGTAAATGAGTTAAATTAGCCTCTCCACAAAGTGGAACCTAAATTTCCTAACTGTCTTTCAGGTTGCAAAGGTCGACAACAAGCTACACAATTTGGTCGAGAGCTCACCCCGACCCGAGCAGGCTTTGAACTCATATCCTTCCAGTCAGTAGTGATCTTAATGTAGCTGACTCCCAGCCAGCTGCGCCACAGTCTCGGTGCTACGGGACGCATAGGTTGCTTACCTGTAACCATATTTCTTCACGTGTCTATCTGTGAAATTCGCACATGATGGGTTCTCCTGCGCCTGCGCACCAGAAACACGGACATTCAAAGCTCTGATTAATAAATAACTAAGGCCCCGCCCACCCTGTATGATATATAGCCCCATGGGCGGGGCTGCTGGGCAGGTCCTTGCCGCCGCCAGCAGCAGGATACCACGGCATGACAGAGGGGAGGATGGGTGGATTTTGTGCGAATTTCACAGATAGACACACGGAGAAATACGGTTACAGGTAAGCAACCTATACTTCTTCTTCGTGTCTTCTGTGAAATGCGCACATGATGGGTGATTTAGCAAGCTAAGTACCTGGAGGTGGGTCATGCCACGCAGGAAAACAGCACTGCTCTGCCGAAGGAAGCATCTTTCTTAGCCAGGACGTCTAGCTTGTAGTGGGCCACAAACGTGGAAGGTGTAGACCAGGTTGCAGCTTTACAGATGTCTTCAACAGAAACACCCTGGAGGAAAGCTTGGGATGTGGATACGGCTCTAGTAGAATGAGCCTTAATGCCAAGAGGCAACTCTTTATGAGCTAGTTGGTAGGCCAGTCGGATTGCCGAGACTATCCAAGAGGCCATGCGTTGAGAGGAAAGGGGGAGGCCGAGGGCGTTCTCTTTATATTTAAGAAAAAGGCAAGGTGACTTCCTATAGGAGGCCGTACGGTGAAGGTAGAAAGATAGGGCTCCTTTAACATCTAGTGAGTGCAGGGTAACCTCTAGTGGAGAGGATGGTTTAGGAAAAAAGGACGGGAGGGTGATATCTTGGCACATATGGAAACGGGAAACAACTTTAGGGAGAAAGGCAACATCAGTGCGAAGGACCATTTTGTCCTCATGGAACCGGATAAAGGGAGGGTCCGACCTGAGGGCAGTGAGCTCGCTGGCTCTTCTTGCTGAGGTAATAGCGACAAGGAAGGCAGTCTTCCAAGAAAGGTGGGATATATGGGAGGAAGCCATAGGTTCAAACGGGGGCTTCGACAACTGGGAAAGAACGGGTTCTAAACTCCAAGTCAATGGAGGGGGGGTAGAGGGGGGGTGAACGTTTTTCTAACCCTTAAGAAAAACATTAACTAGTGGGTCTTGAAAAAGAGACGGCAGTCCATGTTTCCTCCGAAACCAGGATAGAGCTGCCAAATAATATTTAATGGAGGAAGGGCAAAACCTTTTTTAGAGAGGTGAACCAGGAAATCTAAAACTAGAGAAGTAGGGGCCGATTGGAGCAGGTGGCCAAGGGGCTTCAGGAATTCTTGGAAGGCGTTCCACTTAGAGGCATAGGCCTTCCTGGTGGATAGCTTTTGGGCCGCCTGAAGAATTAAGCGGACAGGGGTTGAGAGGTTAGCAAGGGTTTGATCCTCCAAGCCGTCAGGTGGAGGGAGGGAAGGTCAGGGTGAAGAAGGAGGCCTTGTTGAAGGGATAGGAGGTCGGGGCCGGGTGGGAGTTGAAGGAAGTCGTTGTGTGAAGCCTGAAGGAGGGGAGTGAACCACGGTTGACGCGGCCACCATGGGGCCACTAGGATGCAGTTGGACTCGTCCGAGATCAGTTTTGCTATAACTCTGGATAAGAGGGGAATGGGAGGGAAGGCGTAGAGGAGGCCTGGGGACCAGTGGTAAAGGAAGGCGTCTCCGAGACAGCCTGGGGATGCGCGAGGTACGAGCGCAGAACAGCTCGCAATGAGCATTCAGAGGAGAGGCAAAGAGGTCGACTCGCGGGAGTCCCCAACGGTGTACAAGTGTTTGGAAGGTGACACGGTGTAATTGCCATTCGTGGCTGGTTGCTGGAGTCCTGCTCAAGGAGTCCGCAAGAGTGTTGTCCTGTCCTGGAAGGTGGATGGCTATTGGGGTTGTGTCGTGGAGAATACACCATTCCCAAAGACGAATTGAGATGGCAAGAAGAGTGGGGGAGTGAGTTCCCCCTTGTCTATTTATGTAACACTTGACGGAGGTGTTGTCCGTCAGAATCTGAACTGTGTGGTTGGAAACTAGGGTAGAGAAGGCTCGGAGGGCCTTCTCGACTGCTATGAGTTCCAATGCATTGATGAGGAGCTGTAGCTCTTGGGGAGACCAGCATCCGCTGATCGTGAGGTCTTGTAGGTGTGCACCCCAGCCCCGGGAGGAGGCATCGGTTGTGAGAATCAGAGAAGGTCGAGGTGGATTGAAGGGCAGGCCCGAGCATACATTGGACCTGTTTGTCCACCATGACAGGGATTGAAGGACCGGTTGGGGGGGGGGGGTGGAGGGTCTTTGACTGAGCGTCGTGAGCAGGGCGAAACACTGAGAGAAACCATGACTGGAGGGGCCTGAGGCGGAGACGAGCGAACGGTGTGACGCTCGTGGTGGATGACATGTGGCCTAGGATAGATTGGATGGTCCAGGCGGAGGCATGGCCACGGGACTGGACAGAATGTATGGAACGGCAGAGGCTGGAAACCGGTCCTCTGGGAGGTAAGCCTTTTGGGAAATGGAGTCTAGGGTAGTCCCTATGAACTGAATGGTCTGGGAAGGGCGGAGGTGGGACTTTTCGAAGTTGACGATCAGGCCCAGGTTTTGCAAAAGAGACAAGGTATAGGAAATGTCCGAAGACAGCTGATCACATGAAAATGAAACCAGTAACCAATCATCCAGGTAAGGAAAAATGGTGATGCCCTGTTGACGGAGGTGAGAGGCAACAGTCGCCATACATTTAGTGAATACGCGGGGTGCGGTATAGAGTCCGAAAGGCAAAACATTGAAATGAAAAAGGGTGTCGGCAATGGCAAATGCGAGGTATCTACGGTGAGACTCTCTGATGGCGACATGAAAATACGCATCACGGAGATAAATGGTCGCCATCCATGCTCCCTTTGGAATAAAGGGGAGGATGGCAGGGAGCGTGATCATCCGGAATCTGCGTGGTTTGATGAAGTGGTTAACACCATGAAGGTCCAAGATGGGTTGAAGACCACCATCTCTTTTGTCCACTAGAAAATATCTAGAGAAAAAAACAGGAGTGAGTTTGGTCAGGTGGAATGGGGGATATGGCCCCTTTGAGAAGGAGAGATTGGATTTCTTCCCATAATACAGGGGATGGTGGAGTGGAGAGTATCTGTCCCACAGGGGGAAGAGAGTCAAACTCCAGTGCATAGCCATGCTCAATGATGGTTAACACCCAGTTATCTGTGGTAATAGATTGCCACTCCTGGAGAAAAGGGTGCAACCTATCTAAATAAAAGGGGGGCGGCAGGGAAGGGTATGGGCACACAGGAGGAGAGCTAGAAGCGTCGCCCCCTATTGTTAGAGGGTCTAGATCCCCAATACTGACCCCTGGGCGGCAGCTGTGGGCATCTATATCCTGTAGGGGGGTAGTAAGGCCGCTGTCGTCCTCTGAAGGAGGGGGAGCCATGGTAGCCTCGAAATGGCTGGGAGTACTGGTAGTAAGGACTCCATCTTTGCCTGTAAGGCTGGTAGGGTTGTTGCCAGTATTTGTTAACAGTCTGATTCATTTTATGGGAGTGTTCAAGTTGGGAATCAGTCTCTGGGTTGAACAGACCTGCCTCATCCATAGGAAGGTCTTCAATAAGAGTGCGTTGACTGGGAGATAATGTTGAAGATCGAAGCCAAGCATGCATTCGAAGAGCAACTGCACCCGCAATTAATTTTCCAGCAGAGTCAGCTGGGCAGCAAGCGTGAGGGCCGCTTGCCTAAAGGCCTTAGCCATAGGCTGGTCATTAGCAGGTAGTAAATCTAGATAAGGTCCCAATTTATTCCACAAATAGGATTGATAGACACTCATGTATACACCATAATGGGAAATTCGGCCAAAAAGGCAGGCTGAGGCATAGAATTTTTTTGCCATGATATCAAGTTTTTTTGGCCTCTTTATCAGAAGGGGAAAGCTGGCTTCGTTGAACCGGCTTAGGCTGAGCATTGGTCACAATAGAATTGGCTTTTGGAAGTTTTGCCAGCCAGGTGGCGCTAGAGAGGTCGATACGGTAGAGGCTCTCTGCACGCTTTGGGGTTGCAGGCACAGCATGTGGTGCAACTCCAGTTATCTTAAGCAGCTTGAGCAAATAGGGAATGGTTGGCAGGTAAGTAGTCTGTTGAGGATGCTGCTCAGCGGAAGAAAAATAAGGATCTTGCACAACATCCTCAGGCTGAGGAGGTGTTATATTAAGAGATCTAGCCAATCTTATTAGGAGGGCTGCAACATTTTTAAAGTCTTCAGTCTGAGTGGGATCAGGCTCCAGGTCTACAGGAGGTGGGGCCAGAGGAGTAGCATCAGAAGATGCATCCAAATCGACTGACTCTGCAGGGCCCTGAAGGGGGGAGAGGGGCCTTGGGGAGAGGGGAGGAGGATCGGATGCCCTCAGAACCGGGGCGGAGGGGGCTGGCACGGAGGCAGTAGGAGGGGCGGAGGCATGGTAATAGGACTCCGGAGGAGGGGGTGGTGGTGATAAGGATCTGGGTAATAAGGATGATAGAAAGGAAAGGGAGGGTAGGGGAGTTTCCGATCCCTGGGAACCGGCTGCATGTTCTGAGCGGCCTGTGCTTCCGGATCCGGGGAGGGAGCAAGAAGGAGGAGGTTGAGCTGGAGGGGGGGGGGAGGGAGGAGATTCAAGGAGAGGTTCCTGCTCGGAACCGAGGTGGGTGGAGAGGAGTTGAATAGGGAGGAGTTGAGGCGGATCCTCAACTCCTAAAAGGTCGTGGCTTGGTTGGAGCAGCTGCATCGGCTCATTAATAAGGTCCAGGGGAGGCGGGCTCAAAGGCACGCTGCTGGAAGGCTGGTTTGCATGGCTTTTATTTTGTTTAGACTTCGCTTTCGGTTTTGGGCGATGGGGCTGTTTAGAAGTCTTTTGTTTTTTCTGCGGCGGCTCAGTGGGAGTGCCAAAGTCCTGACCGCGAATAGAGTCATCCACCATCCCTTCATGGGTAGAAGGGGGGGGGGGGGGGTCAGCCATGAACTGGGACTGGTCAGGAGCTAAAGCCTGATCGTAGAGCAAGGCTTTAAGTCTGGTGTCTCTGCTCTTTTGAGCTCTGGGAGTGAAAGACCGGCAAATATTGCAGGTCTGTCTATTGTGGGTCTCGCCCAAACACAAGAGACATTTTGTGTGCTTGTCTGCTTCGGGGAGACTAGCCCCACAAGCACCACATTTTTTAAAAGGAAGGGAAGACATGCTTATCTGAAGGAGGCAGGAAAGTCAGGGCAATCCGAGTGTTCCAGATCCAATAGAGAGAGCGAGAATGAGGTGCTAGCTGGTGGTGAGCGGAAAAAGGAACTGCCCGGCAGCCCCGCCCACGGGGCTATATATCATACAGGGTGGGCGGGGCCTTAGTTATTAATCAGAGCTTTGAATGTCCGTGTTTCTGGTGCGCAGGTGCAGGAGAACCCATCACGTGCGCATTTCACAGAAGACACGAAGAAGAAGTATGGGACCTACCAGTCACCATCTGCTCGTCCATAGAAAACCATGATAACATATCTAAGAACCCAGAACTGATGTGGTCCATCCAATGCAATTTTCTTAACCAGCACCCCAAATAACCCCAGAACAGGCCTAAAAACCAAGACACCATGACCTCAGTCTGCAGGTGGGCCAGAAACAAACACTGCTTCAGTCCCAGACTCAGGCTGGGGTTATTTATTCTCCAAAAAGGCTTTGGAATTCCTCCCATCCCCATTCCACCCAATTTGAAGGCAGTTACAGTTTTGGAAGAGACGACCGATGTAAAGTTTATTTATTTACCTCATATACTTGGAAAAGGCTTTCCTGTAGGGATGTGGCAATTCCAGCAAAGACCTGCAAAGAATGGGATTGCATCAGGTTGAGCATTTCCGGGAGCCATACATCTTCAAGAACAAGAGAAAGATTCACCTCACAATCATTAATATTTTAATAGCAACTTATATACATGGTGAAAACCCCCTTCCCACCCATAGCCTAAGCATGATGGCAACACGGTATTATTTTGCCAAGTTCAGCACAAAGCCACATCCCTTCCTCCATTTCCTAATCTATAAATCAGCTCAATATATTTATATAATAATAATAATAATTCTATAAAAAGAGTGTTGAGACTGAATTGCAAGCAAAATTCTAAAGCTTAAATTTAAATATTTTGCACTCCCGATATTTTGGACACAATTTCCAGAAGCCCTGGGAAACATGGTCAATATCCGGCAGCCTGGCTACTAACTGGAGCTAGATATAGGAAGCACAAGACAATCCTATTAAAGCAGCTCCATTGGCTGTTGATAAGTTTCCAGTCCCAATTCAAAGAGCAGGTTATTGCCTATAAAGCTCTAAACAATTTGGGCCCTGCCTATCTTCGTGATATAATAATAATAATTCTGGAAGCTGAAATTAAAAGCAAGACCAAAAGTTGACAGCTGCTGATTTAAATCCAGCAATTGATTCTTTTTCTTTTGATACATTTATTTTGTTTTATTTTCTTTCTTATTGACCTTCTCCCTTCTTCTATTGTCCCCTCTTTTTCTCATCTTCTCCTCTGGCCAAGACCATTTGTCTTTCTTCAGGTTATTTTGCCACTTTACTGATACATGACATTTCCTATTTCCCCTTATTTTTAGTAAGAGATTATTTCAATGGTTTATTTTATATTGTATGTTTTAACTGTTGTTGTAAACCGCCCTGACTTCCTTGGCGAAAGGTGATATAAAAATTTCCCAAATAAATAAATAAGTAATAATATTTCATTTATATTTCTCAGAGACGATTTCATTTGCTAACGTGTTAACTAACTTGCAGTGAGTTGTGCGAAGTGTGTGTGTGTTATTTTAATTGACGAGTCCCCGCAATTGTTAAACGATTTTAGAATGTTTATTAATGCCATTTTTATCAATGGTTTTAATGTTCTATGTGTTTGTTGTTTGCGTTGTTTTTAAAATGTTGTGAGCCGCTTTGGGTCCCATTCAGGGAGAAAAGCGGGATATAAAGATTATTATTATTGCCTGTATACCCTCTAGCTTGGTCTGTTGTCTAGCCTTTTATCATATCCATCCGTCTGGCTGTCTGTCTGTCTCTGTCTCTCTATGCCTCAAACCAATAACTTCTTGCTGCAAGATCAAGGGTATTTTTGGAGCCTGAAATGGGAACTTGCTTACCCTTTCTCCCGAAGGGTTGAAGTCACCTGGGCCCGTGCAGCCGAAAGATCAGGCTCTGTTTTAGACAGCGGGGAGTCGGCACTAGCGGCAGCATCTCCCTGACCCACAAAGGCCCTAAATGCACAAGACGCTTGCTTTCCTGGCTCCTTGGCAACACAGGACTCTTCATGGCCTGGCTGGGTTACGGTCACGGGCCGTGTAGCCACAAGGGAAGCTGTCCCAGTTGCAGGCTGCTTCCTCCCCAGCATCTTTGATGCTCTGGAGCTCAGCCTGGCGGACGGTTTCGCTGAAGACCGCCTCTTCACGACTGGGTCGGTTCTGTAGGGAGCTTTTGGCATGTAAGCCGTTGGCCGTTTGGGAGAGGCTGGCTTGTGGATCACAGGCGTGGCCCTGCCAGTCCTGCTAGCGTTCTCCTTGAAAGCACTGTCCCGTCTCAAAGGGGTGCCGCTCGCAGCCTTCTCGCCTGCAGGTTTGGTACCTTCGCCTGGAGCTGGCTGGAACTTGGTCCGGACTCTTAATGCTTTTTCCAGCGCTTTGTTAAGGAGTTCCAATTCCTCAAGCTCCTTGGCGGAAGGCTCGTTTTCGACACATGCTGCAGATCAGTAAGGGGGAATATATCATTTATTTTATTTATTTATTCATTAAGAAATTATCACCTTTCTCCAAATACCTAGGGCAGTTTACAACAACAGCTAAACATGCAATATACAATTTAGAATAATAATAACAACAACACTTTATTTATATTCTGCCCTATCTCCCTGAGGGGAATCAGGATGCATTTAAGCATATATATATAGACACAGGAATACATTCAATGCCTTGAAACAATGAAATACAAATACACAGACACAGACAAAGGCTTGCCCTTTCTTCTCCAGTTCTGGGGGAGGTGCTCATTTCCATTCCCAAGCTGAGGCACCTGTGTTGTCCACAGACACCTCCTAGTTGTGTGGCCAGCATGACCATATGGGAAACTTGCCATCAACTGATGAGGAGACTCTAATGTTAACTGGACCCTCTTCCAAAATGTATTTGAATTATTGTTAATTATTGTCAACTTGCATTATTTTTGCTCTTTGTGGGAGCATGGTTTGGTATCTTTGGTGCCTGTTGCTCCAAGGGTACTATTGTGTGCATGTGGTGCTTTTTTGTCATGGCCTTGGGCCCGTACAATAATTTTGATGATGATGATGATGACTGCATGGAGTGCCGTTTCCCTTCCCGCCGAGGTGGTACCTATTGATCTATACACATTTGCATGTTTTCAAACTACTAGGTTGGAGCTAGGGCAAACAGCAGGAGCTCACCCCGTTCTGTGGAGTCAAACTTCCAATATTCAGATCAGAAAGTTCAGTGGCTCAACGGTTTAACCCGTTGTGTCTCTGCGGCCCCATCTTTAAATTATTTTAAATTATTTTAATTTAAGCAATTAAAATAATTCCATATGTTCCAGCTGAGTATTAAAAGGAGTAAAACCATATAAAATTTCCAGGAAGATAAAATATGATTATGGGATGTGGTGTGGTTTCCAGGCTGCATCTCCAATGTGTCCTTGCAGCATTTTCTCCTCCTGACATTTCACCTGCATCTGTGGCTCCTGGCATCTTCAGAGGATCTGGTGGTGGTCAAGCAAGTGGAGTATATACTAGGCTTAACTACCATCAGATGATGATGATGGTAATAGTAGTAGTAATAGCAGCAGTAATGTTATTTCTTACTCCCTCTCTTCATGGCTTGAGGCAGGCTACAGAATATTTAAAACACATAAACATTTTAAAATTACACAAATATACATACTAAAATGTATTTCTATAAAAAACGTCTTAAAATACACAAATCAGAGAATAATAATAATTTTATTGTAATGAACTGAATCTATAATTATAATTCATGTTGAACTTGTAGATAACCCTCCAACTTTATGCCACTCTGATATTTTATGGGATGCTTGAAATGGCTCCCTTCAATCTCTTATACAGATTCTCTGAAGATGCTATTAGTCACAGATGCAGGCAAAATGTCAGGAGAAAATGTTGCTAGAACACGTTGGCCATGCAGCCCGGAAAACACACAACATCCGTGAAAGCCTTCGACAACATACTCTTTTTTAAATGGGACAAAAAGAAAAAAGAAAAATGCACAAGCACCTATTTATATCTACTAGGCGCAGGCAACGTATGGCCCACTACATATTACTGAACCTCAGCAACCATGTCCAGTTATGTTGGCTAGGGCTACACATTCCCTACTTACTACACCTTTTTACTGTGTGAAATTTCAGAAGGTCAGCAGTTCGAATCTGTGGACAGGGTAAGCTCCCAATGCTAGACCCAGCTTCTGCCAACCTAGCAGTTTGAAAACATGCAAATGTGAGTAGATCAATAGGTACTGCTTCGGCGGGAAGATAACGAAGCTCTATGCAGTCATGCTGGTCACCTTCTTCAATGTAAATGTGCTTACATATCCTTCCAATAATAATAAAGAGAGTAAAATAATAATTGTGATAAAAAATAAAGAGCAATTTTTTTCGTGTCAGGAGCAACTTGAGAAACTGCAAAATAATGGAAATGTAATAATAATAGTAATAAAAGAGTAAAACAATAAATGTAATAATAATGATAACAGAGTAAAATAATAAATGTAATAATAATAACAATAACAGAGTAAAATAATAAATAACTTTGACTCAAGTATAAGCCGTGGGGGGCTTTTTTTAGCCTAAAAATGGCTGAAAAACTCAGCTTATACTTGAGTATATACAGTACTCAGCCTGTGGCTTGCCATTAATCAGGGGGAGTCTTTTCCTCTTAACACACACACCCAGTAGTGATCCCACAGGGACTTAACCATGAACCTTAATAAAATTTGCCCATGCCTGGTCTCGACTGAAATGCCCCAGTCTTTATATATTTTCAAAAATGGTTAAGAACAGCTTATTTAGAGTTTAGCTGCTTCTTCTTTCTGATAAGAACTGGGTTTCCCTGCGTGGGGCAGCCAACAAAGCAAGCAGTACTTATTATCCCTGTCAACTGCAAGTCCTTCTATCAGATCCATTTCTAGGGGAAGAATTAGATCTGGATCAGGCTGCAATCCAGCTCTCTTTCATGCCTTATGCAGCAACCAAGCTACCCTTATATTCCAGGTTTGCTTGCTGCAATAAATGTGAACAAGCGAGACACATCTCAAATACTCATGAGATAGAAGACAGGAAGCCATGATCCACCACACTTAAAAAACATTCAGTGGCACACACAATCCTTTCACTACTTATTTGCACCAAGAAATGGGTGCATGTTAGACTAACAGTTTCTGCTCTGAAGGAGCAACTTGAGAAACTGCAAGTTGCTTCTGGTGTGAGAGAATTGGCCGTCTGCAAGGATGTTGCCCAGGGCACGCTTGGATGTTTTACCATCTTGTAGGTTGTTTCCCTCATGTCCCCACATGACTCAAACTCTATGAATTCCTTGTATGCAAAGGGAAAGAGAATACCGGCATAAGGACAGAGAAGTATTATTTTACTGTAAAGCACCTGAACAGTCATGATTCTAATTAGTTATGTGATAATAATAACACGGAAGTCTCAGGAGTCAAAATTGAAAATTACTAGGATTTAAAAAAATGTCTTACCTTCACGGTTATTTTGACTGCCTTCAGGTGCGTCATTTTCAGAAACTTCTGAGTTCCTGGCAGAGAAAAGAGAAGCAATGTGTGTTCTGCAAATGGAGGCCTCATCTACACAGACACTAAAACCCAACTTGAGGTCAGGGTTTCCTGAAAAGGTTTAACCAATGCAAATTCCAAAGCAAATCCAGCCAGGAAAAAAAAACTTCACCAGGAATCGCGATTCAAGTTCAACAATCCGCATCACAGGAAACAAGCTGAATGCCAAATGCAGAGAGAAATGTAAAGAGGGCTAAAGCTGAGCAGATGGATTTTAAAAAGGGAACGTTAGATCTTCCTGCCTTGTCTTGCCATGAGGCAAGTGCTGGGAAAGTTGTTTATCTCTGCAAGGAGGAGAAAACATTCCCGTGTTTTCATTAAACCAATTCATCTTGATGAGAATGTGGATTATAGAGACTGACAGGTATGTGTGGACTCTTCCAGCCAGTTTGTGGGGCACTTGCGTAAACACTTGGGACCAAATCAGATCTCTGTAATCTGTGTTCTGCTCCAGATTCATTGGCTATGTGGAAGCAGCCAGAGACATGTCTTCTTAGGCTCCTTCTGCACTGCCACACAAAATCCTAGTTATCTGCTCTGCAGTGGATTTATATGGCAGTGTAGACTCACATAATCCAGTTCAAAGCAGATAATGTGGATTATCTGCTTTGATAATCTGGGCTATATATGGCAGTGTAGAAGTGGCCTGACACTTACTTCCTGAGAAACAGAGCTAACAATAAAGAAGCCATGCTGGCTGGTGGATTCTAGAGCTGTCACCCTAAAAAGTTAATTTTTCCTGGAAGTAATCACACAAATGTCATGACGTCCTTGGTTATAATGAAATTACCCAGATCCTGGTACTCCAGTCCCAATTAGGCACCAGAGACAAGAGATCTGTATTGGTGAGTTTATTGATCAGATAAACTTCATGGTGTGCTTTCACAAAAATTAGAGGAGTTCCAGGCTAGACCTTGATCCAGCTTCTATTTTTATAGACATTTTTAGCTTTCCTTTCCCCGAAAAAACTTTTCCCTTCTGTGCACAGGTGCCAAAGCCATTAAACCATCACATCGTCGTTTCATTGCTGTGGTTATGCATATTCAGGTGCATTGCGTCTAGCTAATTAGTCTCCTAGTTTTCCTGTCACCAGAGAGCCCGTCCACACAGACTTATATCCCAGAATATCAAGGCAGAAAATTCCACATGATCTGAGTGTAGACTCAGTTAACCCAGTTCAAATCAGATACTGTGGGATTTTCTCCCATGATATTCTGGGTTATATGGCTGTGTGGAAGAGCTCTAAGAGAAGCTTGATGACCTTGGTGTGTTCACCGGTGTTCTGCTCCCTATTACTTCACCCTTGTGCTTAAGCTTTGTAGTCTTAGCAAAACAATTCATTAATCCATTCATTTGGAGTTTCATTGCTGGGTCAAGCTGGTCCTCTAGAAAACTTTTCAGTGATTAATATCAAATTGTATTGTTTAAGCTATTAGGCAATTAGGATAAGGATAGGGAAAAGGCAAAACTACTTCATGCCATGTCTGCCTCAGTCTTCTCATAAAAAGAAAGCCATCCTCAACCTCAGCAACATGGAGTGGGCAAAGGATTTGGGGAAGTCCAACCCCAAACAGGGAAACAAGTCATCCAGGAATACCTGGCCACTCAAAACGAATTCAAGTCCCCAGGATCAACTACATTCAAGAGTATTGAAAAAACTAGTGGAAGTCATTTCAGAACCACTAGTAATAATCTTTGAGAGTTCTTGGAGAACGGAACAAGTCCCAGCGGATTGGAAGAGGGCCATCTATCTTCTAGGGGGGAAATGGATGACTCAAACAATTACCAATGTCCAGTCAGGCTCACGTTGATACCACGAAAGATTCTGGAAAAGATCATCAAAGAAGTGGTCTGCAAACACTTAGAAAGGAATGCAGTCATCACTAATAGTCAACATGGATTTCTCAGGGCCCTTCCACACAGCCATATAACCCAGGATATCAAGGCAGGAAATCCCGCAATATCTGCTTTGAACTGGAATGCATGGCAGTGTGTGCTCAGATAACCCAGTTCAAAGCAGATATTGTGGGATTTCCTGCCTTGATATCCTGGGTTATATGGCTGTGTGGAAGGGCCCTCAAAAACAAGTCATGCTACACTAAAATGGTCTCTTTTTTCAATAGAGTTACAAGCTGGGTAGACGCAGGTAACACCGTGGATGGAGCGTATCTGGATTTCAGAAGGGCCTTCCTTGGACAAGGTTCCCCATGACCTTCTGGCAAGGAAAGTAGTCCAATGTGGGCTAGGCAAAACTACGGTTAGGTGGATCTGTAATCGGTTAAGTGAACAAACACAGAGGGTGATTCTCCCCAAGGTTTCCTCTTCGTCCTGGAAAGAAGTGACACGTGGATTCCTTCCTGGGTCTGGTTCTGTTCAACACCTTGATTAATGACTTAGATGAAGGATTAGAAGGCATGATTCTCAAGTTTGCAGATGGGACCAAATTGGGAGGGAGAGCCAATACCAGAATACGGGAGCAGAATTCAAAACCATCTTGACAGATCAGAGAGATGATTGGCCAAAACGAACCAAATGATGTTCAGCAAGATACTCCACTTAGGCAGGAAAAAAAATGAAATGCAAAGATACAGAAGGGGGATGCCTGGCTCAATAGCAGTACATGTGAGAAAGATCTTAAGAGTTCTCGTGGGGAACAAGTTAAACATGAGCCAACAACGTCATTCTGCCTTAGTCAGACCACATCTGGAATCACACTATGTCCAGGTCTGGGCACCACAACTCACTCACTCACTCACTCTCACTCTCTGCCTCTCTCTCTGCCCCTCTCTGCCCTGGACTATGGTGAAGGCTCCTTCTTTGGAGGCTTTGAAACAGAGGCTGGATGGCCATCAGTCGAGAGGGCTTTGAATGTGATTTTCCTGCTTCTTGGCAAAATGGGGTTGGCTTGGCTGGCTCATGACGTGTCTTCCAACTCTAGGAGTCTATGATTATCAATATAAACACAGAGCTGTTTGCAAATCAAAGCAGTGGTTAATACACTCTTGCAATACTGTTGAATACACCCGTTGAGCAGTTGTCCTTCGCAAATATCACAGAAGGAAGTATTAGCAAACATTGGTAAGCAAATGTCATCGATTTCAATTTTTTCAAGCTATGTCTCTTCAATGTCAAAAATTTTCTTTGTGCAGATATTCTGGAGAATAGGGCTACCTTTTGGGTCAGATGACTCGTTGGCCATATCTGTTCTGTAGGGATGAAAAAGGCAAGGAAAAGAGGGAGACCCACCCACAGCCTTTGACTTCAGCAAACACACAACTGTCCTTACCAGTCTCGAAGAAGAGCCTGGCACTGCTTGGTCTTCTGCTGCAGCTTCTGCTTTTGCTCAGTGCATCCATCCAAGGCTTGGGTGAGCAGGGAAACCAGCCTGGAAACGGCACCACAAAATAATTCCCATCACAACAGGACTTTGGATCCCCCATTTCTTTTATGTCACTTTTAGCAAAGTATTTTCATCTACTGTACTTTGTTTTGCTCCAAAATTTAAAGAGAAATAAATAGGGCTTGGGGGATCAGAGGGTGGGGATAAGGAAATAGGGGGCAGGGATAGGGAAATAAATGGCCCAGGGGCAGGACCTGTGTGCAGAGGGGGGTGCTGATAGGAAAATAAACAGGGCTCTGGGGGCGGGGTTAGGGAAATAGGGCTCAGTGGCGGGGCTGAAGGGGAAAAGGAAGGGGCCTGAGGCTATTAGGAATTGTGGGAGTTGAAGTTCAAAACACCCGGAGAGCCGAAGTTTGCCAATACCTGATCTAGACTGACATATACTCCTGAATTATCAAAGCAGATCATCCACATTTTTGTGTGTGTCAGGAGTGACTTGAGAAACTGCAAGTCGCTTCTGGTGTGAGAGAATTGACTGTCTGAAAGGACGTTGCTCAGGAGACGCCTGGATGTTTGATGCTTTATTATCCTTGTGGGAGGCTTCTCTCATGTCCCTGCGTGGGGATCTGGAGCTGACAGAGGAAGCTCATCTACACTCTCCCCAGATTCGGATTTGAACCTGCGACCTGTCAGTCTCCAATCCTGCCGGCACAAGGTTTTAACCCACTGCACCACCGGGAGCTCCACATGATCTGATTTGAACTGGGTTATATGAGTCTACACTGTGATATAATCCAGTTCAAAGCCAGTAATCTGGATTTTATATGGTAGTGTAGACCAGCCTCATATAATCCAGTTCAAATCAGATTACCTGGGATCAGATCCTGGGACATAGGGCAGTGTGGAAGGCACCCGAGCCTACTCTTCCACATAATCTAGTTCAAAGTTGGTAATCTAGATTCAAAAACTACATTATCATGCAGTCTAGTTAGGGCCATAGACAAGGTTGAAATGTGGAAGAGAAATCACAAAAGTCACAAAAGGAAGAATGCAGCACGTATAGCCAAGCAATCTCCTGTCAAAAGGTATGTTGTCTACACTGTAGAACTAAAGTAGTTTGGAACCACTTCACCTGCCCTTGGTCAAAGGCTCCAGGCCAGTACTGAGGCTTTAGCTCCCAGAATCCTTGTTTGTGGGCTGAGGCTTCTGGGAATAATAATAACTTTATTCTTCTATCTCTCCACCATCTCCCTGAAGGGACTGGGGGCAGCTTACATGGGGACCAGGCCCAGTCCACCAAATTAAAATCTGTATCTGTATACCTTTATAAAGCGGAATGTTTGTATGTATGTATGTGTGCGGAGGGCGGAAGGTCGGATATGTGGCAGCCACTTTCACAGGCCACAGCGACCAGCGCGGGTGATGGACCTGCACCAAACTTGGTACACATAACCCCCCTAACCCCCTTTACGTCCTGGTGCGGTTCGGGGGACATGACCCACGGATTATGGGATTTGTAGTACTTTCAAACATTTTGGTTCCCACAGACCACTGAGGCCACCAAAAAGGAACAATACAGACCACACTTAGCCCAAACAGTCCCCATGACCCACTCTACGTCCTGGTGCAGTTTGGAGGAGGGTGGACCATGGATGATGGGACTTGAAGTACCTCTGCTCATTTCCCAACTCCGCTGCAACCCTCATCCAATCACTGATCGAGACCAAACTTGGCATACATAACCCCTATGACTGCCTTCACATCCTGGTGAGGTTTGTGGGAGGACTGACAATGGATGATGGGATCTGTAGTACTTTCACACCCCTCTGTTCCCACAGACCACTGTGGCCCCCAACAAACACTGATAAAGACCACACTTGGCACACAGAGCCCCAGTGACCCACTCTACTACTACTGAAGTTTGGAGGGGGCCAGAACATGGATGATGGGACTTGCAGTACCTTCTCTCACTTTCCAAGACTGCTACAAACCTAATCCTATGACTGATCATCACGAAACCTGCCACACAGAGCCCTCATGACCCACTCTACATCCTGGTGCAGATCGGAGGAGGGTGGACCATGGATGATGGGACTTGAAGTACCTCTACTCACTTCCCAAGTCCACTGCGACCCTCATCCAATTACTGATCGAGAACACACTAGGCACACATAACCCCCATGACTGCCTTCACGTCCTGGTGAGGTTCGGGGTAGGACTGACAATGGATGATGGGATTTGTAGCACTTTCACACCCCTCTGCTCCCACAGACAACTGCGGCCCCCAACAAACACCAATAAAGACCACACTTGGCACACAGAGCCCCAGTGACCCACTCTACATCCTACTGAACTTTGGAGGGGGGCAGAACATGGATGATGGGACTTGCAGTACCTTCCCTCACTTTCCAAGACTGCTACAAACCTAATCCAATGACTGATCAACACCAAACCTGGCACACAGAGCCCTCAGGACCCACTCTACATTCTGGTGCTGTTTTGTGTGAGACGGACCACGGATGATGGGACTTGAAGTACCTTCACTCACTTCCTAAAAACAATGCAACCCTCATCCATTCACCAATACAGACCAAACTTAGCACACAGAGCCCCCATGACCCAATCTACATCCTACTACACTTTGGGGGAGGGTGGACCAGAGATGATGGGACTTGCACTACCTTCAGTAATTTCATGATACCACTGCAACTCCCAATGATGCATCAAGACCAAACTTGGCACACAGAGCCCCCATGACCCACTCTACATCCTGCTGCACTTCTCAAATGAGCCAGGCACCGCCGGGTCCCTAAGCTAGTAGAACAATAAAATACACTGCATTACAATACATTGAAACATAAACCATGCAAGACATCATAAAAGCATAAAGCATCAACAACCAGTAGCTGAGCACAATGGGTGTGTTCAGAGCTAAGAGGGCAGGGCAGGGCAGGGCAGGGCCTTTTGCAATCCAATCCAAAACAACTGGGAGGATTTGGGCTTGGGAGTCTAGAAAGAGCTTTGGCCCCGCCCTCTGAGAAGTGTTATGCCCCTATCCCAACCCCCGAACCCTTTTTATTTCCCTAACCCCGCCCCCTGGCTCCAGACCCCACCCCCAAAACGTATTTTCCTAACTCCGCCCCTTCTGCATAGGCCCCGCCCCTAAGCCATATTTCTCTATCCCCGCCTCCTGTACAGAGCCCCTCCCCTATGTTTATATCCCCGCCCCCCGAGCCCAGGCCACGCCCTCTCCCTGGGCCTTCGCGTTCTCTGCGTGCCAAGGCAGGCAGCTCCCTCTGGCCTCTAAGCCTAACTCCGGTCTCCGAGCCAGATTTCTCTCCCTATCTCCGCCCACTTGGGCCCAGGCCCCGCCCCCCGAGCCCTGCGCACAAGCCCCACCCCCCAGGCACCTGCGAGCGCCGTCGGCGGGCAGCATCCAGGTTTCCTCGCCTCGCCGCCAACTGACCCGCAACTAAACCCCAAACCCGTCGCTCTCCACAAAACCTCGCGAGAGCTCTTGCTAGAGGCACCCGCACCGCAGACCGCCCCTTCTCTTAAAGTTGGCGGGCGCATGTGCAGGGCGGCCCGGAGGCACACCCCTTTATGGAACTGTTGCGACGCCATTTTTGGCTGCCATGGCAACGCCGAATGGAATGCCGGGATTTATTGTTCCAGGGCGGGGCGTTTAGAACGCTCAGTCCGAGAGAGGAGGCCTCCACCGAACTACAACACCCAGAATGCCACGGAATGTTGCCATGGCAATTAAAGCGGGGAAACGTGGCGCCTCACTCTAAAAGTCAGGCAAGGAAAAAGAACACATAACATAGGGTTGCCACATGAATAAGGGACAGGTACCTAAAAATAAGGATTTTTTGTGAAAATTTCCCTATTTTTAGGTGCCTGTCCCTTATTCTTATATTAAAATGTGGCAACCCTAACATAACAACAACAACAACAGAACTGGTGGGATCACAAGTCTGAAAAAGTTACCGAAAATGAACACGTCAAACTCCTCTGGGCCTTCCGAATTCAGACTGACAGAGTTTTGGAGCACAAGACTCCTGACCTCACGATCGTGTTAAAAAACCAAGTATGATTGAAAAGAAACAACTGGAAAAGCTGATACGATACGAGGATTTAAAGATCGAATTGCCAAGACTCTGGCACAAGCCAGTCAAGGTGGTCCCAGTGGAGATTGGCACAATGGCTGCATTGCCTAAAGACCTTGGCCTGCAATCGGCGCTGACAAAATTACCATCTGTCAGCTGCAAAAGCCCACCCTACATGGATCTGCATGCATTATTCGCCGATATATCACACAGTCCTGGACACTTGGGAAGTGTTTGACGTGTCATCCAATACAACAGCCGCAGAGTGACCTTGTTTGCTGTGTCCTAATCTTGTTGTGTTTCAAATAATAATAACAATAGTTATAACGTAGTACTGTTAATGTAATATATATAACTAGCTGTACCCGGCACACATTGCTGTGCCCTATTTAGGAGATGCGAGAAAGTCTCAGCCCTTTGCCTTATCCCCCTCTGACAGTTTATTATGGGTCGGAATGTTCATGTTGGCTGGCCAGTACAGGAGCTATGCAAATCCGCCCTTATTGCCAGCCAATCATGTTGTCAGAATGTAGAGGCTGGGAGAGTCGTTGGCAGCCCCGGAGGATGCTGGGAAATGTAGGGTTTTTTTTTACCCGTTTTGGGGGCCTTTTAGGTTTTGGGTGGGAAAGTTTCTTTGCTACAAACATACCTTGCTTGAGGCCTATTTCTGTTGGCAAGTTTGGTGTTTCTGCGTTGTAAGGTTTCTCTGTTTGGGACGGTCTTTCCATGATGACTCTTCCTTTATATATATAGATACTAGTAATATAATAATGTTAAGTAAAGTCCCACCTGGTATCTGGCCCTACTCACAGTGCTGGACACATGCTAGACTTGGGTTTTCTTCCAGGGATGGGAGAAAGGTGGCAGTGTGGAGGAGCTGACCATCACTCCGTTGCCATGGACCGACCATCACCTGATCAGGTTTAGACTCACTGCGCCCCCTAACCTCTGCAGGGGCGGAGGACCCATTAAAATTGTCTGCCCCAGGAGGCTTATGGATCCGGATGGCTTCCTGATGGCTCTTGGGAAGTTTCCTGCCACCTCGGTAGGTGATCCTGTTAATGCCACTCTCTGGAATGGGGAAGTGAATTGGGCAATGGACACAATTGCTCCGGAACGCCCCCTCTCAAGTAGCTGAGCTAAACCAGCCCTTGGTTCAACAAGGAGCTGACAGCAATGAAGCAAAAGAAGAGGAGGTTAGAGGATATGTGGTGTCAGGGCCCGAGTGAGTCAAATCAAACACGGCATGATGCCCTTCTAAGGGCATATGACGCGGCAATAAAAGCTGCCCAGAAATCTTTTCTGGCAGTCAATATTGCATCTGCAAAGAACCATCAAGCAGAGCTGTTTCAAGTTGTCAGAGGCCTGTTAAATCCCGCCTCTCAGGACAGGAGCCCTGACAACTCAGCAGCTTGCTGTGAAGCATTTGCTCGGTTCTTTGCGAGCAAAGTCGCTTTGATCATTTCTGGCTTAGACACCATGTTAACGGCAGTCTCTGAGGATGTGACACGAGCACCTGCTTTTCCGGTTTTGATGGATTCATTTCAATTGGTGAAACCCGAGGATGTGGACAAGATACTTGGAGGAATGAGAGTGACCACATGCATCCTAGACCCCTACCCACCCTGGCTTGTAAAGGAAGCCAGAGGGGGATTGGCCGAGTGGGTGAAGGTGGTGGTTAACATCTCCCTTCGGGAAGGCAATATTCCAAACAGCTTAAAACAAGCTGTGATTTTAATTTTATTTATTTGTCATATTTCAGCTCGAAGGCGACTAGGGACGGTTTACACAAGGCAGACTCTGCCCTTCAATCAAAAACATGAGTAACAAACCAAACAATGACCATATAACACAACAATTAGCCATTAAATCATACAATTACAGTCTCCGCGTCATGTTGAAATCACTTTCCGTCACATCGTCGTCATCTATATATATAAAGGAAGAGTCGTCATGGAACGACCGTCCCAAACAGAGAAACCTTACAACGCAGAGACACCAAACTTGGCAACAGAAATAGGCCTCAGACAAGGTACGTTTGTAGCAAAGAAACTCCCCCCAAAACCTAAAAGGCCCCCAAAACAACGAGTAAAAACACTACATTTCCCAGCATCCTCCGGGGCTGCCAACGACTCTCCCAGCCTCTACATTCTGAGAACATGATTGGCTGGCAATAAGGGCAGATTTGCATAACTCCTGTACTGGCCAGCCAACATGAACATTCCGACCCATAATAAACTGTCAGAGGAGGATAAGGCAAAGGGCTGAGGCATAAACATGAACACCCAATTCACTTCCCACAGAAAATTTACACCCCTACAAGTCACAGACCACACCCAAAATTGACAGTAAGGCTTCATTAACTTGCTGTTCCTGACTAGGCCTCAGCTCATGGGACATTGTGTATGGCCTGAATTTACAGTAACCTACCTTGGCACACAGAGCCCCTATGACCCACGCTACATTCTACTACAGTTTGGAGGAGGGTGGACCATGGATTATGGGACTTGAAGTACCTTCATGGATTATGGGATTTGTAGTACTTCAAAACCCATCATTCCCCACAGACCACTGTGTCCCAGAACCAAGACCGATAAAGACCAAACTTGGCAAACAATGGCCCCCATGACCCACACTCCATCCGACTACAGATTAGAGGAGGACACACCATGGATAATGGGATTTCAAGTACCTCCACTCACTTCCAAAGTACCCCACCCACACACGCATCAACCTCTACATCAACACAGCAGACAGAAAGACAAAAAACATTGTATATCCACAAGCTATGCAGAACGCCAGCAACACCACACAACAACAACTCCACAGGACTCCAACATCCCACCCACCAAAACAACCCACAACAACACAGCCATGACCCCAACAACACCATAACTAACAACAACTCCAACCCTTACATACTCAGACTTCCTTGCATCTCCAAAATAGGGCACAGCAACGCGTGCCGGGTACAGCTAGTGTAATATATCTAATTAAACCTTTATGTTTCATCAGCAAATGCCTGCTCAAACAGCCAGGTCTTGATTTTCTTGCGAAATGTCAGGAGGGAGGGGGCTGATCTGATGTCTCTAGGGAGGGCGTTCCAAAGCCGAGGAGCCACCACTGAAAAGGCCCTGTCTCTCGTCCCCACCAGTCACGCCTGCGAAGAAGGCGGTGAGGCCGAATCAGAAGCCCAGACCCAAAACCTTGCCGCGGAGAGTCCGTGATGGTCTCCCTGGCCGGTAGGCCAAGTTGCAACACACAACCCCTTAGAAAGACAATTTTTCCCAGCGCCCCACCAAGTCCCATTCATTGCACATCCACAGAGCAGACCACATTACACGTTCACCCTCCCACCTTTTCCCCAGAAACAAAAGAAAAACACCAAACATCTCAAACAACAAGAACAACAGAAAAATACATTTTACTACCACCGCCCCACCAAATAGCATTTACTGCCAGGCAGGCTCCATAGGCCTGTGTAGGCCTCAAAACATTCCCCTTTCCCCCTCCCGCCGAAACACCTTGAAAAGATTACACAAAGCATTAACAACAAACCATAAACACTTCCCATTTCCTCCTACCTTATCTTCCATCCATCTAGGCCAGGTCTGACATCTTCTGCGGCACAGCAGGGGGCCTCCGCGAGGCGGCCGCACATCGCAGGCCGCCTTGCCCCATGCGCGTGAAATCGATAGAAATTTAGGGAGCCTTGCCTTAAGGGCAGAGACCCGGTCCCCCTTAATCGAGGGCCTTGAGATGGAAAAATAACCTTGGTGGGCTTTTCCGGTGCCTAGGAAAACCCCAGCGCCCCAGAGATTTCTCACCAAGATTCAAGCGTGCCACACGAGAGAAGGTTCGTCCCAGCTGGAAAGGATGACAAGCTGCAATTTTCCTGAGTCCGCAAAGCTTGACATACTTTATTGGCATTTTCTGGAATATTTATTCACTTTTGCAAAGGTACAAGATTCAAGTTCCTCCCGCCCTTCATGCTTCCTGCGCTTTGCCCTGATTGGTTGGAATTTTGGCAAGCAGCTGGGGCTAGGCACCAGTTGGTTCCCCCCCAGCCAATCACAAACCAGTGCCATCTGTCTTTTAGCCAATAAGGGAATTTCTTCGCCTAGCCAGTGAGCCAATGGGGAACAAGAGGCAGGAACATGCTCAGGACAATGGGAAGGAAATCTGAGATAAATGGGTTTAAGACATGCTAATTTGGTTTTCATTGATGAGAGGAAAATCTAAATCTGGTGACATCAGTTATCTCTTGTGTGGTGGCAAAAATTAATGACATTTCCTGGCAGTAGCATGCACTTCTGATGGTTTTTCTTTGTTTAGTAAATGTGTGAGAGATTGTGGGATTTTCCATGTGAGGCTAAACAGACAGGGCTCTTCCTGAGTCATTAGAGGAATCCCTGATCAATTAATAGATGTGTTAATGAAGTTTTGAGATTATAGCATGTCTGATTGGCAAGGAAGACCCTGCTGTCCTGCAATCTTACCACCTATTGTTTGGGTCCTTGGAATTTTCCTAATGTCTGGGGCTTTTTTACAGGCAGGATGAGTCATCTTTGTTACAAAGTACATTTCATCAAGGCAAAACATTCAGAAGTTACAATTTAAAATACAAGGATAGAAGGAAAAGGAAATAATAATACTCTTATACAGTTTCTATGCATTTCATGGGGGTTAGGGCATGCAAAGGGAGAACTTGCACAGAAGTCTAGGGAAATACAGGAAAATATCATGCTTGACTTTCATACAGCTTTGGTATTTCATACAATTTCATAGCGAGAGAGTCCAGGGAAACAATTATTTCATATTCAGGGAGTAGAAAGAAAGTCCATCTGTGTCCTTGGGAAAACTATAAGAGAAAAGTCCTTTTTGCTAATAGCCAGAGGAGAGTCCAAACACACGGAAGTCCTTAGAAAACTATGTCTCTCAAATCACTCAGGGCTTGCCCCTGTTGGCCTGTCCGCATGCAACTCTGTACACAGAGTCCATGGCTTCAGGTCAAGTGAGGCAAGAAAACAAAGAGGTAGAAATGGCTGAAGGTCTTTTGATGCCAAATCCCAGCCTTTTGTGCTAGAGATGCCAGACCACATATGCAGGAAATTTGGAACTCCCTGCTGCAAGTCAATGAAACAGGGGCTCGACTTCACGCGCCGCCATCTTGGAATGGCAGGGGGAGCGCTCCCGAAGGTGGGGGGGGGGGGGAGAGCCGGAGACCGCGGATAAAGGGATCCCATAGGGATCAATGTATTCATTATCCACATTACCAAAATTTCACTGATTCACCCCATTTCCGTCCCCAAAAAACCACTCTGCCACTCTGCCACTATCCTTTCTTTCCTGCTCTATCTGATCTGACCCTTTTTCTGGCCTGGAGGAGGGAAAAACCACACCGAACTCTCTCTCTCTCTGGAAGTTCCCCCATCTGATCGGGTTCATCCAAGGACGGATCGCGAGGGTGGGGGCCGAGAGCGATTTGCCCCGCTTAGTTCCATCAACTCCAGCAAACAAGAGTCCAAAACGGCAGCATTTCTGGCAAAGTTGCCCAAGGGATTTTTCTGATAAGAGGGATGCAAGGTACCATCAGATTGCCACGTGGGAAACATAGAGCCCAAGTACCCGGACTCATTTCTTCCATTATCCGACTGTTTATTTCTGAACCAACACAAGACTTTCCCTGGCTGATCACAGCCAAAGAGCCTTGTCACATCTAAGGACTTTAGGGACGGAAAACAGCCTCTGCCTCGGTGGATCGCCTAGGGGGAAATGCCATAGGGATCGATGCGTGTAGGGAGGCTTGGACCGGCTACCCGGTCCTTTTGGGCTGGGATGTGTGGTTCTCCCAAGGACATAACTTTTAAACTCATGCTGCTGTGTGCCCCAAATCGCCCCCGTACAAGCAGGCCAGTTGGGGACTGCTACTGCCCATGGAACTTTCCTTTTGTCCTTTTTAAAAGGATTTGTAGTATATCAAGGACTTTGTTTCTCCCGCAAAGCCAGTCGCTTGCCAGAGAGGCAGCTATGGACATAAACCCAGTCACCCAGCTCTCAAATGCCCTTCTGAGAGCCTCAGAGAACTATGGCTCCCAGAAGAGATTGCAAGCAGTTCCCTTGCTAGCAAAGAGGAACCTTTTTTCCTCTTTGAAGGGGGCGCTTTGAGGAAATGTATGTTGAGGTGATGGGAATCGCGGTGTCTTTTGTCCTGAAGTTTTTCCTACTGTAATTTCCCTTTATGTCTCATTATGTTAAAAAGAAGACATGTGCAGAGAGTTCCAAAGGCCAACACTGAATGACATTTCTTTCCTAGCCATTCTCCCTTGCACAAATAATATTATAGATGGATGCCAGGTTTTCTGTAGGGCCTATCCTACAACTATGTGCCTAGGTCTATCTGCCCATAGTTATATTTATTTCGGAGCTGGCCCATAAATGGAACTATGTGCTAGGACATACAATAAGTCATAACCCAAAATATGGTTGATTTCATGCAAGCCTCGGAAACTTGCAAGCCAACTAAAAATAGACATTTCCAGGTCACTCTAATCAGATGAAGTCACGTTTTACCGCTTAACCAAAACCCCATAAACAATGAGTTTTGGTCTGGACAGGAAAAAGCCACTTATCCTCTTAGAAAAGACAATAAACCAAGGTTGGTTTGGAAACCCCTGCGGTTCCTCGCCAATCTCCAAATTTCCTCAGGAATCTCACAGGATTTTCCCCTACAAACAGCCTCCTTTTGTGTCTCATTGCCGCACCTAGCCCTGGTGTTAATTGGTTAATTGCAAATAGATTTCCTTGCTATATATATGACTGTATTTCACCCAAATAAACATGTTAGCCATTTTGGACATCTCTGGACTCAGCTACCATCCTTTCACCAGCTGGTAAAGACTCTTCTCTCGGTTCTGGCGTGCTTCTCTGGGTGAGATAATTGCTATTGGGATTGTTGCGGGATTTATAGTATTTTAAGGGAATCACCCAGATTTGGCTAAAATCCTCGCGGTTAGAGGTGCCCGGTTTCTCTCACCCCTTAAGGGGAAGCCCCCCCCCCCCCTATTTCGGTATCAGCGGGACCGAGAGCAGAGCCTCTCCGGATGATCTTAAACATCTCGATGGTTCATAGGGAGAGATGTGTTCGGACAGGTAAGTTGGACCAGAACCGTTTAGGGCTTTAAAGGCTAAAGCCAGCACTTTGAATTGTGCCCAGTAGCAAACTGGCAGCCAGTGGAGCTGGCACAACAGGGGAGTTGTACGCTCTCTGAATGCCACTCCTGTTATCAACCTGGCTACTGTCTGTTGGACTAGTTGCAGCTTCTGAACAGTCTTCAAAGGCAACCCCACGTAGAGAGCGTTATCTATACAGGATGTAACCAGAGCATGGACCACCGTGGCCAAGTCAGACTTCCCAAGGTACGGGCGCAGCTGGCGCACAAGTTTGAACTGTGTGAATGCTCCCCTGGTCACCGCCGGAGTTTCGGGGTGCAGTGTCATCGGTACGCAGATGATGTCCAACTCTGTCACTCATTTCCTCCTGCTACTAAGGAGGCTGTTCAGGTGCTGAACCAGTGCTTGGCTGCTGTGACGGTCTGGATGAGGGCAAACAAATTGAAATTGCATCCAGACAAGACAGAGGCACTCCTGGTCAGTCGAAAGGCCGAACAGGGCATAGGGTTACAGCCTGTGCTGGACGGGGTTACACTCCCCCTGAAGACGCAGGTTGGCAGTCTGGGTGTGATCCTGGACTCATTGCTGAGCCTGGAACCCCAGGTTGCCTTTTCGTGGTCAACTGTGAATGCATACATAAGATATTTGCGCTTGCGCAGACAAACTTCGGAACCCTCTAGAAGAAACTTCAAAGCCTCGCTGAAGCCCCGCCCCTCACTCCCCCACCGCCTATATAGCCAGTGGGAGGGGCTTCAGCCCTCACTTCTCTCTTTCCGCGCTCGAGTGAAGCAGACAGAGAGAACCCTCTTGCTTTTGGTGGTAATATTTTACTACCAATCTAATCCCTAAACTGGACTGATTAATGATAACTGACCTCTGGAATTCCCAACGACGATTCTACTTGCTGTTAACTTGATCTTGGACTGCCTCATCGATTGTGAGTTACTCTATATCCCTGACTTTCTGGACTGGACTTAGACCATCCCTTTGAAGAAATCATGTCGAACACAACAGGATTTAAGAGGTGTGGGGGGTGCCGTAATTCCTACCCCGACAACGATGCCCATGCCTTGTGCCTGGCTTGTCTGGGGGAGGGGCACCTTGTTAAGAGTTGCCCTATCTGTCAGAGTTTTTCTTCCCAAACAAGGAGAAATAGGGCTTTAAGGCTCAAAGCTGTCTTATATGATAGGGCCTCAGACCCGGCGCCCCCCCCCCCTCATCAATTCTCTGAGAATACCGCACTGATGGGCCCGCCGGACGAGTTCCAAAAGGCCTCTAAATCTTCAAAGATGGCGGCTCCTCTTAAAAGAAGACAAAAAAGGCTAAGGCAAACGGGCCCCAAGATGGCGCCCAGCCTTCCTTACCATCGCCAGCCGTTGTTGTCTTGGCGGGAACGGGCTCTCCAGCATCGTCTGTGGCGCAGTTGGAAAACATGGCGCCCACTGCTTCTCGCCCCGCGCAGGCGCAGGACCGCGCTCTAAGGGCAGGGACGCCTCTTGAGGATGAGAGGCGTTCCCCACCAAGATCTCCGCCGGTACCTGAGCTGGGAGCCCCTCAAGCAGTGAGCGCTTCCATGGCACCGCAGCTCGCTTTTTCCTCCCAGAGGGAGCCTTCGGGCGCCGCCTGCTCCCTCCCCCTCGAGGGGGCGGGGCATCCACTACACGTGCATCAGCCTCTTCCAGAGGTGGGAGGACCCCTCGGCGCCGTCGGCATCGCTCCGATTCTGAGCGATCAAGCTCTCCCTCCTCACCCTCTCCTGACAGGAGGGAAAGGAAGCGGCGCCATTCACCACAGCTTCATTATGCGGTACCGCGTCATGTGACAGAGACAACCTGCCTCCCTCTTCCAGCTCCCTCCTCATCAGCTGCTCATGCGGCCCCGCCCCCGATGACTTTGACGGGGATGGGGCAAGCTCCTTCAGGACGAGCCATGGGAGGTGTGCCGTTTTGGCCCCCAGCTGGCCCCAGTCTTCAATTACAAGGAAGTCAAGGAGTTCATGCACTGCCCTCCCTTCCTTGCCATGGCCCTATTCTCCCAATGAGTCAACAGGGTTTTTGGCAGATGACCCCACAGGGGCACTTTATGTACTATGCCCCATCGGCCCCACCGATGGGTGCCCAGTGGGGGGCTCCAGGGGGGAGTCTTGAGCAACTCCCTCCTCCTTCGGTACCGCAGCCCTTGCCTGCAATGCCTGTGGCTTTGCCTGCCTCATTGGCTCCCCCTGGTGTTCCTTCTACGCCACTTATAGCTCCCAGGTCTTCTGCACCACCCTATGACACCTCATCCATTCAAGATAGGAATGATGAAATGGCATCTTCCGACACGGACCGGGATGGAGAACAGGAGCCCAAAGATCCCGACCAGGACCAGCAGGTCCCCTCGGATTTTGCTAGATTCGTTGCTACCATGGGCCGCATGGTAAAATCTCTGGAGCTCCCAGCGGTTGCTGCTACAGATTCGGTCCAGGATCCGAGCTGGACCTCTGAAGAACAGGGGATCTCTATGTCCACCTCCGTCCCCTCTTCGCCGTTTCTGCTTAAACTCATGGATGTGGTGGGAGTACCAATCCCTAGAAAGGCCGAGGCTTTATACAAGGTGGACCTGTCAGCGGCCGACTGGGTACTGCGGCCCCAGAAGCCTAATACTGTGGTTGTGGACGTAGCAAAAACGAAGCGGTCCAAGGGGGCCGCCCTTGCCCCCTTAGATAAGGAAGGCAGACGCATCGATACAATGGGTAAGAAGGCCCATTCGTCCGCAAGCATTTTCGCGTGTATGGCGCATTACGCCCAGTATATGGCGAGGTACCAAGTGTACCTATGGGAGAAGATAGTTCCATTCCTGGACCTGCTGCCACCGAATGAACAACGGTTTTCCAAGGCCTTCTCCACTGAAGCCTTTAAATTGGCGAAGTTTCAAAAAGACCTGGCGAAATACATGTCAGATTCCGCTGGCAGACTATTCGCCAACGCCACAGCTATGCGGCGATACGCCTGGCTCCGCTCCTCACGCTTTCGAGGAAGGGAAATCGCTGGCGGAGGACATGCTGATGCATCACGACGGGGTGTTTAATCCGCACCGATGTTGATTTAAAGGAGAAGCACCAGATGCGTCAGGCACGCACCGCTGTTTTCCACCCCAGGCCTCACAGCAACCAAAACAACGCTGGCAGCCTGCTGGTAACTCCTTTCGTAGGGGTTTGGGGGATACTCCCGCGGAGGAGGGCGGTACCATCCGTGGTCCAACAACCGCTTCCAGGGGGGCCGCAGACAGCCCTATAATGCCAAGCCCAATCAGGGCCGCCAACAGCCCTACCAGGGAGGCGCCAAGTCCCAACCTGCCTCCAAACGGCGTCTTTGACGCACTTAGCGAGGAGTCTGTTCACCGACCCCCACCTTCTGTTGAGGCGGAGGTTGCTCCTCGGGCCAACTGCGTGAACTCTTGCCTGGGTCCTCTTTCAGACTCCCCCTTGTTTCGGGACAGGTTAAGAGTCTTTTCCTCTGTTTGGGCCTCCATCACGCAGGACGCTTGGGTCCTCAGCATCATCCATGTGGGGTACTCAATTGAGTTCGTATGCCTCCCCCCTGTGGGCCAGATCAAGGCAACTGTTCCCTCCCCTGTTTTGTTGGAGGAAATTGATGTGTTATTAAAGAAGGGGGCAATATCCCCAGTTTCTCCTTATTGGTATCACTCTTGTTTCTTTTCAAGGTACTTTGTGGTGTCTAAGCGGGACGGTGGGTTTCGACCCATCCTAGATTTGAGAGGGGTGAATGCCTTTATTATTCCAAAGAAATTCAGGATGGTCACGCTGTCGTCCATCCTTCCCCTCCTCCACACGGGCATGTGGTTCGCCACAGTGGACCTCAGGGATGCCTATTTCCATGTTTCTATCGCCCCACATCACCGTAGATTCCTTTCGTTCATGGTGGGGACAGGGCGTTCCATTTTAATGTCCTCCCATTTGGTTTAGCCACAGCCCCCCGCATGTTCACCAAGTGCATGGCGGTGGTGGCAGCATTTCTCCGTACCCAAGGGATCACGGTTTACCCCTATATAGACGATTGGTTAATTGTAGGGGGTTCCTATATCCGTGTGCAAAACAACTTATTTACGACATTGTCTCTCCTCCAGTCCCTAGGTCTGGTGGTGAACAGGGACAAGTCCCATCTAACACCAACACGGCGAAACCAATTTATAGGGGCAGTGCTGGATTCTGTGGAGGGCAAGGCCTTCCTGCCTCACGACAGGTTCTTAGCTCTCCAGATTTGGTTGCTGCAAGTCATCTTCAACCCAACGTTGCAAGCCAGGCAGATCCAGGTCTTGTTAGGACATATGGCTTCCACAACTGCTGTAACACCATATGCCAGGCTTCGCCTCCGGCCGCTGCAGTCGTGGTTCCTGGATGTCTTCCGCCCCAGAATAGACAACCCGTCGATGCTCCTGTCCTTGCCACAACCAATCAGGGAGTCCCTCTACTGGTGGCTGGACCCGGTCAACGTGTGTGCGGGAACTTCGTTCGACCCCCTTCGGCTTCAGTGACCATCACTACGGACTCTTCTATGACGGGGTGGGGGCACACTCCATTTCAACCTGATGGCTCAGGGCCTGTGGAACCATCAGGAACGTGCACTACATATCAATGTCCTGGAGTTATTGGCGGTCCACAAAGCTCTAATGTCCTTCGAGAGGGTGGTCAACGGGAAGGTGGTCCAAGTCGTTACAGACAACACGACCACCATGTTTTATATAAACAAGCAGGGAGGCACACACTCCAAGACCCTGTTGGACCTGACCCTCGACATTTGGGAGTGGTGCATCGCGAGGAACATTTACCTGCTAGCACTATACCTTCCAGGGGAGCAGAACACCCTGGCGGACGCGCTGAGCCGATCGCCTCTGACCCACCACGAGTGGTCTCTTAATCACGAAGAGGTAAATCGACTCTTCCGGGCCTGGGGCACTCCGTTGATCGACCTGTTCGCCACTCAAGAGAACAAGAAGTGCAGTGTCTTTTGCTCCAGGACGCACGCGAATCCCACTCAGGGATGTCTGGGCGATGCGTTCTTAATTCCGTGGAACACGGACTCCCTGTACGCCTTTCCACCGTTTCCACTGCTCCTCAGGGTAGTGGCCAAGCTGCACAGGGACAGGGCCAGGTGCATCCTCATTGCCCCGTGGTGGCCCCGCCAGCAGTGGTTCTCCCTGCTACTAGAGATGGCCAGGGGGATGTATATCCCTCTACCTCGCAGAGTCGACCTCCTGGTAGCACAACAGGATCGGGTTTTCTATCCGGAGGTCGAGAAGCTGCGGCTGACGGCTTGGAGAATCCTGCCCTCAGAGTGACATTGTTTTCACATCTATCAGCGCCGGTTCGGGCCATAGTGGAGGCTGCACATAAAACCTCCACTAAGAAGTCCTATAATTACAAATGGGCCCGATTTTCCAAATTCCTGTCCCCTAAGGGATTAGACCCTTTGAAAGTTCCTGTTTCTACAGTTTTGGATTTTTTGTCCGACCTCTCTAAGAAGGGTCTATCACATTCTTCACTGAAGTGCTACTTAGCGGCCATCTCCTGGTACCGCAGGAGGGCGGGCCTTCCTTCCTGTTTCGAGGACCCGATGGTCAAGCTTTTCTTAAGAGGGTTTCTCAATTCCAACCCTCCTGTTGCTCCTGTTGCTCCATCCTGGAGCCTCGAGTTAGTTTTGTTGTCTTTGACCAAACCGCCTTTTGAACCATTGGCTACAGTTGACCTCTCCTTCTTGTCATGGAAGACTGCATTCCTAGTCGCGGTCACATCGGCCAGACGCGCTAGTGAAATATGCGCTCTTAGGGCAGATCCCCCTTACACCAAATTCCACAAGGATAAGGTGGTTTTAAGAACGGATATTTCCTTTCTGCCTAAAGTGGTATCTAGGTTCCACACATCGGACGAACTTAAGGGTCATTCGACGAGAGCGGTCTCTACGTCGACGGCCTTCATGAGGGGCGTTTCTCTTGATGCAGTGTGCCGTGCGGCAACGTGGTCTTCTCATCATACATTTGTCTCCCATTGTAAACTTGATGTAATCTCAAGGAGACAGGCTGGTTTTGGACGAGCTGTCCTTTTTTCTGCGGCGGCATGACTACCCTCCAGCCTAGGTCAGTAGCTCGCTATTCTATCTTATGTATGCATTCACAGGTGACCACAAAAAGGCAAACATGGGTTGCTTACCATGTAACCATGGTTCCTTGAGTGGTCACCTGTGAATGCATACAGCCCACCCTTCCTCCCCTCTGGTCATGCCTTCACTTACCGTTTGGTCTCTCGCTCTAGAGAGAAGTGAGGGCTGAAGCCCCTCCCACTGGCTATATAGGCGGTGGGGGGAGTGAGGGGCGGGGCTTCAGCGAGGCTTTGAAATTTCTTCTAGAGGGTTCCGAAGTTTGTCTGCGCAAGCGCAAATATCTTATGTATGCATTCACAGGTGACCACTCAAGGAACCATGGTTACATGGTAAGCAACCCATGTTTTCGGCAGTGACCAGGGGAGCATTCACACAGTTAAAACTTGTGCACCAGCTGCACCCATACCTTGAGAAGTCTGACTTTGCCACGGTAGTCCACGCTCTGGTTACATCCCGTATAGACTACTGCAACGCGCTCTACGTGGGGTTGCCTTTGAAGACTGTTCGGAAGCTGCAAATGGTCCAACGTGTGGCAGCCAGGTTGCTAATAGGAGCAGCACTTAGGGAGCACACAACTCCTCTGCTGCGCCAGCTCCACTGGCTGCCAGTTTGCTTCCGGGCGCAATTCAAAGTGCTGGCTTTGGATAGGTTTCGGTTCAACTTACCTATCCAAACATATCTCTCCTTATGAACTATCTTCTAGGACATTAAGATCTTCTGGGGAGGCCCTGCTCTCACTCCTGCCTTCCTCGCAGATGCCTTTGGCAGGGACAAGAGAGGGCCTTCTCAGCGGTGGCCCCTTGAATGTGGAACGCCCTGCCTCCTGACTTTTCAAAGGAAGGTGAAAACCTGGCTTTTTGAGCAGGCTTTTCCAAGTACAGCATAGCTATACGAATTCACGGAACAACTTGACGATGAAACTGAATATTGACTTGACATGGAGACGCTTAATGTTTTTAAGTCTTGTACAGTTCTTTAATATTTTTTAATATTTTAATATTCTTATTTTGTATGTTAAATGTTTTAATGCTATTTTATGGTTGTTTTAACTGTTATAATTGTTGTAGCATTGAATTGTTGCCAATTGCAAACTGCACTGAGTCGCCCTCAGGCTGAGAAAGGTGGTATATAAATGTCATAAATAAATAAATAAGAAATAAAGGTTTCTCCTTGACATGAAGTCCAGTCGTGTCCGACTCCAGGAGGTCGTGGTCATCTCCATTTCTAACCCAAAGAGCTGGCATTGTCTGTAGATGCCTCCAAGGTCATGTGGCCAGCATGACTGCATGAAGCATTGTTACTCACATTTGCATGTTTTCGAGCTGCTAAGTTAACAGAAGCTGGGCCTAACAGTGCGAGCTCACCTGGGCCTAACAGCGCGAGGGAGGGAGGACTGAGGAGGGAAAGCGTGTCAGAGAGTGGCGGCAACAAAAACCAGCGAAACAGCGAAAATACCACGATATATATTTTAAATCAATAGTTTTTGAAAACCACAAAGCAGCGAGTCTGCTAAAAGCGAACCGCGAAGTAGCTAGGGAACACTGTAATACTAATAATATTATATTGATATTATATAACTAGTAATGTTGTAATAATAAAATGATTATATATAAAATATGTAATGCATATAATACCAGTAATACCATATTGATATTACTGTATAATATGTACTATTAATATATGATATATGAGATTATATATAATGTATATAGGAGTTCCTGGGGACGCAGTGGGTTAAATCGCTGAGCTGCTGAACTAGCTGACTGAAAGATTGGCATTTCAAATCTGGGTAGCGGGGTGAGCTCCCGCTGCTAGGCCCAGCTTCTGCCAACCTTGAGGTTCGAAAACATGCAAATGTGAGTAGGTCAGTAGGTACCACGGTAACGTTCTGTAGTAAATTTATGATTTTAGCACCAAAACATTGCAATGTAAAACAGTTGTGGATCCGGGCAGGATGCAGACTTCATTGGAAAATACAAAAATTGTGTGAGCGAAGGTTGGATAAGCGAGACTCTACTGTATATTTACTATTAATGCTACAATAATAATATAATGATTATTATAATATATAAAATATTATATAAGATTACTATAATACTAGTAATACAATATTGATAAGGGGCAGTGAGTTAAAGCACTAAGCTGCTGAACTTGCTGACCGAAAGGTTACAGATTCAAAGCTGGGGAGTGGGTGAGCTCCCACTGTTAGCCCCAGATTTTGCCAACCTAGCAATTCGAAAACATGCACCGGGAGTGGCAACTAACAAGTGTGAATAATAAATAAATAAATAATAAAAATAAATCAATAGGTACCGCTCCGGCGGGAAAGTAACAGCACTCAATGAAGTCATGCTGGCCACGTGACCTTGGAGTTGTCTATGGACAACGCTAGCTCTTCGGCTTAAAAATGGGGATGAGCACCAACCCCCAGAGTCGGACATGACTGGACTTAATGTCAGGGAAAAACCTTTACCTTTACTACAATATTGATAATACAGTAATATTACATATATATTATATAATATTTTATGCGCTGTTGATTATACTTAGGTCATTGGATTTATACTTATGTATTTTTGTTTGCATGTGGCACTTGGAGTGCTTCTGTGAGCTACTTCGAGTCCCTTTGGGGAGATGGTACCAGGGTACAAATAAATATTATTATTGTTGTTAATAATTTTAGTTCTGCAATAATATATATTATAATAATTGTATTTTATTACTGGTGATATCTATCTACCTATTACAAGTTTGTGCTTATGAAAGCTCATTATGTGACTAAAGAATCAGGTTCTTAGAAGGACCAAAGAATCTTCCAAGTCAATCTCTGGAAATAAGGAAAGAAAATAAAATGATTGTAATATTAACTTGCAACTGAATTTGCCATTGGGGAAATATATATAGAGAGAGAGAGAGAGAGAGAGAGCCATTTCCTTTTGGATTTGTAATGTGAAGATGGAGCCGGGAAAGTGGATGCTAAGCAACGCAGAGACCATGGCAACAGTTCATCCTCCTTCGGTGCTCATTGATAAAAGCCAGGCTGCTGTGGCTTGGCCCCAAAGGCGAGAAGGCAGGCAGGCGCCCCCTTTTAGAAATAACAGCCAGAAATATTGCTAAACAATAGGATTGATTCCCAATATGTTTGCATCTGGTTGACTTGGGTGATTTTGTGGCACCGTTTAAAACCCTTATTATTTGATCATGTCATGTGCTTTCATTCACAAAATAATATTATTAGTTTGTTACTATTACAACACACTATATAACATGATTTTTGTTCCAGGGTTATAATGTCATTATTTCCTAATTGGCTCTATTCTAAGAATATGGCGAAAGTGTATTAAACTGCTAAACTTTTACGTTTGCAGGAGGGACATTCTGCTACAGTACCGTTTGGCAATAGTTTTTCATTGAATATCTCAAACAATTCAACGGAGTTTGGAGCAGCCACAAAAACGAAGTTTCTGGAGTAGAACAACTACTTTCAAACTAAGTACTGCACATTTAATCAGGAAATATTAAGGCCGGATGGCCATCTGTTGAAAGTGCTTCAATTGTGTTTTCCTGCATGGCAGAATGGGGTTGAACTGCATGGCCCTTGTGGTCTTCCCTAACTCTTATGATTCTTATGATTCTCCATCTCTAATGCCACTAAAGGTCTGCTGAAGAACATAAGGATATAAAAGCATTAATGCATCTAGAAGATGCATGAAAAGTCTTTTCCAACCCAAGCCATAGAATTACATATTGGGGAAATTGTTTGAAGATCCACAATTGGTTTTGCTATCAGCTACTACAGAACGTCCTGTGCTCAATTTCCATGTAGTAATACACTACTAGACCATTGATTATCAGGCCACAGATGCTCTCTCATGTGTCCCTGTTAAGGGTTAACATGGGTTCTTGGTGCTCTAGTTGCATTGAAAGCACAGAAGAAGGGGAGACCAGAGGCACATTGAAACAGAGGCAATGGAAATGTACTGCTTTGTAGCACATTTTTATAAAACTCAACAACCTCAAAACATCTGTTGCAATTCACTAGCAAAGATGACAGGTTGGCATCCCTGTCGGGGTCTCACAAGATTTGTTGAGTTTATCAGATTCTCATGGGATCGTGCAGAGTAGCACAGCAGCAGCTCTGCTCTCGCTGCAGCCAAAAATATATGCCTCATTTAGGCACAAAGGCTTGAGCCAGAGACTTGTGTTTTTGTGCTGTTTTGTATCACAGGAAGAAGCAATTCATCTGAAGCCATGTATGTATGCACTTGATTCAGAACTAATAAGATCCACTTGCACATCTGATTTACTCCTTTCTCAGACCAGTTCATCCTAACAATTGTTTTTAAAGGCTATCATCTGTGGTAGCATATGTGTATCTGTGTCCTTGTGTTGGTGTTGTCGAGCCACGGCACCCGCTCTCCAATGATTTATAGACCATAAAGAAACTTCAAGCAAGAGATATGATTTTCTGTTTTTATTTGTTAAAAATTTTCCACAACTCCAAAGTTGCGAAATGTCAAAGCTGCTAGGGGTTCTGGGGTGGACCTAGCAGCAGCTGTACCCTAAACAATCTATCCGATCTAATCTTTTAATAAACTTGAAGATTTATGAGTAACTTATATCATTTATGTCCCATGTAAATTTTTACATGCATAAACTGTATCAAAATCTATCTAGAAGGCAGCTACCTCTCCATGCCCTTGGGAACAGGTATCACGGCCAGGGTTCCTCCAGCTATTTCCCAGGCCAGATACATATCAAAGCCTTTGTGTGTATGTGTGTGTGTAAGCTGACAGGTGATCCTCTTTGTCACCAGGATGAGCCCAGAATGTTTGTCTATTCAACTTGAGGCTGAGAGTATGCCAATCCAATGGAAGAGTGGGCTCAGCAAACATGAACGCGTTAACTCTCTGACTGGGCAGCCAAGGCTCTGATTGTTTGGATCTGCCACCTTTGTCTTTTGAGTCTTGCACCCTTTGTCTCACATGGAATTGGACAAGAGTTAATCAAAGATTCATCTGCATACCCACATCACCATTTCCTCCAGGTCTGCGCCCTCCCAGCAGGCGTCCCTGCAAGGGATGGGTCCTTCAAACTGACCAACTACCAGCTGTCCTTCTTCCTGCCTCAGAAATCTCCTCCTGTAGGCTGTGATGTCAGGTGAACCCCCAGCCAATCCCAGCACGGATCCTAGCCTGCCTCTTTTTTCAGCCAATTAGGGGAGGGAGCAGGAAGTCTGGATAGCTGTTGTTGAAGACTTTCATGGCCAGAATCACTGGGTTGCTGTGAGTTTTCTGGGCAGCATGGCCATGTGTCATAAGCATTCTCTTCTGACGTTTCACCCACATCTATGGCAGGCATCCTCAGAGGTTAGGAGGTCTGTTGGAAACTAGGCAAATGGGGTTGATGTATCTGTGGAATAATATTCAGGATGGGAGAAAAAAACCTCTTGTCTGTTTGCGGCAAGCGTGAATGCTGCAATTGGCCACCTTGATTAGCCTTGTAGCTTCAAAGACTGGCTGCTTCCTGCCTGGGGCAATCCTTTGTTGAGAAGTGTTAGCTGGTCCTGATTGCTTCCTGTCTGAGATTCCCCAATTTTCTGAACCCTGCCTGAAACACCAGTTTGATTCAGTATACAGTATAGCAGATTCCTATGTCATCTATGGTGAAACCCGAGGATGTGGACAAGATACTCGGAGGGATGAGAGCGACCACATGCATCCTAGACCCCTGCCCATCCTGGCTTCTAAAGGAGGCCAGAGGGGGATTGGCCAAGTGGGTGAAGGTGGTGGTTAATGCCTCCTTCCGGGAAGGCAGCATTCCAGCCAGGTTAAAACAAGCTGTTATAAAACCGCTGTTGAAGAAACCATCACTGGACCCCACTCAATTTGTCAACTATCGGCCTGTTTCCAATCTCCCCTTTTTGGGCAAAGTCCTGGAACGTGTGGTGGCCTCACAACTCCAGGTATTCTTGGTAGACACGGATTATCTGGATGCGGCGCAGTCTGGTTTTAGACCGGGGCATGGTACCGAGACAGCCTTGGTCGCCTTAGTGGATGATCTACGCCGGGAGCTGGTAAGGGGGAGTATGTCCCGGTTGGTTCTGCTGGACCTCTCAGCGGCCTTCGATATCATTGACCACAGTATCCTTCTGGGACGCCTTGTGGGAATGGGACTTGGAGATACTGTTTTACAGTGGCTCCCGTCTTTCCTGGGGGGTCGTTCCCAGAAGGTGTTGTTGGGAGACACCTGTTCAACCCCTCATCCTTTGTCTTCTGGGGTTCCTCAGGGTTCTATATTGTCTCCCATGTTGTTTAACATCTACATGAAGCCGCTGGGGGAGGTCATCCGGAGTTTCGGGGTGCGGTGTCACCTGTACGCAGATGATGTCCAGCTCTGTCACTCATTTCCACCTGCTACTAAGGAGGCTGTCTTGATCCTGAACCGGTGCTTGGCTGCTGTGTTGGACTGGATGAGGGTGAACAAATTGAAACTGAATCCAGACAAGACAGAGGCACTCCTGGCCAGTCGAAAGGCCGAACAGGGCATAGGGTTACAGCCTGTGTTGGTACGGGGTTACACTCCCCCTGAAGACGCAGCTTCGCAGTTTGGGTGTGATCCTGGACTCATCGCTGAGCCTGGAACTCCAGGTTTCGGCGGTGACCAGGGGAGCATTCGCACAGTTAAAACTTGTGTGCCAACTGCGCCCATACCTTGAGAAGTCTGACTTGGCCACGGTAGTCCACGCTCTGGTTACATCCCGTATAGATTACTGCAACGCCCTCTACGTGGGATTGCCTCTGAAGACTGTTCGGAAGCTTCAACTGGTTCAACAGACAGCAGCCAGATTGATAACAGGAGTGGCACTCAGGGAGCGCACAATACCTCTGTTGCGCCAGGCCCACTGGCTACCAGTTTGCTACCGGCACAATTCAAAGTGCTGGCTTTAGCCTTTAAAGCCCTTAACGGTTCTGGTCCAACTTACATGTCCGAACGCATCTCTCCGTATGAACCTTCAAGATGCTTAAGATCATCCGGAGAGGCCCTGCTCTCGGTCCCGCCTGCTTCGCAGGTGCGATTGGTGGGGACGAGAGACAGGGCCTTTTCAGTGGTGGCTCCTCAGCTTTGGAACGCCCTCCCTAGAGACATCAGATCGGCCCCCTCCCTCCTGACATTTCGCAAGAAGGTGAAGACCTGGATGTTTGACCGGGCATTTGCAGATGTAGTATGACTATCAAATAGAGACCTACGGAACGACGATGCAATTGGAAACCGATTTAATAATGAGATGCTGATATTGTGTTTTTAATGTTAAGTGCTAAATTGTATATGATGGAATTGTGTTGATAATTGTTGATATGTTTGTCTTGGGCAGTTTTGCCATTTGTACACCGCCTCGAGTCGCCTTTGGGCTGGGAGAGGCGGTCTAGAAGCAAAGTAAATAAATAAATAAATAAATCTCATGAACACTGCGGCTCCTTCCATGCCAGCCAGGATCTTCACTCTTTTAATGGTGATGTTGGTCTTGGTTCTTAGGCTTTTTCTGGTGGCCTTAATTCTCATTTAGTTCTACATCTATGCTGACAGTTTTTAAAAATATTTAGTAATTAAGTGCTAAAATGCACAGCCACGGGGCTCAACATACCAATTCTGTCATGCCACATTTTTGCTCTGCACTAGTTTTAACACGTGCTATCTGTTGCGTTGCCTGTTGAGGCAGTTTCTTCATTAAACAGTGTCTTGCAATTCACACAGCTTGCCCTGTAGGGCTAGAAACTGCATTATATGGCAGTGAGGATGGGAGTCAAGTTAAGATGCATCAGGACCAAAAGCCATGATAGAAATTTATTGATTGATTGATTGCATTTCTATACTGCTTGCCTCACCCCTGGGGGGACTCAGAATGTTATACAACATGGCAAAATGGCCAAAATTCAATGCTGAACATACATATAAAAACAATACAATAACTTTCACTTCTATACACATAATAAAAGTGAAAATATGTATGTGTGTATATACCTGGAGTGTCCACTTTCACAGACAGGCTCCCACTTCCACAAACAGCTATAGCTCCCACTTCTTAGGAGACACCAATGGCCCTCCCTCCAATGACATTGTAGGTTATAGCGAGCCCCATGAACATGTGCAAGAGCCCTGCCCATGCCCTCCACCAACACCATACCGCCCACCACCCAAGTGAAGGCTTTCATACGGGGACAATTTCATCCTAGATTTTCTGGTTTTCCTTCACCATAGGCATCCCAGTGTTTCTTACTCTCTCCATTGGTGTGGAATTTCCATGACCCCGCCCACTGTCTCTCCCTTAACCCTTTCCTAGTCTTCTCTATGACACACAGCACAGAGGAATTGATCAGCAACTGAACAGATTAGAAAGATTTGGGGAGAATTCACCATAAGAGTTGTAAGTACTGGGATGTATAGTTAACCTGCAATCTAAGAGCACTCTGAACTCTACCAACAATGGACCTGGAACTAAATTGGCGCACAGAAACCCATGACCAACTAAAAATACTGGAGGTTTTTGGAAGGATTTATAGGAGTTGTAGTTCACCTACATCCAGAGTGCACTATGAACCCAAACAATGATGGGTCTGAACCAAACATGACATGCATACCCGACGTCCCCAAATTTGAATACTGGTGGGTTTTTTAGGGGAATCGGCCTGGACGTTTCAGAGTTGTAGGTATTGGGATTTATAGTTCACCTGCAATCAATGAGCACTCTGAACTTCACCAAAGACGGAATTGGACCAAACTTGGCACACAGAACTCCCATGACAGGCAAAAAATACTGGAGGTCTTTGGGGAAAATTCATCTTGATCTGGGGGTATTGTAGTTCACCTACATACAGAGAGCACTGTGAACCCAAACACCGATGGATCTGGACCATACTTGGCACAAATACCTGATATGCTGAAAATTGATTACTGGGGATGGGGTGGGGTTTGCAGGGAACTCACCTTCCTTTCTGGGAGTTGTAGTTTACTCACAACCAGGGAAACTGTGGCCTCCACCGATGATGAACTTGGACCAAACTTGGCACACAGAACCCCCAGGACTAATCTACTGGAGGAATTTGAGGGGACTGACTCTCCATAGTGGGAGTTGTAGTTTACCTTGCAGCCAGAAATCACACTGAATCCCAATGATGCATATATCTAGAGCAAACTTGCCCAACATAACAAGCTTTAAGTACGGATTGAGTTTTTCAAGATGAACCTGGCATGATGTCAGTTGTAGTTAATCCACAACCTTATGCATTTTGTATAATTTAAATATCGACTTTAAAAAATAACCCATGCAATGCTGGGTACTCAAGCTAGTAACATATAAATATGAATTAAATCCCATAAAAATATACAAAGGAACATCATAACATGAACATAAAACATATTAAACATTGCACCAGTACCATGGTTACTATTTAGCTGCTTCAGTAATACTATCACTCTCCGAACGCCTACTTGCATAGCCAGGTTTTAAGTTTTTAAGAAAAATGGAAGCACTAGGTTTAGATGAGATTTGTCTGTGAATATCTAGATTGTTGGGAGAAGAAACATGTACTTCAGAAGCATGTCTTTGCCTACTATTGAGACCATAATGCTAGGTCATAGGGCAAACCAGAGACAAATTAATACACGCTAAAGCCCCCAAACAATGACAATATTAAAATCCTTATAATGTATATTTTCTTTAAAAAATTGTATTAAAAAAGTATACTGTAGTCCAAGACCCTTTGATGTAGTGCAGTTTCTCAACCTGTGGGTCCCCAGGTGTTTTGGCCTACACCGCCCAGAAATCTCAGCTAGTTTACCAGCTGTTTGGATTTCTGGGAGTTGAAAGCCAAAGGATCTGGGGACCCCTGATGGAGTGTCATATGCATATGCTGCATATGTCACTCAGTCAGACCCCGCCATTAGGTAAAACTATGCCTCACCGACCGTCAATGTAAAATGGATTAAATGGTACGAACCATGTGCTTTATTGCCGATTATTATCCTCAGATACAGGGCTGGCCAAGCTGGATAACAGATGGACTCTCAGTCGGATCCACATAAGCAGTGTTGTTGTTGTTGTTGTTGTTGTTATTTATACCCTTCTTTATCTCCTCAAAGGGCACTCAAAGTGGCTTGACGTAAAAACTTTAGTTTACAATTTAAAATACACAAAAATGCAAACATTAAAACAGAATTAAACACTAAACATTTATAGTTAAAATCCATCAACATTATGCTTTTAAGAACAGGACCTATAAAAATTCTTCAAGATCTAAAAAGGTTTGGAGAAGGATATATAATAGTTATCAAATAGAGTTATTGGAAGGAAAATATTGGAAAGAAAATGGGTGGTGAGTGAACCTAAGTCATGGGACAAGCCAGTGTCATATTCTGGGCTGAAACGAACTCTATAATTGTATACTAAGCAACACAGAAACTGAGTTTTAATTAACAATCATGTTGCAATATAGGCATGCAGTGGGTTTCCCCTGCATTAAATAGTTTTTTCTCTAAACCCATAGACACAAATACAGACTAATATCTGACAAGCTTTTTTTCCCCGCATCAAGCAAATACTGTCCTCCGGTCCAAAGCTTTCCTTCTTACTCAAATTTGAGCCGGATGAATCAGACTATTCAAGGGCAGCATGTCCTGCCCTCAAGAGGTATAAACATTCCCAAGCATCAGTAATATAAATAAACAACCCTTGCAAAAAAAGTTTATGGGGTGGCATTCATGATTTTGGCCTCGTTGAGTGAATCTGTTCCCAGATTTGCTCCTGATATGGACTGACTCCTTTCTGCGGGAATGAGAAAAGGAGGAAGCTGCAGAAATCAAGCAATGGAGCTGTGGCAAGTGCCCAGTGTCCCAGTGATATTGAGAGATCAGACCCCCCCCCCCATTATAAAATGTATAATGAAGTGTATAAATATAAAATAGAGGTCACAGCTCCGCCAGGACCCAGAAAGCATACCATGCCTTTCCTTTCCTTTTGTGATGGATTGCCTTTGGAACATGGTCTGGTCGCTTCCCAAACCCATTCCTCTAATTTAATCCCCACATGCCCCGAGCCAGCTTCACTTATTGAGATGGTCATCACCCCCAAGTATTCATGGTGTACATTGGGCTAACCTTATTGTGCTAACCAGAGTGAACCCTTTAAGCCCACCAAGGAATCATTTAAAAATATTTTTATTGAAATTTAATACAAGTGATAGCTAAATAGAAGGAAAAAAAGAAGAAGAAAAGGGGGGGATAGGAATAGGTGGTCGGGAAGAACTTGGGGGGAGGTCTAAGGAGGGGATGGTGTCTTTGGGTAGGGTGTGGGAGGGGAGGGAAGGAGGGGGAAGGGTGAGGGAAGTTGTGAGGTTTCGGCTTCCAATCGTCTTAGCTGCGGTTGTGAATTTGCGTTGAATTGTCTCTCATATCGGTTAACCCAGTGTTTCTCAACCTTCCTAATGCTGCGACCCCTTAATACAGTTCCTAATGTTGTGGTGACCCCTAACCATAACATTATTTTCATTGCTACTTCATAACTGTACAGTATTTGTGTGTGTGTGTGTGTGTGTGTTGATTTTGTCATTTGGAAGTTGTAGTTGCTGGGATTTATAGTTCACCTACAATCAAAGAGCATTCTGAACTCACCAACAATGAAATTGAAACAAACTTGGCACTCAAAATTCCCATGACCAACAGCCAATACTGGAAGGGTTTGGTGGGCATTGACCTTGAGTTTGGGAGTTGTAGTTCACCTACATCCAGAGAGCCCTATAGACTCAACAATGATGGATCTGGACCACATTTGACATGAATCCTCAATATACCCAAATGTGAACACTGGTGGAGTTTGGGGAAAATAGATCTTGACATTTGGGAGTTGTAGCTGCTGGAATTTATAGTTCACCTACAATCAAAGAGCCCCTTGCACCCTACCAATGATAGAATTGGGTCAAACTTCCTATACAGAACCCTGATGCCTTGAAGGGACTAGCTGGCACGGGCCTCCATCCCACCTCTCACTCTCGCCCTCACCCACACATGCGCATCATGCTGCCATGCGCCAAGCAATCCCCTCCCTCCTTGGAGTCTCAGAAACAGCCCTCCCCTTGGCCAATCACAGCAAAGGAGAGCTTTAGGTGGGAGAATTCGCAGTCTGTTTCCAAAAAGAAAGAGAAGGACAAGCGGAGAGATCTTCAACCTTCTCTGCCAAAGGGCTTCCTAAGACCTTCAGAAATATATGTTTTCTGATGGCCTTTGGCGACCCCTCTGAAACCCTCTCGCAACCCCCCTGGGGGTCCCAACCCCCAGGTTGAGATACACTGTGTTAACCGATTAACATCTTAGTTAAGACAATTGTGTTCAGTTTTCATTGTATAGTTTTCATCCATTTAAACTTTTCTTGAGTTATAAAGTTCTTTACTGGGGACCAATCTGTTTTTATTGTCTTTATCTTTTGATTCATATTCATCAATTGTGTTAATTTATCCATGTTCATAATATCTATTGTCTTTATTAACCATTGTTCTTGTGTCGGAGTCTCCTTTGATCTCCAAAGTGGATTTTGTTGCTCTTATTAATCAGAGCTGGGATGTTTTTAATGGTATTACTTAACACAATCCACTGCTTATTTTTTATTCATGGATGTTTATTGTGTCAATTTAATATGTTTTGTTTTTCCTTTCATATTGACTTTGCTTTGTTATTATTGGTTTGATTTGATTTAATCTTAAATTGTTTATAGTTTATTATTGTCCATATTGTTTGCACTGTCATATTGTTGTTAAGCTGCTCCGAGTCCCCTCAGGGAGATGGGGCGGGATATAAACAAAGATGATGATGATGATGATGATGATGATGGTTGGAAGGTTTACAATCACCAATATTAGAACATTACATTCTATTGAGGAAGTAATATTTGAAGGTCTGAATAATATAATGTAAAGTTATAGATACTATACAGATGCATTTTGTGATAGTTATATATACCATTGGTGTGTTCTATTTCTCTCTCTCTCTCTCTCTCTCTCTCTCTCTCTCTCTATATATATATATATATATACTGTATATATATATATATATATATATAGAGAGAGAGAGAGAGAGAGAGAGACCCCGGTGGTACAGTGGATTAAACCACTGAGATGCTGAACTTGCTGACCGAAAGGTTGGTGTTTCAAACCCTGGGAGTGGGATGAGTTCACACTGTTAGCCCCAGCTTCTGCCAACCTAGCAGTTTGAAAACATGCAAATGTGAGTAGATCAATAGGTACCGCTTCAGCTCGCGCACACACACACACACACACACACACACATAGTCAAACTAGAACTCCTAGGATTTCATAGTAGTCAAATCTCACACTAATTTAGTGGAAGTGTTCATTATTATTATTATTATTATTATTATTTATAGGCTGCCCTCTCTCCCCGAGGGGACTCGGGATGGTTTACAGGTTGTGTTCCCAAACCACAGCAGTGACAGGAGCAGAATCTGGATTGTAAAGCTGGACCTGACCTAGGTCAGCCGCTTACACTTAAGAATGGTGTCCGCTTAGTACTCCTGCCTTAGTATTTGCTCCTTAGTACTTGCAAGTGTGTTTGGGGTGACCTCCCACCTATGCTTTGCCAGAGATCTACAATGGCTATCCCTACACTGCAAAGGCACACATGACAGCTTTAGTGTGATTTTCTGCATCTCTTTTCTGTGAGCAGTGATTTATAGTGAGTGTGTAGTACTGAAGATCCCAAGTCTGAAGTCTTTCAGAGTATTTCTGCAAATCAGCAGAGCAAGAGCTTGATTGACAGGTATCGTATGCCAACTTTCTACAGACTCATCCACTCCATATTTGGACTATTATTATCATCTCAAACATGCTGTTTTGTGTGTGAATGATATTATGTACCCACTCAAGCATCACAAATCGCAGTTTCTCCTTCAGCTGCTTAGTGATGGCCAACCAAAGTCGTTTGATTGTAAATATTTATTGGAAGACACTTCTGTTCAATACATTTGGATGGCTGTGGGTGGAGGAGGCTTTTGCCTCTTCTGTCATAAAAGTGCTATGAATGAAGATATAACAACAGAACTTGCTCCAGATCATAGCCTCGACTACCCTCTATGCAAAACTATCATTCCACATAGTCATCATCCATTTGGACACATTTGCAACATTGTTTAACCCAGACATCCAAACCATTTTGGAAAAATTCAGGGTTTTGTTTTGTGACTCATCATTTTAAAGCTGTTTTCATGCCATTCAAGTTATTGACTCTAAAAGCACGTCGTTTGTCTTTCAGAGGTCCAAACAGGTAAAAGTTAGAAGGGGCAAATAGTAAACATTCTTCAAGCAATGATGGATTTCCTTAGGTGCACAACCTTCTTTGGCCAGAAATTCAATGATGACTCTCTTTTAGCTTCAGATTCATGATTCTAATCAGTGAATTGAAAAAGAAAATACTCTATCAGTAGAGTACGGTGACCTCTAGCATATCATGCATAGATAGTCCAGTAACTGGGAAAGAAATAAAAGGTAGAGCAATGGAAAAATTACTTTTTGACTCACCCTCGTACAATGTACATTGAACAAACTTGAGTCAGTTGTAGTGGCAGCTTACTCCTTCTCTTCCCCACAATGGCCCAATTCTTACAGATTACAGTACATAGGAAAAGGGACGGATGTGTGAATTAAACTAATGGGAACTGTTTCCGTTTCAAGCAGCAAAGAGACGATGCAGAAACAGCAAAGTGCCAGAAATACAATCCTCTCTAAAATGAGATCTATGCCTAGACGTGTTTTAATAAAGTAGGAAATTGCCAGCAGTAATTCTGCGCAGGAAGCCTTGATAATATAATTTGTAATTTGCAGCTGCTGTCATCTGTGGTGTTTCAAATAGCAAACTAACTGTGTTGCTTCTGACTTGTTTTCTCGATGTAGGAGAGAACTGGCTTCAGAAATAACAATTGCTGCTGACAATTCTGAACTTTCCCAAACTTGACACCCTTCATAAAATCACCTCAATTTAAGCTGGAGCAACACTGCCATATAACCCAGTTTCTGAATCCAGATTATTTACTTTGAATTGGATGATATGAATCGACACTGCTGTATCATCCAATTTCAGCATGAAGATTAACTTCATTCAACTGGATTTTATGGCAGTGTAAACTTATATCATCCGATGTATTTCAGTCAGCATTATATGACCCTACATTGACTATTACAATGCAGTTTTAAAACGGGATTATAAGGCAATGTAGATGGGGCCTAAAATGTGTATAACCTGTCCTTTCCCATTGACTCCTTAGAAAGGCAATTGATGATTATTACCATATGGAATCATCTATAACTTTGCAGACTGGTTTTGGGTCCAAAATGATGGATTTGGATATGATCCATGGATAAGATGAGGGATTTCCCTCTATTATGATGATGTTTATTTATACCCCAATTTTTCTCTCCACAGGGAGACTCAAAGCAACTTACATTAAAAGCATTTCAATACAATTTAAAATCTGCGAATATACAAACATTAAAACAGAAGTAAATCTCATGGGTATTTTTAAAAATTCAGTTAAAATTCATAAAATAATATTTAAACCTAGAGGAGAATGTTGTGATTTAGGTTGAGCCATTCTGATTGATAAAGAAGATTACAACAGTTCTTTTTGCTTTCCACAAAAGCCAAGCCGGATCCTTATTTCCACGCAGATTGCGATTCATTTTATATTCAGTTTCTGAGTGGCATTCGGTTTGTTTCACCTAAAATACTTTTGAAGTGCTTAATATGTTTTTTTCAGGAGCGACTTGAGAGAATTGACCGTCTGCTAGGACATTGCCCAGGGGACGCCTGGATGTTTTGATGTTTTACTGTCCTTGTGGAAGGCTTCTCTTATGACAGAGGGAGCTCATCCACACTTTCCCCAGATTTGAACCTGCAACCTGTCGGTCTTCAGTCCTGCAGGCACAAGGGTTTAACCATTGAGTTCGGACTTTAAAGAAAGACAATATAAATTGTCATTTGTACCTACTCAAGCATAATAAATTGCCACCTGTTTACTTTGATTGTAACTATTTGTTTGGAGAAACTTCTGCCTAATAAATGTTTGGCAATTTCCTCACCTCATGGTTGCCCTGTCCTCAGCTTTGAACAAGATACAGGGTTTCCGAGCCAAAAACCATGGGAGCGATAGGCATCTGGTGTCAAAACAGTCCAGGGCCATGCAAGATGTAAATTACTAGAGACAGGGAGTTATGAAACAGTCCGAGGGCCATAAATCTGTTGAGTACACTTGCACAAGTTGAGCCTATAAAAGCAAGGCTGAAGGTGGCTCGCTCTCACCCTAGCTTGTGAATATTGTCAAAAAGTATTCAATTTCAAAACTATTTTGAAATTGAAGTAGACAATATCCTTGATTTTTGAATGATAGATATCTCTAATGAGGGTTCTGCTTTAGTGTTCAATTAGTATTACAGTTCTGGTATTCCTCTCGTGTTTACCCAGTGCCTGGGATTACCTTAGCCCTGAAAATAGGAGAATTTCATGGGGTTTGATGAGCTGGGGTCACGAAGAGGTGGCACGAAGAAGGGGGGGGGCATGCATGAAAATACATTCATATAGGAGGGAAATAGGAACCATATATCATATCAGCCCATTCCACATACCCCCCCCCCCAAGAGTCCATTGGAGTTCATATATCATGAGAAAAGTCCATGGGATTTGAAAGAAAGAGACAGTTTCTTTAAAGTTTCTGAAAGTCCTTAAAAGTAGGCAAAAGTCCCATAAAAGTACAAGAAAGTCCATACATTGCCATGTGGGGCCATGGGGCCATGGGAAGAGCCCTAGGTTCCCATATGGGGAAAAGATAGGGGATTATGGGATCATTCCAGCCTGGTGTTCTTGGTAAAACTATGAATTCCTTGTTCTTGAACTATCTTTTACAGAGTCCTGGGGGGGGGGGGGTCAGGTCACCTCTGATATCACCTTTTTAAAAATACAAAACTCCTGGAAGAGCTTCAATAAGAATATTTGGGAATGATGAGGCCCTGGTGTTTCCCAGAATATTTCACCAACACTTCTAGATTGAGCTTTCCCCCTTCTATCTTAAAGCCAGAAGTTACTTCAGTGTCCCCAAATGTAGTTGCCCCTACAGCAGTGCTTCCACCCATATTAATGCCCCGATGAATTGTTGCAGCCTAGTACAGATGGTTGGTCATGTTTGGCTTCACCTTTGGGGATTATTCAACCAATCCAACGGATGGTTTGATCCTGAAAGCACTGATGACTGACTTTGATTAAGCATCTCCATTGGACCATGTTCTCCCATCTCTCCTATCATGTTAGCATCTTCCATTTGTTTTTGATACTCTCTATCACATGTGTAATTTAAAAGACTGTTCGTGGCACTAAACAAGGTAAGGTAACCTAAGAAAGAGAAAGCTTTCTAGGGCTCCATCTACACTGCCATATAAAATCCAGATTGTCTGATTTTAACTGGATTATAGGGCAGTGTAGATTTATATAATCCAGTTCAGAGCAGATCTGATTTGTTAATCTGGACACTTTTGATTATGCATTTTAATCTCCACTGTATGCCTAATTTTTATTTTGTGTATCATAAAATGTATTGTATGAAACTATGTTTTAAACTATGTATTTTACGGAGTGTTTCAAAATGAATATGTGTTTGTGTATGTTTTAGTAATGCTGTAGCCTGCCTTGCAACCTGCTTTCTGTAACCGAACTTGCCTATCTCAGATTGGCCTTTTTAGTCATCAACGCGCTTGTAAAAAGCGTGGGATGAGTCCTTCCTAAGAATCTTTGTTCGCGAAGTAATGCCGAGAGCCTGCCTTGAGTCGTGAAGACAGACGGATAAGAAATACAATTATTATTATTATTATTTGATACATAATAAGATTATTCCACAGCAAATAAGATCACTGTGCTGGCAGTTGTATTGGATCACATGCCAGACATTTCCCAAGTGTCTAGGACTGTGTGATGTATCAGCAAATAATGCGTGCAGGTCTGAGTAGGGTGGCCTTTTGCAGCTGACAGATGGTAATTTTGTCAGCACCAATTGTTTTTAAGTGCAGGCCAAGGTCTTTAGGCACTGCACCCGTTGTGCCGATCACCACTGGACCACTTTTAGTGGCTCGTGCCAGAGTCTTTGGAGTTCGATCTTTAAATCCTCATTATCATCATCATCATCATCATTTTTATGGCAGTGTAGAAGGGGCCTAGGTCTTCCATTTAGATCTTGTTACTCTTGAAAGCACCATTTAGCATTTGGGCTTCATGGCACGCTTTCTGAATGTGGCAGCAGGCATGATCATGGCTTGCCCTTCAAATCCGCTTTGATTAATATGATCAGATCTTGAAGTGGAAAAAAGCAGTCCATATCAGATCAGGTCAAAGCAAGATCATGCTGCTATTAACCTGGAAGAGCGTGGCCTTAGCATCCCAAAAGGACTGCCCAGACCTGTTCCTCAATGGAGACCGAAATCCTCCTCCTACACACTTGGGAGTCGCTCTAATTAAAATACTAGGGACACATTATACGGCTGAACAGCTCTTGTCTGGAAGGCTGCTATTTTTTTCCCTTGGGGTTAAGCAACTGCGGAAGGAAGGGCCATTTTGGGGGCAACCTCCATGCTGTGGATCCCATTTGCTGTATTCACAACGACCAGAAAGCACATGGCAAGGTGCCCGTACTCAGTCCCCCATGGGCTCTTAACAATATTTTTAACCATTTGGGTTTTTTCAATGGCTGTTTTCCTTGACTGAACCTGGAATGACCTGCTGGAAGAGATGCAAGACCCAACTGAAGACCTATATATTCCAGGATGCCTGCCCCGTCAGTTTTAAATGGTGAATCTTAACCTACGTTTTATTAGTGTTTGTGTCAGCCTTTGTTATGTCTATTTTAACATACATATTTTTAATCATATTATATTTTATCTGATTGTTTTAACCATGTTGTACCTTGCCTTTATTGGAAATAGCAACCTTCTCAAGCCTCCACTAGTAGTTTATTATGTATATAATTGCTTACTGTATTGGATGTGTGTATTGGTTTGCAATTTGACCTAACTTCTTTGTTGTGGGAGGGGCTGCAGACCATGTGATCAGGTCTGGACATGTTCAGGAGAAAGACTCCATTTCTAGATCAGTCTTTGCTTTGAGAAGCCATGTGGAGAAGTGTGTGCTTGTATCAGAAGCAGTGAGTAAGTTATACAGATTAGACTTCAGTGGAAATTGAAGCTATTAGACTCTTAGAGAGAGCAGAAGCCATTATAGATGCTTTGGATTATTGTTTCTAAGGAAGATGCACAGAGAAACTACCAAAAATCCTACTGTAATTCACAAGCAAAGTGCCTGTGCTGAATACATGAAGTTTTGTGAGTAAACCAACTCTGTTACTTTTAACTGTTTATGTTTTCTCTTAAAGGCAAATAAATTTTAAGGGTGAGTAGATGTTTTTTGGGCAACTAAAGAAACATTTCTGAAACCCTGCTGTATATCTATTTTGTGCATTGGCATGTTTTGTCCCTAGCAGTTCAAAGACATACCTAGGTACATCAGTTTAACAGCTGAGAAACCTAGTTGCCTTGCATGAATGCTGGTGAACATCAAAAGCTTGTGATTTCTGACAAGGTCATGCCTTTCCAGTGACTACAGTGTTCCCCTCACTTATTTCTGGGGTTACGTTCAGGACCTCTCGCAATAAGTGAAAAACCACAATGTAGGGATGCTCTATTTAGTTTAATATATATACATTATTTCAGTAGTTATACACCATTTTGAGTCTTTATAAACTTAAAATAAAGTGAAGGAATGAAAGGCCCTTCAAGGCTGGAGGGAGCGAGGACTGAGGAGGTAAAGCGCATTTGAGAGCAGTGGTGGCAAAACCCCACAAAAAAGTGAAAATACCATGATATATATTTTAAATTAATATTTTTTGAAATCCGCGAAACAGCAAGTCTGCAATAAGCGAACCACGAAGTAGTGAGGGAACACTGTAGTGATTTTCTAAAAGGTTATGAATCCTATTTCTCAAATGGTTATGGAGATTCACATTTTCCAAAAGGTCATGGCATCATTTTGCCAAAAGCCTTGAGCGGTGAGGAGCAGAAGGTAACAAATAATAATAACAATAACAATAATTAGACTATGTAACCAAACTTGAAAAATGTTCTGTTCCTGGTTTGAAAGTGTTCTCTTCTGTTTAATTCATTTGTTGAACTATGTTGAATTGGTTGAGACTTAATGAGAGATTAATTGAAAAACTAGAGTACAATGTACAATAGTAGGATGATGTCCCTCCCGCAAAGGCAGAGGGGTTGCAATGTCATAAACTTTTTCCATTATTTTTATGATAGAACCAATTAGGAAATAATTACATTTTATAACCCAGGAATGAAAATTGTGTCACATAGTGTAATATATTATCATAATACAGTATTATTCTACTAATATATTACAATTATAAAACATTAATGTAACAATAAATATAATCATAATATAATAATATTATTATAACATGATTTCTGTTCCTGGGTGATAAAGTGCACAAACCCAGAGGGTGCTCACCAAGGCTTCCTCTTCATCCTGGAAAGAAGTGACGAGCGGAGTGCCAGAAGCAGGGTTCTGTCCTGGGCCCAGTCCTGTTCAACATCTTTATTAATGACTTAGATGAAGGGTTAGAAGGCAAAACCATCACGTTTGTAGATGATACCAATTTAGGAGGAATAGCCAATAATCTAGAACAGTGTTTCCCAACCTTTTTTGAGCACACTTTTTACATTTGCAAAATCCTGGGGCACACCACCAACCAAATGACACAAAATGACGCTCTAACACAGTAATACATATAGTTAATATTTTTAAAATATATTTATATACTCGGTGTGAAATCGGGGCCTGTTTCGATGAACACAACATAGAGTTATAGTTCACCCGCAATCAAAGAGCACTCTGAACTCTACCAATGATGGAATGGAATCAAACTTCCCACACAGAACTCCCATAACCAAGAGGAAATGCTATAAGAGTTTGGTGGGCATTGACCTTGAGTTTTGGAGTTATATGTAGTTCACCTCCATCCAGAGAGCACTGTGGACTCAAACAATGTTGGATCAGGACCAAACTTGGCATGAATACTCAATATGCCCAAATGTGCATATTAAGCGGCTGAGGGGGGAAAAGGAAAGGGCCTGAGGCTGCTGGGAATGGTGGGAGTTGAAGTCCCAAACACCTGGAGGGCCCAAGTTGGCCCTGCTCTAGATCTCTCCAGACCCCCTTTAGGCCCCCCCCTTTCCCCCTCCAATCTCCTCATCCTCTTCTTCTCCGCCCTTCCATGTTGATCTTGAGGTGAAATGGTGCCCCTTCCCCGCTTTCCCTTTTCCCTCCATCTCCCTCCTTCCCACCAGCCCTTTCTTCCTTACCATCCGCCATCGCCTCCTCCTCCTCCTGCTTGTTCCTTCGCTGTTTCGCCCCTGCCGGTCACCGCCACCACGGAACCCGTCATGGGACTCGCCACCCACAAGGCCTCCGCCGCAACCATAGAGATGCGGGAAGGAGGGGCAGGTGGAGCAGCACCTCGGCTTCGCCTCCTGGGCGCCGCCATCTTGGCTGTGGGTGGAGGAAGCGCAAAGTGCCCATGTAGTCCCTCTCGGTGCCCAGGATCTCGTTGAGGACTTAGAGCTGCAGCTGGCGGTCCGTCCTTGGCGGGCTCCGAGGAGGACGCGGTGCTGCTGGCAGGGACGGCTGCCAGGGCGATTGTCAAGGCCGCCGGCGTGGCTTCCATGCTGCGGCTGAGTCTCCCCTCGGCTCTTCCTGCTGCTCTTGCTCAAGGCCCTTCCATCCCAGAGAAGATGAAAGACTTCGAATGTGTCCCGAGAGAGCCGATGGCAGACAGCGAGCAGCGCAGGATGAATGGCACTGAATGGAGCGGCGAATGGCAGACCCAGCAGAGGCAGGGAAGGAGGAGGAGAGAGGAGGGGGGCCGAGGGCCAAGCCAGGGGGCGGGGCCAGGGAAGAGAAGTTTTCCCGCGGCACACCAGGTGATTGCTCATGGAACACTAGTGTGCCACGGAACAACGGTTGGGAAACACTGGTCTAGAAGACAGGAGCAGAATTCAAAACAATCTTGACAGATTAGCGAGATGGGCCAAAACTAACAAAATGAAGTTCAACAGTGACAAATGCAAAATACTCCACTTAGGCAGAAAAAATGAAACGCAAAGATATAGAAAGGAGGATGCGTGGCTTGAGAGTAGTACATGTGAAAAAGATCTTGGGGTCCTTGTGGACAACAAGTTAAACATGAGCCAACAATGTGATGCGGCGGCAAAAAAGCCAATGGGATTTTGGCCTGCATCAATAGGAGTCTAGTGTCTAGGTCCAGGGAAGTCATGCTACCTCTCTATTCTGCCTTGGTTAGATCACACCTAGAATATTGGGTCCAATTCTGGGCACCACAATTGAAGAGAGGTATTGACAAGCTAGAATGTGGCCAGAGGAGGGCGACTAAAATGATCAAGGGTCTGGAGAACAAGTCCTATATTAGAGCGGCTTAAAGACCTGGGCATGTTTAGCCTGAAGAAGAGAAGGCTGACAGGAGACATGATAGCCATGTATAAATATGAGGGAAGGTCATAGGGAGGAGGGAGCAAGCTTGTTTTCTGCTGCCCTGGACACTAGGACGCAGAACAATAGCTTCAAACTACAAGAAAGGAGAGTCCATCTGAACATTAGGAAGAACTTCCTGACTGTGAGAGCCGTTCAGCAGTGGAACTCTCTGTCCCAGAGTGTGGTGGAGGCTCCTTCTTTGGAAGCTTTTAAACAGAGGCTGGTTGGCCATCTGTCAGGGGTGCTTTGAATGCAATTTTCCAGCTTCTTGGCAGGGGGTTGGACTGGATGGCCCATGAGGTCTCTTCCAACTCTATGATTCTATGAAATGCCATTTTTAATTGTCGGTTTTCTAAGTTGATTAAACTGCAAAAACTTTGTTTCTACGGGAGGGATATAATCCTGCTATAGCACATTTTGCTCTAGTTTTCCAATGAATATTTCATTGAGTCTCAACCAATTCAGCTACAAAAACAATGAAGTTTTTGGAGTAGAACAATGACTTTCAAAGTGAGGATCGCACAATTAAACAGGAAATAACACTTTTAAGTCAGGAACAGAACATTTTAAAAATTTAGTTACATAGTCTAATCATCATCATCACCATCATCAACTGGAAAAGATGACACAATACGAGGATTTAAAGATCGAACTGCAAGGACTCTGGCACAAGCCAGTCAAGATGGTCCCAGTGGAGATCGACACACTGGGTGCAGAGCCTAAAGACCTTGGCCTACACTTAAACACAATTGGTGTTGACAAAATTACCATCTGTCAGCTGTAAAAGGCCACTCTACTGGGATTTGCACGCATTATTCACCAATACATGGGAAGTGTCTGACGTGTGATCGAATGCATCAACCAGCATAGTTATCTTGTTTGCTGTGTAGTAATTTCGTTGTGTTACAAATAATAATAATAATAATAATAATAATAATAATATGCTTCTCCTGGTGGCTGGAGGTGGGGTGCAACAAATACAAAAATAATAGGAACATAAAATATATACAGTAATACACGACTTAGAGAAAAAATACAGATTTTTTTTTAAAAAAAACACTTGCACCAGGCGCAAAATTGAGATCTAGTAGGAATGAACCCATGACTGTGACACTGGGATGTGCAGTTTGACAGAGTAGGTAGTGTATTTACATAGCAGTGAAAGTCCTACCTTGCCCTTATTACCTGCCTGCTCCCTTCCCCCTTCCCCCTTTCCCCTTTCCCCTTCCCCCTTCGCCTTTCCCTTCCCTTTGCCCTTCGCTCCTTCCTTCCTTCCTTCCTTCCTTCCTTCCTTCCTTCCTTCCTTCCTTCCTTCCTCTGTCCTTCCCTTCCCTTTTTTCCTTCTTTCCTTCCCATCCTTTCTTCCTTTCCTCCTTTTCCTTTATTTCCTTTCCTCCCTCCTTCTCATCTTCTCACTTCCCTTCTTTCTAGAGAAGAGGACAAGGAAAAGGAAGCGGAGGCAACACCTGCCTGGGTAGGTCATCCTTCACTATCTCCTGCATAATGTGTCGAGGCTCCATCTATCTTTTCTGTGGCAATGTGTTTTTTTTTGGGGGGGGGGAGGCACTCTGCACATTGTCAGAGGCTCAAACAACATAGGTTGTGCCCCTCTCTCCAAAAACATAGGTTTCATGACACATTTTAGGACAAGATATATATACACATTGGATAGATAATATCCAGTGTTCCCTGCTGGACAGTAGTGCGTGGGGAACGGCACTCTGCAAATGCTCTGAGGCACAGCCAACATAGGTTGCCCCAATTTCAAAAACATTGAGATTTTAGGGTTTGATAGATATACATTGAGACAGGCAGTGGGTGGTGTGTGAATGCACTTTGTACATGCTCAGAGGCAATGCCAACAAAGGTGGCTCCCCTCTCTCTACAAAAAAAACAACAACACAACAACAACAACAAAACCAGGGCTTTCATTCAGCCAGGTTCCAGGACAAGATATACACTGCACAGATATCCTGGGGAGGGTGATGGAGTTTGTGGCAGATTCATAGTTAATTGTAAAGTCAGGAGTGACTAAGCAGTACATAAGTTCTGAGTAAATCACAATGTAACGAATGGCACCTGTAAGCAATTAAGAATAGGCTGCAGTGGAGATGATGCAATGCCTGTCCAATGTATATTGGAGGTGGCTAGTTAAGGGGAATATTCATTAAGCAAGCAACCACAGTTCCTGGGCTTCCCACAGATTGCGGAGAGTTTGGGGCTTCCCACCTAAGAGAATTTGGTGTATTTGAATCGATTCTTTGAACTTGTGGATCAAATGTTGCTTTAAGACTGAAGACACAGTAACGCCAATATGGATCTCTCCGTTAGAAGCTCTCCATAAAAGAGAACTTGGGCAAGATAAATAGCTTAATTATAGACAATTATTAAAGAAACAAAACAGAGAAATTGTTCTTAAAACACAGGAAGAAATTAAAGATTTAGACAAAAACATATCCTGGTTTCAGTACAGACAAATAAGAGGATGCTATAATAAAGAAATTGGGATTCATGGACATAAATCCCTTCTGGGACAAATTAATGATCTCAGAAAAGAAATTAATAACAAAATTATATGGAAAATTACTGGAATGGGCAACAACAGAAGAACAAATTAGACTCATGTAATGCATTTTAACTACATTGAATGGCATGATATGCCAGTGTAGATCCAGCCTCTCCTCCTTCCTCTCTCTCAAGAAACACGGCTTCCATTCAGCCACATTTCAGGTCTGGATACACATTGGGCAGCCCGACATCCATGAATTGGCTTTGGGCGCTCGAGGGTGCAATGCAATGTTCTTGGCCTGTTTAGAAGACGCTTTAGCCTTGCACAATGCCATGATTGCCAAGCCCTGCCACTGAAAACAAGTTCTTGACTCGGCAGATATTCAGCATTTCATCTTGTGCCTGGAAATGGCTTGGGAGCCGTGTTTATTCACAAACCAATTCGTACCAAGGAATCAAGAGGGTTAGATGGGGTTTGCTTTGGAACAGATCAGGGGTGCTCATTTGGTATATCGCGATCTGCTGGTAGATCGCGTAGGGCATCCTGGTAGATCGCAGGCAGGGCGGGAGGAAGGCTCAGTCCCGCCCCGCAGGCTCCCGACGCCACCCAAGTGCTGCCGGCCCTGGGTTATCTGAGGTCCTTTCCACACAGTTGAATAAAATCCCATGTTATCTGCTTTGAATCAGATGATATGGCAGTGTGGACTCAGAAAACCTAGTTCAAAGCAGATACTGTGTTATATGTTTCACATTTTTGTAGTGGGTAGGTAGATCATTTTGACTTGGTTGTTTTATAAGTAGCTCGCATGCTGAAAAAGTGTGAGCACCCCTGGAACAGATGCTTGCAGCCCGCAAAAAACTAGCCCTACTCTTAAAGCATGTTAGCATCCCTAGGTGGGCTTCGAAGCCTATGGAGTCTTCCTGAAAATGTTTAATATTACCTGCTTGAATTTCTTTTGCCTTGATGTATATTTGGGTCTTTTTAAAAAAGCGGTCCAACTGATAGGCCATTTATTGACATGCATACATTGCTGTATTTTCTGAAAACAATGCCATGCCCTACCAGTTTTCCCCCCCTCGTTGTGATAAATAATAATAATAATAATAATAATAACTTTAGTTTCCCCCACCACTGTGATAAGCAACTGCGGGTTTTAAGCAGTAAGTAAGTTTTACTACTTTCTTAGGGAAGATGCCATAGCTTTGCCCACATTTGTGGGGGTGAGATGTTGATAAGCAAAAGCAGCGGGAGGTGAAATCAAGCGGTGTGAAAGAGCAAGTCCAGCAGTCTGGATGCTGGAGATTGCACATTTGAAAGCCTGCTCCTTATTCCAGAACACCACTCGATTCAGATTTCTTGGCTCCAGGGGGAACTAATGCCCTGATTTCCCCTTTGGATGCCTATCCAAAAATGCTTTGGAAAACAATGTGTGGCTGTAGTGTCAGCTTCCTTCCTATCCCCCTCTGGCCTTGCCACTGTTCTTTCATCTTTCCAGCTTAGTATGTATATCCTCTGCATATACTGTGCTTTTACAGACCCTGCGTTTTGCTATTTGGCTCTGCTTATGTCTGTTTCCTTTCTGCAAATTCTTCCACTTGCAGAGTGTTCGCGACGTGGTTTGGTTTGCTGCGCTGGAGCAGAGGGAAAGAGACAAGCGCTTCTCCTGCTGTGCCTAAAGCTTCTCCCTCCTTTGGAATCAAAGCAGTGTTGGCAACAAATGCAACCTCAAGCGGCGCTTTCCCAACCTAGCCGCCCCTCTCCGCCAACGTGAGTGGGTTCCTTCTTTGGGTTCTTCTTGTGCGAAAGGCAGGCTTCCTGTTCTCTTGTCCAAAATCTTCAGCGGGGAACGTCTCGTCCGGAGCGCATGGAACAAGTGAGCAAGGCGGTCGGTTTAATAGGGAACAGAGTGAGGGAGAGAGTGATAGATGGGCAGCCTTTTATGAGCCTTTTTTAAATCATAAAAAACCCCGAGTTCATGCTTTGGGAGAGAGAGCTCAAAGGCAGCAGGAGAGCAAATGTCTTCCTTGCACTTCAAGTGGAATCTAGATTCACTCCAGTTCTGCATCCAGAAGCAGAATTTTGTAAGTAATGTATTCCAATTCCTTTGCCTCCCCCTTGGAGACATTTGTTGTTCTGTTTTATATTTTGTAACCTTTCCGCCACAAAAATATTATGCTGGCTTTTAGAAACATGTGTTCCTGTTGTGTTGGTGTGCCGAAAGGAAAGCACTGATGTAAATGACTTCATGCTCTCCTAGTACACATTCTTCTGCTTTCCAGCTCCTGTAGCAGTGACAGAATACTCTTCTTTGAATAGGCATGAGTTGCTGTGTCTGTAATACATATATATACTAGCTTGGGGACCCAGCGGTGCCTGGGTTATTAGAAGAAGGCATTGTTTGTTTTGGGGTGTTACGTAATATCACTGAATTTTGGTCCAGATTCAGTGCTCTCTGGATAAGGGTGAACTACAACTCCCAGATTCCCAGGGCAGTCACCCCCAAACTCTGATAGTATTTGCAGTCAGCCATGTTGGGTCTTTGTGCCAAGTTTGGTCCAGATCCATCGTCGGTGGGTTCAGGGCTCTCTGGATAAAGGTGAACTACAGCTCCCAGTTCCGAGCTCAATCACCTCCAAATCAGGCCTATACGCACAGTTGGCTATGTTGGCTTTGTATGCCAAGTTTGGTCGTGTTCCATTATCGATGGGGGTCACAGTATCACTGGATGTAGGTGAACTGTAACTCCCATCAAAGTCAATTTTCCCCAAAGTCTCCAGTATGTTCTGTTGGTCATTGGGGGGTCTATTTGCCAAGTTTGGTCCAGGTCCATCATTTCTGGGGATGGCAGTGGTCTCTGAAAGTGAGTGAAGTCCCATCAGCCGTGGCAAGTTTGGTCCAGATCCATCGTTGATTGGGTTAACACTGCCCACTGGATGTAGGTCAAGTAAATCATGGTGAATTCTCCCTAAATCTTTTGTTCAGTTGCTGATCAATTCTTCTTTTTGGAAAGGGTAGGAAAGGGTTAAGGGAGAAGCAGTGGGTGGGGTGGTCATGCAAGTTCCACAGCAATGGAGAGAGAAAGAACCCTGGGATGTCAATTCCGGTGGAAAAACAGAACATCTAGGATGAAATTGTCCCCACATAAAAGCCTTCATTAGGTGGGGGGCACTGGCAGGGTTTGGACTACATGTTCATGGCACTCACTATAACCCACGGTGTCCGTTGAGGGAGTCCCTTTAGAGCAGTGGTTCTCAACCTGTGGGTCCCCAGGTGTTTTGGACTTCAACTCCCAGGAATCCTAACTGTTGGTAAACTGGCTGGGATTTCTGGGGGTTGTAAGTCAAAACACCTGGTTACCCACAGGTTGAGCACCACTGCTTTAGAGGCTCCTCAGCACTTGGAACTATAGCCTGTTTGTGGAAGTGGGAGCTTCTCTGTGTAAGTAGACACCTCCGCCACATACGCACATACACATTTTTCACTTTTATTCTCTGTGTATGTGTGTGTTTGTGTCTGTATATATGTATACACGTACACACACACTGCTGCATCCTAGGCTGGATGTTTTCTCCCTCAGATGACTTTTATTCAGTCCTCTTGAGTAAATGTTTAATTTCCTCTCCCACAACTGGCTTTGTAGTGAAATGATTAGGCTGATATCGAGATATCAGTCCAGCAGGTGTATCTATCTTTCCGATTGCTGAAACCCCTTTTACAAGTCAGATGCATCATGCCATTTTGTTACAAATGTATATTATCTCAAACATATTACGTCTGTGCAAGAAAAGGTAGCATCAGGAGGATGCTTTCTCTCCCTTCCTGATTGTGCCTTGGGCTTATGCAATAGTAGGAAATTGACTTTTGAATGTCTCTTTTCTAGGCTGAATTGTCTTCTTCCCTAAGTTTCTGGCTTTTGGGATTGATTTCAAACATGTGCTCCAGTTTAATCGTGGTTCCCAATTTAGGATTCCTAGATGATAAGGGATTACAGTTCTCATTATCCTTGTCATGGCTGGTTAGGATCGAAATATTAGTCCCTTCATCAGAGTCTATATAGAGAATGCTACTTTGGCCATTGTTGTCGGAATACGTCTCCAGCTGTTGCAAAGAATCAGTTCCACAAGTATTTAGAAGAAGGTGGTCATCTTGAGTTACAGTGACATGACAGGTTTCATTTCTTCTGGAAAGCAAGGGAAACATGACCTTTCCTTTAAGTATCAAATGTCAGCGAGAGATTTGCCAGAACCAGAAAGCAAACCTGATTTCTGGGCGCCTGCAGCCTGCACAAAAGATATTTCGTGTGCATTATGTACAATCTGCCAGGGTAAGTTATGAAAAGATGCAAAGTTGAGATAAGCACTGTTAATTTGGTTTTATAAATGGAACTAAGTGAAGGAGAATGATGCAGCGTGAAGCCATTGCCACGGGATGGCCACCGACTTGGAAGACTTCAAGGCAGATAAGACAGATCTGGAAACAAAAAAGATGACAGTTGACTACTAGTTGTAATGGCTGTATCTATCCTACTGATATCAGTTGCTAGTGTGGAAATGTTAGAAGAAGGCTGTTGTTTTTTGTCATGTTTACAGGCTTCCTACAGTATCATACTGACTGCGGTGGGGCAAACGCATGATGAACTAAATAGTGCAAGCACTCTTATGTTTTATTTAGCACATGCTTAATATGTGAGGCTTTCAGTATAAAGAAAGGATGAGGTTCTACACTTTATCAAATGTAGGGGATCCTTGATCAGTTGAAAAGCTGATCTAAGAATGGACCTTCATTGGACACACTGGTGCGTCGCCTGAAAAATGCTTCTCCTCCCCTAAACAAAGGCTGGTGCTGTTCAAGTGTAAGGACTGTTATAACTTTTATCGTTTGCACCATTTGTTGATTGAGTTGCAACAATTGCCACAAAAATGGATAAGTATCTAGTTAAGAAAATCTGTTAACAATGTTTGTGATGAACCTTATGGAGCAGCTATGGGTGTTTACTTCCTCAGTAATCCGCAGAGTTCGAGGATGACTGAGGAGTGAATGTTCTTAAGATGAAAAGCACATGTCTGCATTTCAGATGGATCAGCTGGTTTTCCCTGTAATAGACAGTAAGAGCACCTAAAGCTTTAGAGGGCTTCTGTTCAACCATTTCAAAGCTCCCTGCTTGAGCAGTGATGGCACAATCGTCAGCATAGATGAAATTCTCTGTCCCTTCTGGCAGTGGCTGATCATTTGTGTGATGGAGCAAGCACTCTCCCCTAAGGCAGGCCATTCTTCTGTTTTCGCTATCCTCTTCTCTGGCCCTGGAACTCAACAATAAAACTCCTGATTTGAAGGAGATTTCCTATGAAGCAGGTGAGGTAGTAGTCCTTTGTGATATTATTTTTTTTTCCTCAGGAGAAGGTGATAATTTACAGTATCACATGCTGCTGATAGGTCTGTGGGGACAGCTCCTGCCTTTCAAAACCATCTTCCACGCTCTTGTTACATCTCAAATAGATTACTGCAACACACTCTACATGGGGCTGCCTTTGAAAACAGTTCGGAAACTTCAACTAGTCCAATGGGCAGCAGCCAGGTTACTAACTGGAGCGACATACTGGGAGCATACCACCCTCCTGTTGTGTCAGCTCCACTGGCTGTCTGTCCATTTCCGGGCTCAATTCAAAGTGCTGGTTTTGACCTTTAAAGCTCTATACGGTTCTGGCCCAGCTTACTTGTCCGAATGCATCTGCCGTTACGTCCCACCTCGTAACTTAAGATCATCTGGGGAGGCCCTGCTCTCGCTTCCGCCAGCAACGCAACTGTGGCTGGCGGGGACGAGAGACAGGGCCTTCTCGGCTGTGGCCCCCGTCTGTGGAATGCGCTTCTAAGCGAAATACGATCAACCCCATCACTCCTAGCTTTCAGGAAGAAAGTAAAATTGTGATTGTAAGACCAGGCTTTTGCACAGTAACTGCAGCACTTTATTTGGAACGGACTGTTTTAACGACTGACATGAATACAGCTTCCCCATTGATTGATTGAATGAATGTGGATTGTATAGATAGATTTTTAAAAATAACTGGATAGCTAATGTTTTAGTGTTGATGTTTTAATCTTGTTGTATTAGTGTTTTTATATTGTGTATTGTTGCCGGCATCTAATTGTGCCTTGTAAGCCGCCCTGAGTCCCGTCCTCCTCCCCCCCCCCATGGGGGGGAGGGGGTTGAGAAGGGCGGGTGAGAAATACAGTAAATAATAAATAAATAAACATGTGCTTCTATGTCCCTTTACTGAAACCAGCTTGCTGTGGAATACATGGGTCTATTTTTTTCCATAATTTCCTGCAAAATAAGTCTCTCCAAAACTTTGTAAAGATGGCACAACAAGGAGGATTACCTGGGAAGGTATCCAACTGGAGCGTTGCAGCAAACCCAAATACCTCGGAGTCCATTTGGACTGTGCTCTGACTTCTAAGAAGCACTGCTTGACTATCAAGCAAAAACAGAACTCTAGAAATAATATAATATGAATGGTGACTGGCACAACCTGGGGATCACAACCAGACACAGTGAAGATCTCTGCCCTTGCACTTTGCTACTCTGCTGCTGAGTATGCATGCCCAGTGTGGAATACATCTCACCACATTAAAACAATGGATGTGGCTCTTAATGAGACATGCTGCATTATCACAATATGTCTCTGTCCCACACCACTGGAGAAATTACACTGTTTAGCTAGTATTGTACCACCTGACATCTGCCGGGAAGTAGCAGCCAGCAGTGAAAGGACCAAGGCATTGACATCTTCGGCCCATCCTCTGTTCAGATATCAGCCAGCATGGCAATGCCTTAAATCAAGAAACATCTTCATAAGATCTACAGAGATACTTGCAAGAATAGCTCAGCAAATGGCAGGCTTAAAACCCAGCACCTCAATTAGTGGCTGATTGGACTTGGACTCAATCAGATTTGATTTGGACTGCAACTCCCACAATTTCTAAAAACTGGTGACACCTGTCTTACCCCATCGATCTAGCACCTGCAATGCCCAAATGGTGCCTGGACATCACTCAGCACTGGAAGTAGCAATATCCAGACTGACAAGTTGATCGGAGAAAGGAGAAGAGGAAGGGAGGAAGGAAGGATTCCTTATTTGCCCTCCACTCTCTTGGGTCATTTCATCACTCGAGATTAGAGCTACCCAAACTTTTCATGTTGGTGACATACTTTCTAGGCATGCAATTAGACAATTGGATTTCGAAAAAAATGACTTGTTGTGGAAACAAGGATTGGAGAAAAAGCTTTGGTGGAGACCCCTTTTCCCCATGATAATAGTAACTCTTCCAGGAGCCCCCAGTGGCGCAGTTGGTTAAAGCGCTGAGTTGCTGAACTTGCTGACCGAAAGGTCACAGGTTTGAATCCGGGGAGCGGCGTAAGCTCGCCCTGTTAGCCCCAGCTTCTGCCAACCTAGCAGTTCGAAAACATTCAAATGTGAGTAGAAGGTAACGGCGCTCCATTAAGTCATGCTGGCCACATAACCTTGGAGGTGTCTATGGGCAATGTCGTCTTAGAAACGGAGATGAGCACCAACCTCCAACGACTAGACTTAATGTCAGGGGGAAACCTTTACCTTGCAGGAGTGAATTTCCCTTCCTTCTGATGCATAGATTTCTCTCACTTCTTGTTGCCTCAGCTGCATTCTTAACTGTAAGTCATTTGTAAATCGGATGTTTGTAACTTGGGGGTGGCTTGTAATGTATAATGTTGTGCTTGCTCATATTAAGGCTATGTTGCCTCTTGTGTGCCTCCTGTTGGCTTCCACGGTCTTTTTTGAACCCTTTACAGAAGGAGGATTGTGCCTATGGGAGGGGGCTTGAGAAAGAAGCGTGTTGATATTTCTTGCTTAGTTTGGGTAAAAATGCCCCCCTTTTCTTGTCCATAGGATTCTTTCCCATCCAACCTCTCCTTCTGCCCATTATGTCTCAGGTTGCCTTATTCATATGCTTTGGCTTTTTAATTTTTGCATCCCTTGCCTGCCAATGATACATCCCCTCATCTTCTGCACAACGTACATCTCCTTGCAGATGCTTCCTGCTTAGCAGTTTGGAGGAAAAGGGGATGAAAGTCAGGTGGCGGCAGCAGTGCAAGCTGTATAATCAACTCCTGTTCGCAGTCAGGAAGATAGAATGTCAAGAGATACTGTATAATGTGTTTTCTTTCTTCTCCTGAAATTAAAATTAATCCTAATTAAGTGCAAGTTAACCTTTGTACCCAGTGCAAATGAATGGAATGTGTGATTAACTTACCTTGAAATGTGAGAGGTCCCTCCAAATCACTTTGAAGTAAAATGTCACTGTCTATGTGGCTTGAATTTGTAATCCGTTCGCTGTTCTTGGCGAATTCTTCTTAATGTGACAATTCTCAGCAGAATGGAAAATTAAAACATGCCATCTAAACCTTTTAAATTGCATTCTAAAATAATATTACAATTGCATCAAATAGGACGGGGTGGGTTGGCATCATTGGTGGCATCCACAACTGGGGATGGATGCACACGTTCCAGAAACAGGGTGGTCTTCATGCGAAATCCTCATATTGATTGATTGATCGATTGAGGGTATTTCTACCCCGCCTTTCTCTGCAACGCAAATGCAAGGCGGCTCACAGTATACCAGTATACAAAATCCATCAAACAAAAATACATAAAAGGTAAACCATAATAACTGCAGCATCATCAAAGCCAGCATAGGCCCAAGGGAGGATGGTAATGCAACATATTAAAGAACGGGACCACTATGGCTGCGCACTAACTAACTAATACTCCAGCAAAAATAAGGAAACCAGAAACCAGTTAAATTACCCCAGTTCTGGTCCAACTTCCTTTTCCTGACTTTCCCCCTTTCTTGTAGTTATGAGGTGATTCTCAATCTTTTCCGTCCACTTTCTGGCTGAGAAGAGGAAAAGCCATCTAGGAACCCATCTCTAATCATTTTTCCAAAGTAGACAGAGTGAGATGATCACCTCAGACCATCAGGAAATATATATGGCATGGATTGAAATTGCCAGCCATTGTGTATTGGGGGTTACATCGTGGGACGGGGCCTTCTCAGTGGTGGCCCTCGGTGGTGGAACGCCCTTCCCACTGAAATCAGATCAGCTCCCTCCCTCCTGCCCTTCAGAAAGAAATTTAAAATCTGCTTATGGGTCCAAGGTTTTCAACAATTATTTTCAGTTCAATAAGTGATTACGGAATAGTGCAATGACGACTGGAATGACCTAGGATTATGATTTTGGACTGCGTGGTTTTAATGATTGATTTTCACGTTGATAAGTTTTTAACTTTTTGGTTTTTAATGTATATGTTATTTTATTGTATCTATGTTATTGTTGCCTATTTGTAAGGCTGTTCTGAGTCCCTTTCGGGATGAGAAGGGTGGGGTATAAATATTGTGTGTGTTTGTGAATAAAATGTCAGCTCCTCTGGCTGCCAGTCTGCTAACGAGCACCATTCAAAGTGCTGGATTTAGCCTATAAAGCCCTAAACGGTTCTGGCCCAACTTACCTAGCCAAACGTATCTCTCCCCACGGACCTGTTAGAGCGTTAAGATCTTCTGGGGAGGCCCTGTTCTCTGGTGGGGACGAGAGACAGGGCCTTCTCAGTGGTGGCCTCCAGCTATGAAACTCCCTCCCCACCTGTATTGGAATTCTGCCTCTCCATTGAATTGGACTTCTTTGGACAGGTTGGAGGATCATCCATGCGAGAATTTGGAAATCAGCTGGTGTTTTCTAAGTGATAGTAGCATTGTTAATACACCTCTGGCCTCACTACCTGTAAAAGAGTTAACCCACTCTAATTAGGGTGTGGTGATTAATGCAATAAGAGTCATATGTATATAGGTTGTAGTTATACTGAGTAATTTGATGAGAGTTGATAAGGGATGGATAGTGGTTGTCGGAGAGAATTGGAGAGTCACTGTCATGCAGAGAGAGAGAGAGAGAGAGAGAGAGAGAGAGAGAAACTGTAAAGTTTGTTTGTATTTTATGCTCTGTATATATTGCTGCAATAAAGTAGAGGAAAGCCTTCCAGCTTATTTGGGAAAGAACAAAAGTACCTGTGTGTTTTGTTGTTCAAGTAGAAGACCACTAGATCTGTGTTTGTGGATACCTGGCTCCTTAAACAGGAGTTTGATGACTTCGCAGAAACCCTGGCAATCAGAAGGCGTGCTAGTGTTCCTTTGCCTTAGAATGCTGGACAGCTTTCTTGAGTTTATTGGCAGAATGTTGTGGCTCTGTAGCATATCTTGCATGTGCCTAGGTAGGACGCAAAGCTATCCATCCAGAGGTTTCTGCTGTCAATGGACCCAAATGCGCCTGAAATTGAAGAGTATTATCATTCCCAGTTTGGTCCATGGCGATGGTGGAGGCTTGTGATGGCACGCCCGAGCCTTTGGGAAAACTATATTGTCTGGCTATCTGTATACCTTCTGTTAAGATTAAGACCCTTTTCAGACAGAGGCACTTTAGGCAAGGTGAAAAGATAACCAGATGAGTTTACTGAAACAAGATGAATAAAGGGTTAATTCCACCTGGGACTGTCATAAGGTAGCTTAAAACAATGCATTACAAAAAGAGATGTTGCTGGTTGCAGTCATCTTTCCAGAATCTTTGAAAGTCTTACGCCTCTGGTGTAAAGCGATGGATTATACGTTGTTGTTTACAAACTGTCTTAATCTTCTCTCCTGTGAAGCTTAAGCTGGCCAAAAGCTTCTGTTGTCCTTTGGACTGTTGGTACAATAATACTGCTAGATGTAGCAGGTGCTAAGAATGCCTGTTTTTGGATTGCTTGGCCTAGGATCACCAGACAATGCGTCAAGCCTTTAGTGACTGTAGAAAAGAGAAGAATCCAGCAAAAGAGCTCTATACAGGGAAATGGAATAGACCAACTAAGACTGGCCTGTGGGGGAAAATTTAAGCTCCACCCAAAAAGAATACAAAGGAAGTTATCTATACTATTGCGAAGGCCTATAAATAGGGGGACTAAAGCAGAGGAGAGGAAAAGGCAGAGCCAAGACTTCACAAGCCTGATTGTAGTGGAATGTGAAGCGAAGCTGTGAACGGAGGCTATGAACAGAAGCCTGTTCCTAGTCACATGGCCTGTTCCTAGTCACATTCGTGTATAACATGGTCATTTCCCAAATGAAAAAACATACACACACTTGGAGTAGCTGTCCTAGTGTTGAGGTACTTTTTAGGGAGATCTGTAGATGCTATAAACCAGCAAACAATCGGAAGATGTTGTCTTCCAACTTAGTATAATACAATATAATAATATAGAAATAATAACATTGTAATATAATACTGCAGCATAATAGTACTACAGAATATAATAATATATAATACTTATATTATGCTATGTTAATAATATATCTAAACAGATAATAATAAAGTTTATGTTTTTATATGCGTGTTTTATTTTATTGTATTTTATATTGTGCTTCATTTTTATGTTTGTTTTTAGGCACTTTATGCAGTCTGTAAGATGCCCCAAGTGCCAGGATATAATAATAAAGTAGTTGCTGTTATTATTATTATGATTATTATGTAATACAATCTAATACTGATAATAAAACAATATAATAATATAATATAATAATATATAAAATATTGTAATATAATACTGATATATTAAATCTAATACTATGAATAATATACAATAATCTCTAATAATAATATTGTTTTAATATTTTATATTTGTATATTTTAATTTGTAATGTTTTTAATTGTGAGCCACTTTGAGTCTCCATATAGAGAGGAAAACAGGGTATCAATAAACACAGTTCCATTGAATTCCACTGTTTTTGCTCTTGCACCTGTATGCACTCCAAAATACCTTTGGAGGTCTGGGAAAGCACTGGATTGCTGATGTTGGCCAACACTAGTAGCCAATGAGGACCGATCTTTGCTTTAAGGAAAGATAAAGCAGAATTCAGTTCTGTTGACTACAAGTGCTTTTTAAACTGAACAATCAACTCATTTAAAGTCTGACAATATAGTACTGTGTTGTTCATCTAACAGTGAATCCAGATGTGTTTTGTTCAGATGTTCTTCCGCTCTCAGAGGACCTTAGAACAGATGTTCCTTCCCTTTTTGTACCCGTTTGGTATTGTCCACACATAACTGAAGCACATATACATGCTCATTCCTTTTTGAAGTTGTGAGATAGTTCCAGAATGGCAATATCATCATCATCATCAACAACAACAAGAACAAGAACAACAACAATACCGGCCTCTCCTTGTGGCTCTATACTTAGATCTTCTCCAGAGAAAGAAACTGCCAGATCACTTTAGTTAAAATATATGTTTACTATCCTTTTCCAAACATAAATAAAGATTGAAATAGGAAAAGATTTCCTCACTAAAGCAATCTGTTCTGCATTACAGAAGTTGACAACGAAGCTCTTGATAAAAGGGCTGAGATAATCAAGATGCATGCTATTTATGCTTTGACAAATAGCTTATGCTTTCCTTTATTGACCTCTTGTTTTCTTTGTGGGAAGTAGAGTTATCCGAAAATATTTACATTGATTGGTACTGCCAGAAAGCAAAAGCATAGATTTTCATAAATAGGAGGTTGTTATGATTGGGTTGACCGTTCTTACTTTCTGTCTCTGTAGGAAGACAGTCAAGTGCCTTTGGTCCATCGTGTATCTTTAGTTCTGGCAACTGAAAAACACTAAAATAGGCCCATATCTGCATTTGCAAAGGCTTCCTCCTTTTAAATGCTTCATCAATAAATGCTCAGTTGATCTCAATTTCATTTCTGGCCACCATAAAAAGTAAGCAATACACAGCACTATACTGAACTATGTTTGCAAGTGATCCAAAGCCAGACTTGCAGGCAAGAAGACCTGGTGTTTCCTCATTGGCATAATGCAAGTGAATTGTTCACAAGAGGCGGAAGCCTATCTGTTTTCGTATATATCTTTGAATTCCATTTGGCAATAACTTCTCGCAGGTGCTCAGAATTTCTCTGACCGTTCCTTTATTCTGCTGCTGTGTTGGCTGGACAGGCACCTGAAAAGGTTTATTGCCTAGTTATGCAGCATTAAAAAAATGGATTTTGTGGCTTTGGGAACAATTTTCCATTGATATTATTATTATTATTTTATTTATTTTTATTTGCGGTATTTGTATACCGCCCTTCTCAGGGCAGTTCACAGTGTTGGCAACAATTCAATTCCATTGATTAAAAAAACCAGTATAAAACATTAAAATTGGCCTCCCCTGATAAAACATTAAACTTTATTGAACACATCACATAAAATAACATCACATATCACACAAAGACATAACTTGTAATTTTTTAAAAAAATTACAAGTTTTTTATTTCATTTTCACACTTTTATGACATAAACGAAAAGGGAACAAAGTAAGGGGAATAAATGATGGGCAATAGTAGAAAAATATGATGTATTTGGTCACAGTTTTGTTAGTAAATTTAATCTTTTATTGATTTATTTCATATCAAAAGCATTGCATCAATTAGTATAAAACTGATAAATATAGAAGAAGTGCAAGCGGCTAAATATCTTTTGACCAACAACGGGCAACAGCAACAGCATTGTCTGTAGCCTCCAACAATTTTTCCTCTGTACATGAGGCAGGGCATAGTGGACAAGCATACAGGTGCGGAGTTGTCTGTTCTGCTCCACAGTCGCACAAGGTGGGGGAATCTTTTAGGTAGTGCCCTTTTGCCTGGTTGTCTTTTGATCTGCCCACTCTCCTTTTGAGTCTGTTCAGAGACTTGCAAGTTACCCATTCTTGGTTTGTCCCTGGAGGAAGATCCTCGTGGGGGGCCATCCAGTTGGGATTTCCTGATTTAGCTGCCCAGAGGGATACCCTTGCTATTGCTGGGGGGACGTTAAGAGGAGCTGTGGTTCTCATGAAGCTTTTCCTTGATTTGCATCTACTGGGAAGAAGCTGATGGCCATTTAATCTAAATTTAATCTATACAGGAGCCTATTGTTTCACCGAGGGAAATGTGAAGAGGGAGGGAATTATTATACATATTCTCTAACATATAAAGGAGATCTATCTCCAATCTCTTCTATTTAAAAAGCAAATGGATTCTTATCATTTGTCATTTACGTTAAACTTTCTGTCTTATATGGTCCCATCTTGTTTCTTATCTTCTCTGAAGCTGTATCAAAAGTGTTCCATTGTTTTATCTATTTACTTATCTAATTGTTTTATCTGTTTACTTATGCATATACTCTATACTGTATTTCCCACCCCCTAGTTTTAATAATATCCATCCGTTTACATATCTCAGAGTCAGTCCTTTAGTTAATAAGTTAGTAATACATATGTAAATACTTATTGTATCACTCTATTTTCTATTCAGATTCTGTATATACGTGTCTTCTTATATATATATATATATATATATATATATATATATATATATATATGAGGACCCGTCATCGAACGACTGCCATAGACAGAGAAACCTTCCAAGGCAGAGACACCAAACTTGGCAACAAAAATAGGCCTCAGGCAAGGAAGGTTTTTAGCAAAGAAACTTTCCCACCCAAAACCTAGAAGGCCCCCAAAACAACGATACAAAAAAACCTACATTTCCCAGCATCCTCCGCGGCCGCCAGCGAATCCCATTGGCCAACATCGGCCCACACAAAATGCCGGGAGGTTGAGTTCCCATAGTAACGGTGGGCGGAGCCAGCCAAGGCTAGGTTAGAATGTGTAGCAACCCAGTTCCCTTTCGTGCCTGGGGGGCAGGGGGCAGCACCGGGGGTCCCACTTGCATTAGGGCCAGCTGCAGTTGATGAGGACATGGAGGAAGGGGCTGATGAGTTAGCTGGGCCTTCCTCTCCCACAGAGAGCTTGGTCTGGGATGATGAATGGCCTGACGGCTATGCTAGCTGGGAAGTTCAGGCTGACCCTGAGAGTGATGATTCTGATCATTATGAGAAACCAGGTGGTTACGGGTCGCAGGAGAGGATCAGGGAAACAGTGGAGGATGAGCCCATGGAAGCTGAAAGGGAGTTCAGCTCTCATGAAGATAGCGAACCAGGTGCTGGGAGGCAAGGACGGAGCTTTGATAGGAGACGGAGCATTGAGTCCAGCAGGAGGGATTGGCACCGTAGCCTAGAGCGCCAGAGAGGTGCGAGATCCCGAAGCACAGATTGGCGCAGAAGCCTAGAGCGTCGGGGGCCTCGCCAAGGGGATTAAGTATAGGATCCGTGGGAACGGATCCTCAGTAGCTCGGCCACTTCTATTCTAAGAGGAGTGAAGCGAGCGGAGTTCCAGGGAGCCAAGTTGCCGGCTCGAGCCTTGCCAAGTAGTTTCTTGGAGTTGTTCCTGAACTTTGCCTTGTTCTTTGCCACGGACCAAGTCCTTGATCCGCATAGTTTTGCGGTGCCTTGCCACGGTTGCCTTTGGATTTTACCTACGGACTCTTTACCTATTTTGGATTGAACTTTTTGATACTTTTTATGGACAATTTACCTTTTCACCTGTTTCTTATTATTCAATCAATAGTTAGCTGATTACCGTCTCTGTGTGTGTGATTAAGGGGCTGGGCCGAGACCCTGCATCGTGACAGAATGCTGAGTGATTTGAATTTAGTCAGTTGGTGTTTGTGGGTTAAACTGTCAAGACCAAGCTCTAGGAGGGAGCAGGTTCTTAGTGGCAGTCGGAGTTTGGAACTGTAGTTCTGATAGATTGTGCTGACCACTGGTAATCATCACAAACCACTGACCACGGTACGATCAACCACACAATCACAACAACAAAATTTTTTAAAAAACAACACACACTCCTCCAGACACTACAACTCTCACAACCACACTCGAGAAACACAATCCAAAAGACCAAGCCAGCACAAAATACCACACAATGCCAATATGCAGAAGATACACAACTATGTGCACAGAGCACATACATACCACTCACAGGACAAAAGACACCCACAACAAAAGACACCCACTTTACAAACACCACACCCACAACATGACAGCCACACAACTCGCGATGCCTACCTCTACAGACCCACAACACAACTCACACACAACACACACAACGCATACATACCACTGCTAAACGGAAACCAGCACAGTACAACGAACTAACACAGGAGGACATAACAACTACCAGGAGGACATAACACTAACACAAATAGGGCACCAGGGACACAGGCACCACTGACACACATACCGCCGGAATAACACAAACTTGCAAAACCCACCAAAAAAACCCCAATCCTGCAACACAAAAACCCACCCCAACCAAAATTCACAACAAACACCACTGGAAAAAGCAACACCCCCTCCACATCACAACCAGCACACAGCCAGACTGAGACAACCATGTCGCCACAACACACACAAAATACACCCCACAAATACCTGACAACTTCCCCAACACAAAACCCAGGACTGCACTCACTACTCACCACCACACACACCTCCAAATACACACACGTCCCAGGCACAATACTCCAGCAATTCCTACCCACACAACACAACACAACTTCCTATCACAACCCATCCCCCCAACCTTAGGGCACCCCGCACACACAACACCTACCACCACCACAAACGAAAACCAACTCCACCTATACTCCAACCACAACACAACACAACACTGCACTGATACTCTACAAACACACACAAACACCCAAAACACCCCACCCACACAAGCATTCCACAACATACTACCACCCACAATGCCACCACACACCCACTAACTCACCAAAAAGTAATACCTACACACAACACAATACGCACATAACACAACCTTGCGTCTCCTAAATAGAGCACAGCAACGCGTGCCGGGTACAGCTAGTGTGTGTGTGTGTGTGTGTATATATATATATATATATATATATATATATATGAGAGAAAGATGTTTCCACTACATCCACATCATTAATATTCTATAGATTGCTATTATCTTATTAGAAATATGAACGAAACAATTATCTGTTCTGTTTTAGAATACAGAATACAATCATATGTTATTCATATTATTTTTAGTCCACGTTTATTGAATGGTGGGCATGTGTTTTCCGGAGAATTTGGAGAGGCTGCATCCAAATTCATGAAGTTGGGCCAGAGTGTTCACATTCTTGTGTAGGAAAAAAGATCAGTGAAGGAACCATGCTTCCTTCCGTCATCAGTTACATCCTCAATTGCATGGTATGGCATAGCAGTTCTGAAAACGAGGCAATTGCCAAGAATAAGTCAAGGACCCACTTTCCTCATCCTCAGAGACTTGCAATCAGTAGTGAAATAATTCTGCTCAGTGCTGGGTTTTTTTTTTACTTCTTTGGAGACACCTGAGTTTTTCACATGTCTTCCTGGCAAATGAGATGTGTGATGTTGAAACTCAGGGCTGCTGTCAGGTCCTGGGACCTCTCAGAACAAACACAGCTCTCAATGTTCAGCAAACACTGGATACTTTTTTTTATTCTTGGTCACCAGAGTACAAGCAAAACAGTTCTAACAACACAATCAAAATGGTAGGTTTTACAGTCCTTTCCACACCAGCCCCTCTTCCCACTTTCGATCCTCTACTTTCTAGTTTTCATAACAACAGCCAGGCCAGATGGTCTTATCAGACCCGAGTTGTCTCTCCCTCTCTCCTCCTTGCATTCTACCATGTCAGGATGACCATTGTGGCTATATTCCCAAGGCCAACATTTCGCATCCTGACAACCACTTTGCATATGTGTGCCCTTTGCCTGCCCTGCATCATTCTTTCAGTGTACCATTCCTACTTTCGTGATGGCAGGATGCGCACCTCTGGGATCTGACCACCACAGGAATGGAACAGTCATATTGAAGAGACATACAGTAGGTTGGGATAGTTGAAATCTGTGCTCTTTGCTTTTGTTTAGATTTGTCACACTTGCTCATTAAAGCTACTTAATTACTTAACATGTGAAGTCTTAGCTCTGCCTTTTCCTCTACAATGCTTCAGTTTCCCCCTGTTCATAGGTTTTCTCAATAGTGTAGATACCTTCCTTTGTATTAGTTTTGGGTGGAGCTTAAAATCCCCCCAGAGGCCAGCCATAGTTGGTTTATTCCATTTGCCCGTATAGAGCTCTTTGCTGGACTTCTCCTTTTCTATAGCTCTGGTTTAGGTTTGAAATTGTCTGGTAATCCTAGGCTCAAGGAATTCAAACAGGATTCCTTAACACCTGCATTCAGCAGTATTTTATACCATCAGTCCAAAGGACAACAGAAGCTTATGACCAGCTTATGCTTCACAAGAAAGAAGATTGAGACAGTTTATAACCATCGCTTTGTACCAGAGGCAGAAGAATCCAGTGAGATTATTGCAGCCAACAAAGGCTCCTTTTGTAATGTATTGTTTTAAGTTTCCTTATGATAGTCCTGGGTGGAGTTAATTCTTTATTCATCTTGTTTGCAGTAATTTCATTTTGGTTATCTTTTCACCTTGCCTAAAGTGAAATGTGTGTTAAAGGGTCTTAAAATTAACAGAAGGTATACAGATAGCCCCCGAGTAAAGACAGACACTATAGTTTTCCCAAAGGCTCAAGTGTACCATCACATAACAAATGTCCAAAACACCTGGAAGGCCGAAGTTTGCCCATGCCTATATTGACCACTGCTTGATTTGCAAAACAACAAGGTGTGTATTGTTAATTGCTAATGCCTAATAGCTTAAGCCATGATTTGCAAATAGGTATTGATCACTGCTGTGCCTCACCCTGAAAGTTAGTTTGAACTGGCTCTAACAGCCTCCAGTTTGACCCTGCAAAGAAGGAGCTTCAAAGCAAGGTTGAATGAGCTGAGTAATTGGAGATGGGACTGGTCGACACAGCAAGACTATCAATCTTCTCTTCAGAGATAAGGAGACTAGAACCAATTAACCAGCACTGACCTAGTTTGTTTGAACATGCATGTGCTCACAATAAACATTCATGAGGTAATGGGTTTAAAAAAAAATCTTTATTGTTATTTTATATTACATAATTTAAAAAATCCATGGAAGGTAGTAAATATAAGTAAAACAGAAAAAAGGAAAAAGAAAAATAAGAAAAATATTTGAATATGAAAATAAAAGAAAAAAGAGCTTGCGATTTCCAGTCATCTTCAATACGGCTTTTTCTTTCTGTTCTTCTGTCTTATCACATTTTCTCCCCACCTTTCCAATCTACCTCTCAGGATATTTTTTTGTTTTATATTGCTTCTTCTATTTATTTATTTACTCACTTCCTGTTTTCTTTTGATATGCACTCTTGTATTAGGCTCCAATCTATTTCTTTTTGAGGTCTTCCTTTTTGCTTTGACATTAAATATGTCAGTCTGTCCATATTTTTTATTTCTAGTATTTTAATCAGCCATTGTTCTATATTGGGAATTTCCTTTTTTTCTCCAAACTTAAGCATATATGAACTGCGCGGCTGTTGTCATGCAATACATAATTTTTTCAATATTTTTCTCCAATTTTGCTTCTGTCATTCCTAGCAGGTACATTTCTGGTTTCATCTGGAAATTTATACTCAATATTTTTGTGTCCTTTCATGTATGTTTTGCCAATAGCCTCTCACTTTTTACCATAACCACCACATGTGGTAAAAATACCTCTCTTGTTTCCCACATTTCCAGCATTTTGTACTTGCGTTTTTATAATATTTTTCTAATTTGTTCAGTGTTACATACCATCTGTGCATCATCTTCAGCCAATTCCCTTTTAAGTTGTATGCATAAGTATATTTCAATTTCCTGTTCCAAATTTCTTCCCATTCCTCTATTTGTATTGTTCTTCCTATATTTTTTGCCCACTTAATCATGCATTCTTTGATCTGCTCCGTTTCTGTATTCCATTCTTGTAACTTTTTATATTTTTTTGTTATTATTTTCCTCTCTATTTGCATTATTTTGTTCCAAAATTAAAAAGTACTATTTTAATTGCTTATATTGATGATGTAATGGTTTTGATGCTGTGGCACTCCGAACTTGTTTCTGGTCGCTCATCATGAGCTTGTTCGGATTGAAATAAACTCACTAAGAAGATCTCTGTCTCTAGTAATTAATTGGGACTTGGAATTTTCAGAGATTTACGTCAGCTGTCTGGCAAAGGGAAACAGGATCAGGGTCGTTTCATTTTTTGTGCCCGAACAGATCATTTCGATATCACAACACTGTACCTGAATGGCTCGTCATGTGGAAATCCGTTCTCAGGTTCAGACCATTCAGGTGATTACAGACAACACGATGGTCGCCTTCTACTTCAACAAGCGAAAATGTGCTATTTGTATACTTTACATTCAGACACTTTAGAGACTTTAGACATTAATTTTAAATATTGTATTTCTTTTCTTTTGTTGCACTATAAACAAGATATATGCAGTGTGTATAGGAATTTGTGCATTTTTCCCCAATTAGTTCACACAAACAGAACACAAAATGTAAAGATGCTTTACAGGCTGGATCCGCACTGCCATATAATCCAGTTTCTGACTCCAGATTATCGGCTTTGAACTGGGTTTTATGGCAGTGTAGACCCATATACAAAGCGGATAATCTGGATTCAGAAACTGGATTATATGGTAGTGTAGATGGGACTTTTATCTACTCACCATCATTGGTAATTTTGGATTGCAGAACTGGAATTATTATTTTTTAATTGCATGCAATTGAGATATTGTAAGGGCCAAACTGCTGATATCGAGCAGGAATTTGGGGGTCTTGCCGTGAAGGCAGAAACCAGTCAGACCCACCAAAGAGGATCCGATATAGCCCTGGCAAGAAAGGAAGCAACCAATCCACTTTTCCCTGAATTTCCCCAAATATTTATTTATTTATTTATTATTTTATTTATTTGTTCAATTTTATATTCCGCTCCTCCCTGCAGGCTCGGGGCGGTTCACACAAATAAAGTCTCTCCAAGTTAAAGAAATGCCACCGAGTTGTTTATTTTGTTCTAGCTGGAGCGGATGTCAAACTGCAATCGTTTGCCCAAAAGCTGACATACAAAACATTACATTCTTATAGAAAAACAGAGCTGTCAAAATTCAAACTTTCCGCCCCGCCCCTTTGCCGGCTTCACGCTGATTGGTTGGAGTCATCAGCTGGCAGGGAGGCATGGCCGGCTTTGCTGCACCTCAGCCAATCAGGAAGCCAGTGCCGCTTTGGGCTCTTGACCAATGAGAGCAGAGAAGGTGGTCCAAGCGGGAAACAATGAACTGGGAGGAAGTGATGAGTGGATTAAGTAACTTAATGTTTGTCCAAGTGCTGGCGATTACTCCAAGAGTCCTCAAGCTAGCTTTTGTATTGTCCCAAGTGGAGGAAATAAACAATTTGGTCTGGTGCGGATGCCAGACCTCAGTAGTCTTTTAATCTGGGATATGGATGTATTGATGGTATCTTGTCCTTGGTTTCGGCCAAGGGGATGGAAACAATGGGTGAGTCAGATAGGAAATCCAAAACTTCCCGAAGGCAGGATGTTCCCCTTTGTGAAAAATGGCAAAATCACCATGGGGGACATCCTTCAGATGGCCATGCTCCGAGATCTGAAGGCGCGTGCCCAAGGGACATATATATATTTCAAATGGGCCAACTTCGAGGCTTGAAAGGACATGCCCATTGTTATTATCCATGCAAATGTTCTTGTTACGTCCGTCTTTGTTTAGAGATTTACTAGCCCAGGAAATGTGAGATTCCCTGGGCCTTGGTATGCTGGGATCACGAAAAGGTGGCATTTCATATTTTCATATATGAACACAGGGAGGGGGAAAGCATATAGGAAATATATTCATATAGAAGGGAAATAGGAACCATATCATCTCGTATCAACCCATCCCACCCACCAGAGTCCATTGGAATTCATAAATGAACTATCTTTTACAGAGTCGGGGGGGGGGGGTCACCTCCGATATCACTGCTATGGAGGCATATTTCAGCAAGTATTCTACAGGAAACTGATTACAACTTTTCCTTGTATGGATTCTTATTTGTAGCTCTATAGCACTTGCAGCCATTACTTGGCTACTTTTGGATTTATTGCTTCATTTATTCCTGTGGAGCTTATATATGACACCAGCCTATCTGTCCTCTACATAAACCACGCTGTTTGCATATATTGAAATAAGTGCTAATCCTCAGAGGAATAACACCCGGCTTTCATAACAGTTTATGTTAGCAGCTTCTGTCTAGAAGGATGCATTAGATCATTGAACCTGTAAGCTGCTGGGTGAGTGCACTGATTGCATATGCATTGAATCCCTTCCTTCAACAGGAAAAAGCTGTGTTTGAAGACTTTATTCAGAATAGCATTAGTGAAAGATGACTCCTGTGGTGCCAGATTGTGGGAGACACAGTTGCAAAACCTACAAGGAGAAAAAGAAGTGAAAACCGCTGTCTTACTAAACCGTTTTCTTGTGTTTTACAGAACTGCGTCTCTGCCACATTTTATTCATGACTTGATCCTTTTGGAATAAATTTGTGCTTGCTTCAGAGCCTTTGAGGAGGAGTATATCCATGCGGAAGAATGTGTGGTTTTGAATTCGAAGTGTGCTTGTTCCTTCGTGTGGTTGGATTATGCAAGAGGCTTGGTGTGCTGCAGTTGCCAGGCACATGCTTATATCAAGACCAAATGTATGTGCGAATAAAGGGAATGTAGAGAGAGAGAGAGAGAGAGAGAGAGAGAGAGAGCACTGCCTCAAACATCAATCTTGATTCATTGTCATCTACTTCTTCAAACCTTGAGCTTGTCAGATTCGAGAACAGGGACTTCCCGGAGATGTCTGATCCAGATTTACGACTTTACTTTTCTTCTTCTTCTTGCCCTTCCATTGCTCTCTTTGAAAGAGAGTGGCTTTTTAAAAGTCTCATCCATTTTTCATGCCCAGAGAGAGCGAACAGTGCAGCTGTTGCCTTGTCTGGAAGTTTTCTTAATATACATTTACAAAGACAGCAACCTGTTAAAGCAGGCATGGACAAACTTCAGCCCTCCCTCAAGGTGTTTTGGACTTCCACTCCCACCATTCCTAACAGCCTCGGGCCCCTTCCTTTTCCTCCTCAGCCACTTAAGCGGAAAAGGAAAAGAAAAGGAAGGGTCCTGAGGCTGTTCGGAATGGTGGGATTTGAAGTCCAAAACACCTGGAGGGAGTGCACAAGTTTACCCTTGTCTGTGTTAAAGGCTGAGTTAGGGAAATGGCTGGCAGTCAACTGCTCTGTATTATCTCCCATTATTATTATTATTATTATTATTATTATTATTATGCCATGGTTAGCACAGCAGGTTAAAGGGCTGGCCTCTGAAAGGATGATAATGCAAGCCCGGGTTGGGGTGAGCTCCCGACATCAGCCGAGTTAGCAGTTCTAAAATAGCAATGTGAGTAGATAAATAGGTACTGCTTTGGTGAAGAGGTAATAAAAGGTGCCCATGTCGACATGCTGGCAGTTCAATTGGGAGGATGTCTAAGGACAACAAAGCTCCTAGCATGGAAGATATGGAGTGATAGCACTTCCCATGTCCGGAATCGAGCACAGCCTCCAGATGCCAGAGATGGAAAAAGATGGGAAGCCTTTATCTCTGTTTGTGTACTGTTGGTATTTGTTAACTGTATAACAGCATTGAATGCTTGCCGTATATGTGTACTGTAATCTGCCTTGAGTCTCCTCGGGGAGATAAAGTGGAATATAGTAAAGGTTTCCCTTGACATTAAGTCTAGTTGTGTCCAACTCTGGGTGGTGGTGCTCATCTCCATTTCTAAGCCAAAAAGCTGGCATTATTCATAGACAGCTTCATGCAGTCATGTGGCCGGCATGACTGCATGAAGTGTATAAATAAAGTATATTATTATTATCATCATCATCATCATTATTATTGGCAGGCAGTCAGTTTTGCTCTGTATTCTTGCCCAATAACAACAACAACTTCTATCCCACTTTTCTCCCAGATTGGGACTCAAAGCAGCAAGCAACATGTAAACAGAAAACATTACAAACCATAAATAATAAACATAGTCGTCACACCACAATACATCTAATAAAAATGATAAAACCACAACAACATAATAAATAGCTAACATGACATAGTTTAAACATTCAACTTGAATACCTACCAAAGAACACTCCCATTTGTCTCCTCAGTCTCAGCGCCTCTCTGATTGTACTCTTTCATGGGGCGTGAAATGTGTGCTAGACAATGCCATTGCTAGGTGCATTGGGAATTGATTGACGGCCTGAACCCAAAGGTTGCTTCCTAATGGTTCTTCATCCTGCAAAGAAGTGACTATTTAGTGCCATGAAGAGGGCCCTGTCCGGAGCCCAATGCTATTCAACATCTTCGTCAATGACTTGGTTGAGGGAAGAGAAAGCATGTGGATCACATTTGCAGAATGACACCAAATTGGGAGGGAGAGCTAATACCCCACAAAACCGGCTCAATAATAGTCTAATTAGAATAGTTACAGCTTCTTAATCGCATAAGGAAAAGGCCATTGAAGTTATCACTGAGCAAAACGCAGACATCACCTGCATTACGGAGACCTGGACCCGGGAGGGGGACAATATACCCCTCCGTGAGCTGTCCCCTCCAGGCTTCCAGATGCTCCATCAACCCAGAATTGGAGGCAGGGGAGGTGGAGTAGGAATACTGGTCCGGGACCACATCCCCATAACAGCTGTACAGACCCCGGAGATCATTGGCATTGAGTGCCTGGGAATTACCCTAAACGCCAAGGAGAGCCTGTCAATCCTTTTAATCTATCGCACACCTGGGGCCCCGAGGGAGAGTACCTCCAAATTACTTGACCTTGTTGCAGACTGGACCCTTAGATCGTCAAGACTCATTGTGATAGGGGACTTTAACGTTCATGCAGACATGATTACGTCGTCTCCCCTAGCAAAGGACTTCATCCATTCAATGGATACTCTAGGTCTCTCACTAATGGAATCCGGCCCCACACACCAGGCCGGACACACCTTAGACCTAGTCTTCGGATATGGGCTAAAGACTATACCACAAGCAACAACCCCTGGTCAGACCACTTCACCCTGAAGGTTAACATCGAAATCCCTCTGCCACCAAGGACAGATCCAGAACCTATCCTGGCGCGGCAGAAGCGACTCATGGACCCTACCAGATTGGCGTCGGCCTTAGAGTCCGTGGAAGTCCCTGGAGGTACCCTTAACGATCAAGTAGAAAGGTGGAATGCAGCCCTGTCTAAGGACTATCGACCAAATAGCCCTAAACGCCTCTTCCGACCACGCAGATTTAATGCTGCTTGAATCACCAAACTGCATTAAATGGGCAGCAGCATTTAATGCAGTTCCGTATGACAGCAGATCCAGCCGTAGAGGGGCCCTCTGTGCTCTCGCATAGAAGTTCTTACTATATCTGTTGTTTCAAAAGCTTGAGCCACAAAGTGGGATATTTTACAGTATTCGCAGTATTTATACCCCACTCTTCTCACCCCAAAGGGGACTTGGAGCGGCTGACAGAACATATCTATGGCAAACATTCAATGCCGATTATACAATTAACAAGGGCAGACAACACAAACAGAGGTAAATACAGTTTTTCTCCAATCTTATTTCTGGCATCTTGAGGCGGTTGTAAATATCCTGCTGCAGAAACGAATGGGCAAGGAAGTGGCTTATTATCTCTTTGACATGTTTTAAACTAGAGAAATGTGTCCTGGATTATTTATTTTGTATATTTAAATCTCTCATCTGCTAATTTGAGTGGTTTTATAACTATATTTTGATGTTTTTTATTTGATTGTTTATTATTTGAAGTGCTTTATTATGTTGTTTTTTAGCATTGAATGTTTCCGATTTTTTGTTGTACACTGCCCTGAGTCCCTTTTGGGAGATAGGGTGGTATAGAAATAAATTATTATTATTATTATTATTATTAAGTGGAATCATGTTTCATGAATTTGCCTTCTTAAGTATGTAGACACACCCTCAGGAATATCAGAGAATCATAGTCAACTTCCCTTGATCTAGATCAGCGAGTTACTATTCTTATTATTCTTATTCTTATTCTTATTGCAATGGCTGGGTGGCAATCTGTTGGGGGTGCTTTGATCGTGCTTTTCCTGTATGGCGGTTGGACTGGATGGCCTCTGGGGTTGCTATTATTATTATTATTATTGCTGCTGCAATGGCTGGATAGCCATCTGTTGGGAGTGCTTTGATCGTGCCTTTCCTGCATGGCAGAAGGAGGTTGGACTGGATGGTCTCTGGGGTTGCTATTATCATCATCATTATTATTATTGCAATAACTGGATGGCTATCTGTTGGGGGTACTTTGGCTATGCTTTTCCCGCAGGGCAGAAGGAGGTTGGACTGGGTGGCCCCTGGAGTCTTCCACTGAAATGTTATGTAGGTTAAAATTGTTCTTCATTTTAAATATTGTATTGTTCTTTCTTTCTTTTTTTCTGTTTTGCACTACAAACGAGATATGTGTAGTGTGCATAACAGGAAATTGTTCATGTCCGTCTCCCCCAAATTAGTTCACACAAACACTCTCCATCAACCAGCCACTGGCGTGTTTGTCAAATTTTAAAACGCAATGCAACCCCTGTGCCCCAAAATTTCTTGGGACTCCACAAAAGGGGCTCCACAATTTTTAAAGTTTGAGAAGCTCTGATCTGGGCATTAGACTCCTTTTGATGCTGCCCATTGGCTTTTTAGCTTCTGCATCACACTTTTGGCTCATGTTCAGCTTGTTGGCCACAAAAGACTCCAAGATCTTTTTCCACACGGGACTCTATTGTGGAGCCAGGCATCACCCATTCTGTGTCTTTGCATTTCATTATTTTCCGCCTCAGTGGAGTATCCTACATTCTCCTTGTTGAAATTAATTTGGTTAGTTTTGGCCATTCAGCTCTGTAATCTGCCTGCAGGGATTAACACTGCATGGAGGATCAGACTAGATTTTGTTCTCTCTGCAATGCAATTTATTCTTCCCCCCTGATGTATCAGGAAACTGTGCCTTGGTTGCTTGTCCTCACTTGCTTTGACTAGTAAGATTTCTGGTGTGAAATTAAGCTGATGGTGGGTTGGGGAATGCAGTTGAAATATTAGGAGAGTCTGCAATGACTCATTACACCTTTAACAATAGCTTTTAAATCTAGCAATGATAGGATCTTTTTCTAATATCTAATAGATGTGATAGCTAAAGGAAGGTCTTACTTTGAGTTCTAATTTAAATTAATATTCCTAACTGAAGGATCTTCATTGTCCTCTAAGCAAACAAGAATGCGTATTCATCTTTGGAAAAGCTCACAACCAAAATTAATAATTTATGTTTGTATCTATGATATGTCAAGTTCATTAAGGAAAACTCCTAATGCTAACCAGCGGGTCTTGTAGGCATGAGATTTTCTTGAACCCAGCCCAGGTTTCGGGAAGGCTAACAAACAGCATGCTGTGCCACAAGCCCCTCTTCCTATTCTCAGCAGAAACAGATGCACCGCAGGCATAGTCCTGGTTTCTAAATCCAGATCACCTCCGCTGTGCAAAGGCAGCTCCTGACAAATGCTTCTTGACAGCCTGGATGGCCAAAACCAGACAGGAGCAAGATGATGTATTTCATGCTAAAATCATCTCAAAAAGCAAAGCTGCTTCCTCAATTAGATCATCCCTCCCTTTCCTTCTCTCACCCCAAACATATCGCAAATTCATGTGAAGACACAAAGCCCTGCAAATAATCTGAGAACAGAGTACATGTTAGTATATATTGAAACATATTATTTCTTTACTGAGGATTCAGAAACCCTCACAAAGTTTCACACTCAGTTTGGGCACATTTTATAGTTTTCAGGATAGTGCCTCTGAGGGCGCTTCCAGACAGCACTAAATCACGGGTTTTAGTGAGAGGCAAAAAATCCTGGGACTTCAGGAGAGGTCCATATGCAGACCTGTTTGTCCCGGGATTTCTGCCTCTGTTGTCCAGATTTGATGTTTTGTTCTGAGATGTAGAGGCTCCAAAGATGGCCACTGTGGGACTTCTGCCGGAAACTGGCAGTTTTTTAAAAAAAAAAAATCCCTGTGAGAGGGGGCTATGAGGAGGTGCGGAGATTTGGATTACCGCAAAAGTTCCATTCTACGAGGGCGAGTCAATAAGTCAGTGACTTTATGAATTTCCCACCTCTTAACTGAAAGGGCAACACTGTTCCTGTCAGCAGGCATCTGTTAGTTGACTCCTGTCAAAATTTGAACAAACTGCATCATTTAGTTTGTGTTTGACAGCCATTGATAGCAGACTACTACGTGATTTGAGGAGAAAATGGAAAAAAGTGAATTTTGTGTGCTCATTAAGCATGATTTTTTTGCGGAAAAAACCATCACTCAAACCAAGGCTAAGCTTGATAAATGCAGACATAACACTGTAACATGACATATATAACAAGAACATGAGCGCCTTGAGATTACATGTAAAGTTATGATTGGTTACAAGTTTGTCTACAGTAAACAGTATATAGCATCATTATCGGTCAACACATTTAACAAAAATAAGGGTCCATAAGGAGGGGAGGTGATTCCACCGTAAATGATAATTGGAAAACAGTTCAGGAAGGCGGTGCATGCGAAAGGTCCCCCCGCAATGTTGCGCGGCAAGGAACTCAAGCGCGGCGCCGGGTGGAAGCGACCGCGTTGAGGGGAGAGCCTGCCGGAGGTGCCGGAAAAGGAGCCGCAAAGCAAGCGGGTGAAGTGAAGCGACCTGTCGTGCCGTGGGGGCCCTGGTGAGAGCTCAGTAAACCCCACAGGTAGGAAGGAGAGCCGGGACAGAGCCGAACGGCTGAATAATCTCCTGGCGCCAAGTTGGTGTGCCGTTTTCACGTCCGTGGACGCTTCCTCGGGGCGCGTCGCTATTTCCAAGTATTATCTAAAATAACATAATACAGTAATAACGCTAGTGCCATGCTGGCCATTCAGGGTTACACAAAAACAGAGCAACGAGGAAATAATGGAGGGGTTTAAGGGAACATACCAGGTATCATGAATCAAAGGGTGCCAATGGAAGTCATCAGTCAGGCTGGATGCAGCAAGGAGGCGGGGGAGCAAGGGGGAGTTATAGGGAGTTCACAGGTGTTAGGAATCTATAGTAGTAATTGTTGTAATGAAAGGACGTCGTTTAACCCACAGGGCGTTTCTGAATTGAGTAAGAGATGCCATTTCTTCTCTGCCTTTAGTAATTGATTAGTTAAATCTGTGTGGGGTGCTGGTTTAACCCTTTGGAGGCCATACACACTGAAACTATCTGGAGGGTGATTATGTTCAAGGAAATGTTTGTATAATGTGGATTCTTGTGATGAACTGCGAATTTTGGATTTGTGTTCACCCACTCTCACTTTCAAAGGTCTAGAACTTTGGCCCACGTAATGGAGGCCACATAAGCACTCCAAACAGTATATTACCCCAGAATGGGCACATGTGATTTCATCTCTCAGCATGAGGACTCTGCCAGTGGTTTTATTGATGATGCTGTTAGATTGATTGATTTGTTTACAAATTTTGCAGTTACCACACGGTTTGGACCCAGGGTTGTGTGTAGGTGTGTATGATTTTACCATGTGGTTGGTGTGTATGAGAAGATCCTTGATATTGGCAGAACGTTTGTGAGCAATGAGGGGTGGCTGTTCCAAGCCCATGATGGGTGACACCATGGGCCAGAGCTTCTTAACGATATTGATCATATGGGATGAGTGTGGTGTTAATGTCAAGGGCCAAATTATGCGTGTAGATGGTTGTTTGGTAGATGGATGAAGCAATGTGGTTCTTTGGATATTGTTGGCTCTATGCCTGGCAGAGTTCAAGATGTTAATGGGATAGCCCCTGGCTGAGAGTTTTTTTGTGAGGGTGTCTGCATCTTGATGGTAATGCTCAGGAAGAGAAGAATTTCTTTTCAAGCGGATATACTGAGAGTAGGGAAGACTGTTTTTCAAAGAGTGGGAATGAAAGCTGTTATAGTGTAGGAGGCCCATTCTGGGGTAATATACTGTTTGGAGTGCTTATGTGGCCTCCATTACGTGGGCCAAAGTTCTAGACCTTTGAAAGTGAGAGTGGGTGAACACAAATCCAAAATTCGCAGTTCATCACAAGAATCCACATTATACAAACATTTCCTTGAACATAATCACCCTCCAGATAGTTTCAGTGTGTATGGCCTCCAAAGGGTTAAACCAGCACCCCACACAGATTTAACTAATCAATTACTAAAGGCAGAGAAGAAATGGCATCTCTTACTCAATTCAGAAACGCCCTGTGGGTTAAACGACGTCCTTTCATTACAACAATTACTACTATAGATTCCTAACACCTGTGAACTCCCTATAACTCCCCCCTTGCTCCCCCGCCTCCTTGCTGCATCCAGCCTGACTGATGACTTCCATTGGCACCCTTTGATTCATGATACCTGGTATGTTCCCTTAAACCCCTCTATTATTTCCTCGTTGCTCTGTTTTTGTGTAACCCTGAATGGCCAGCATGGCACTAGCGTTATTACTGTATTATGTTATTTTAGATAATACTTGGAAATAGCGACGCGCGGAAGCGTCCACGGACGCGAAAAACGGCATACCAACTTGGCGCCAGGAGATTATTCAGCCGTTCGGCTCTGTCCGGCTCTCCTTCCTACCTGTGGGGTTTACTGAGCTCTCACCAGGGCCCCCACGGCACGACAGGTCGCTTCACTTCACCCGCGCTTTGCGGCTCCTTTTCCGGCACCTCCGGCAGGCTCTCCCCTCAACGCGGTCGCTTCCACCCGGCGCCGCGGCTTGAGTTCCCTTGCCGCGCAACATTGCGGGGGGACCTTTTCGCATGCACCGCCTTCCTGAACTGTTTTCCAATTATCATTTACGGTGGAATCACCTCCCCTCCTTATGGACCCTTATTTTTGTTAAATGTGTTGACCGATAATGATGCTATATACTGTTTACTGTAGACAAACTTGTAACCAATCATAACTTTACATGTAATCTCAAGGCGCTCATGTTCTTGTTATATATGTCATGTTACAGTGTTATGTCTGTATGAATTACAAGTATACTGATATATATTGTTTCATACTCATTAGTTCCAACCAGTTGTTATAGTATTTTGCATGACCACTGAGCTTGTTACACCCACCTGTGGTTCTCCTTTTGTTTCCTTGTTAGCCCAGAGCTACCCCCCCTTTTCTTTTGGTTTACTTAAGCTTGATAAATACCATGGGGACTCTGCACCATCCATTTCAATGCTAAAAAAGTGGTTTACTGAATTTTGTTGTGGCCGTACAAGCACGGAAGATGCCGAACGTTCTGGACGCCCAGTTGAGGTCTCTACACCCGAAACGATTGAAAAAATTCACGATATAGTGTTGGCCGATCGGAGATTGAAAGTGCGAGAGGTTGTGGAAGCCATAGGCATCTCACATGGCTCAGTGGTATCAATTTTAAATGATCACTTGGGTATGAGAAAGCTTTCTGCAAGATGGGTGCCGCGTTTGCTCACAATCGACCACAAACGCAATCGTGTGACAATTTCGCAGGAGTGTTTGGCGTTGTTCAACCACAATATGGACAAGTTTTTGCGCCGTTTCGTAACCGTGAACGAAAAGTGGATCCACCACAACACACCAGAGACCAAACAGCAGTCAAAACAGTGGGTTTCTCGGGGTGAATCGGTGCCAAAGAAGGGCAAGGTGGGTTTGTCAGCCAATAAAATCATGGCGACCTTTTTTTGGGATGCACGTGGTATAATCCACATTGACTACCTTCAAAAGGGTAAAACAATCAATGGCGAATATTATGCCATTTTATTGGGTCGATTTAATGAGGATATGAAAAAAAATGACCGCATTTGGCCAAGAAAAAAGTTCTTTTGCACCAGGACAATGCAAGGGTGCACACATGTGCAGTTGTCATGGCAACAATCCATGAATTCGGATACAAATTGCTCCCTCATCCACCCTATCCTCCGGATTTAGCCCCAAGTGACTATTTTTTGTTTCCAAACCTGAAGAAATGGCTTAGCGGAAAGAGACTCCAGCGATGAAATCATCTCACAAACAAATACCTATTTTGATGACCTCGACAAATCTTATTTTTTAGAAGGGATAAAAAAATTGGAGAAACGTTGGACAAAGTGTATAGAGCTCTAAGGAGATTATGTTGGAAAATAAAATGATTTTTTATCCAAAAACCTGTGTTTCATTCAAAAAGTCACAGACTTATTGACCTGCCCTCGTATGTGCAGGTCAGAAAAAATGTGCCCTTCACATATTTCATGAAGTTTCTGGCAGTTCTACTCAAGTACCTTCTACTTAAGTGTCACCTTCTTTTTAGGAACTGAACAATCGGGAACAAACATCTAAAACCCAGGAACAAACCCAAATATCCGGATCTTCGCATGTCTGTATGTCTCTGCAATTGGAAATCACAGGATTGTGATTTCCAATTGCAGAGACATGCAGACATGCGAAGATCCGGATATTTGGCTCAAACCCGCAATATTCCCGCACCTGGAAATCTCACATATTTTGCCTTTTGTAACGATAGCTTCCAATTTTACAGGGAACAGCATCTCGCCACCCCGCCTGTTTGCTGCGGAAGCTCCTGGGATAAAGGTACTGTCTGGATGGGCCACGAGTCACAACTCATTCCTGGAACAAGTCCCCAATTATACTGATAGGCCTGATTGCTGCATGTTTTGTCTGAGCAACTAGAGTCAATGCTTTAATCCAGAAGCAAGCTGTTCAGTCATAACTGATGGGGAGATCGGCTTGGACCTCCTACATTGTTTCCACCTAAATCTATCTTTAGATCTCTAGAAAGCTCATTCCAAGTAGGGATCTTCCGTGCACACTCAGAACAACCCATTTGGGAGCTGTAACAGATGTCCCTCAAAGAAACACATACATACATACACACATAATTTTCCTGCACTAAGACTTAAAGTTCATTCAGTTTATTTCCCAAACTGTGTGCCTTGCTGTATAGACATCTTATTCATCCAGATCTTTTATTTTGCCACAAGTTTTAATGAGGCTCCCATCCTCCTCTTCAGCTTCTCCTCTAGAATTCACAGTCTTGTGTTTCAAGCTTGTTTTCGGACAGATGTTTGGCAGATCATCTCCAGTCTCCCAAAGACTTAGTTTTAAGTGCTCTTGATCCAATTCATCATGTTTTGGCCAAATACATGATCCCAGTCCATCTGTCTCTAACAGTCTTTGTAAGAAGTGAAGACCATGGTCTCATCCACATCGTCTTAATACCTGTTTGTTCACTTGCAAACTCTTCCTGTCTACTCCTCTGTCTTTCACTGATAGAAGGAGCAAGAATGCTAGCTGTGCCTTTAAGCCCTTCCACTTCTTTCCCACAGCTTCCCTTCTGGCCAAAAGTGTTCTTCACAGTGTCATTGTGGGCTGCAGAACTAGGGAGAGAGGGGCAGTGCTCTGTGTCCTTGATAGAATCACAGAAGTATAGAATGTAGAGTTGGAAGAGACCCTCAAGGGCCATCCAGTCCAATTCCCTTCTGCCCTGCAGGAAAAGCACAATTAAAGCACCCCCTGCAGATGGGCTTTGTTTAAACACTTTCATAGAAGGAGCTTCCATTGAACTCCAAGGCAGAGAGTTCCACTGCTGAACAGCTCTTCTTAGTCAAGAAGTTCTTCCTCATGATGCAGTGGAATCTCCATTCCTGTAATTTGAATCCATGGCTCCTTTGAGTCCTAGTCTCCAGGGCAGCAGAAAGGAAGCCCGATTCCTCTTCCTCATGGCATCCTTTCACATATTTATACATGGCTGTCATGTTTCCTCTCAACCTTCTCTTCTGCAGTTAAACAGACTCAACCCTTTAAGACGCTGCTCAGAGGGATTCATGGTCTCCAGACCTTTGAGCATTTCAGTCACCCTCCTCTGGATACCTTCCAGTTTAGAGTTAATGATCTTCTTCCACTTCATCCCATTCATTAAGTCCTACTGAGGGACCCCCTTAAGAAATGGCAGCCTACTTCATCACATGACGTAGGCTTCAATAATAATAATAATAATAATAATAATAATAATAGGCTTGGCCAGACTCACCGGGCCGAGCATGTTGTGGTGCAGGGTGTCCTCACCGCACCAGTGTCAGCTGGCCAATTGTGGGGCTGACACCGCCTCTCTTGCCCCATCTGCCGGCCAGCCCTCCCTTTCGCTCGGGCAGTCTATTTAAGGCTGCCTGAGGCTCCTCAACAGGCACTGGGCCTGTTCCTGTTTTTGTCCATCCCACCCACCCTGCTTGCATTCATTGTTTGTATCTTTTTACTTTTCATGCTGTGTATTCATTATTCGTATCTTGTTAACTTTTCTTGCTGTTACTTGTGTTCATAATCACAACTCTGTGTTTGGCATATTCATCGTCGCAACTCTGTTTGGCGTTTGGCCCTGGATCTGGTTGGCTTATCACCCCTGGTGGTAGGGGGGATAACGCCCTGGCCCCTGGAGTGCCGAGTTTTCGTGGATTCAGCCTTGAAAGACGGCGTTTAAGAGGTGACTTGATAGAAAAGGTGAATAAAGAAAAACTGTTTTCTTTGTCACAAAACACTAGGACTAGCGGGCACTCCCTGAAGCTCAAGGTAGGAAAATTAGGACTAATAAAGGAAATATTTCTTCACCCAGAGGGTCATTGGGTTATGGAATTCACTTCAGAAGAGGTTGTGACAGCTGTCAGCCTGAACAACTTCAAGGCAGGATTAGACAGATTCATGGATACCAAGTGTATCGGTAGTTACTGAAGAGGACATTCAAGTGCCACCTCGGAGTTGGTTGAGGTAGGCAGGATTTCCTGGGTACTGGTTGTGGGGGGTCGGGAGCAGGTCAGGGTTTTGCCCTCCCTTCTGCTCGAGATCCCCGTGTACAACTGGTGGGCCACTGTGTGATACAGAATGCTGGACTAGATGGGCTGAGGTCCGATTCAGCATGGCTCTTCTTATGTTCTTATGTTCTTATGATTGGTAGTGGACCGGTGGTACCCAGGCATGCAAGCGTCTTCGGACAACAGCGGGTTGTCCAACCCCGGATCCAGGACCCATGCATGGCTGCCAACCCTTGTTCCTGTTATCAATAAATGAGTTGCGGCCAATTTTATTCCAACAAATTGTATCTGTGTCTTATTGGTTATTAGGCAGGAGGCGTATCACCCATGCACACGCAATATACATTCAAAGCCTACATTGAAAAGTCGATGACAGATCCCAAGTGTAGACACTGCAAGGAAGCAGATGAAACAATAGATCACATCCTCAGCTGCTGCAAGAAGTTCACACAGACAGACTATAAGCAGAGGAATAACACAATTGCTCAGATGATTCATTGGAACTTGTGCCAGAAATACCATCTGCCTATGACAAAGAACTGGTGGGATCACAAGCCTGAAAAAGTTACAGAAAATGAACATGTCAAACTACTCCTGTGACAGATGATCTAAATCAAGACCTGAATCATGACCTGAATCCAAATTCCTATATTTGATTACTACATTTCTAAGTTAAGCTGAATTGATCCTGTTAAATTGCTTTATTCCTATGCTACCATTCCTATGCTGCTATATGGTACTATCCACCTTATTGGCCACCTTATTCTTTAACTAGTCTTGCATACTGCCCCTCCCCCATGAGTCTGTTGTTGCTTATGATGTTTGCTTATTATTGTTTATGCTGTTTTATGCTATTTTAATATTTTATTGTTCTGTTTTAAGTATGTTGTTTTGGACTTGGCCCCATGTAAGCCGCCCCGAGTCCCCGCGGGGAGATGGAGGCAGGGTAGAAAAATAAAGTCGTCGTCGTCCTCCTCCTCCTCCTTCTTGGGACTTCCAAATTCAGACTGACAGTTTTGGAGCACAATACTCCTGACCTCGCGATCGTGTTAAAAAACCAAGTATGGATCATCGATGTTGCAATCCCAGGCAACAGCAGGATTGAAGAGAAACAACTTGAAAAGCTGACACGATATGAGGATTTAAAGATCAAACTGCAAAGACTCTAGCACAAGCCAATTAAGGTGGTCCCAGTGGTGATCAGCACACTGGATACAGTGCCTAAAGACGTTGGCCTGCACTTAAACACGATGGGCGCTGAGCAAATTACCACCTGTCATCAGCAAAAGGCCAGATTACTGGGATCTGCACACATTATGCGCAGATACATCACAGAGTCTTAGACACTTGGGAAGTGTTTGACGTGTGATCCAATACAACAGCCAGCATAGTGACCTTGTTTGCTGTGTATTCATCTTGTTGTGTTTCAAATAATAATAATAATAACAACAACAACTTTATTTTTATAGCCTGCCTCCATCTCCCGGGAGGGACTTGGGCGGCTTACATGGGGACGAGGCCAAACAGACATGGTTAAAATATCACTCTCTCAAATAACAGCATAATACAGCATAAAACAACAACATTATAACATAATAAAAAAGCAACCATCAAATTAACAACCAACGAACCTGCAACAATAAACAATTTCTGGGCATGGGTAGACACACTGGTGCAAGTGTAGGGTAGATATAACTTGGGTTAAAAAATGTGTTGCAAAGGGTTATCTTTTCAGACATTTTCTAAGCTGGTTGGAAAATAATTTTTTTGCAAATTATCCGTATAGAGATAGGCAAAATGGCCAATTCTGTCAAGTGATAGTATTAATCGTTCTCTGCTTTAAATGATGTTGTTGTTCAATCCTTCAGTCGCTTCCGACTCTTCGTGACCTCATGGACCATCCCACGCCAGAGCTCCTTGTCGACCGTCACCACCCCCCAGGTCCTTCAGAGTCGAGGCAGTCACTTCAAGGATACCATCCATTTTGCCCTTGGTCGGTCCCTCTTCCTTTTTCCTTCCATTTTCCCCAGCATCATTGTCTTCTCTAAGATTTCCTTTCTTCTCATGATGTGGCCAAAGTACTTAATCTTTGCCTCTAGTATCCTTCCCTCCAGTGAGCAGTCGGCCTTTATTTCCTGAAGTATGGACTGGTTGGATCTTCTCACGGTCCAAGGTACTCTCGGAACTTTCCTCCAACACCACAGTTCAAAAGCATCTATCTTCCTTCGCTCAGCCTTCCTTATGGCCCAGCTCTCACATCCATAGGTTACTACAGAGAATACCATTGCTTTGACTATGTGGATCTTTGTTGCCAGTGTGATGTCTCTACTCTTCACTACTTTATTGAGATTGGTCATTGCTTTCTTCCCAAGAAGGAAGCGTCTTCTGCTTTCCTGGCTGCAGTCTGCGTTTGCAGTAATCTTTGCACCTAGAAATACAAAGTCTGTCACTGCCTCCATGTTTTCTCCCTCTATTTGCCAGTTATCAATCAGTCCGGTTGCCATAATCTTGGTTTTTTTGATGTTTAACTGCCACCCAGCTTTTGCACTTTTTTCTTATACCTTGATTAGAAGGCTGCTCAGCTCCTCCTCCTCCTTTAAATGATACTGTTTGTGGGAGGAGCCAACATGCCCCTTTGAGAAAAAAAAACTCCACCATTACATGCAAGTGTTATTTCCTGTTTAATTGTGCAGCCCTTACTTTGAAAGTAATTGTTGTGCTCCAGAAACTTTGTTTTTGTGCCCACAAAGTGTTAAATTGGTGGGAGACTCTACAAGATATTCACTGAGAAACTAGAGCAAAAGTGCAATAGCAGGATGATGTCCCTCCTGGAAAGACAAAGTGTTTGCAGTTTAGGAAATTTTTCCCATGCATTTATGATAGAACCAATTAGGAAATGACCCAGGAACAAAAATCATCGTCTAGGAGACGAGATGTTGCTTTTCACATAGGAAATGGGGGAAAGAGGGCAAGCGGGAACAACACTCTGCAATGTGCTGGCATATCAACTGAGAACTCCTGGGAAAAAAGGGTTAGTTTGATATTGTGTGACAGAAGTAGGAAAAACACCCATTTAATTTGAAAATAGAGTATGCCTGTGAGCAACATGGTATTCTACTCTTCCAAATACTTGGCATGTTCAGTGGTATGAAGTCTTGAATGGTGGGGCCCCGACTCGGACACAGGGCTGTTATTCCTGGTGAGGAGGTCTGACCGAAAAAGAAGAGAGGGGCACCATGACTTCCCTTGATCTGGACACTAGACTCCTTTGGATGAGCTTTGGCAAATTGGCAGTGGCTTCCCAATGTTTTCACTGGGGAGATAGGAAATTTCCCAAATTCTCTTGTCTCAGGCTCACACAGATGCCTCCACACCTTGAGCATTTTGTCCCCTCCATCCACACCTTCCTTTCTTCCTTGCTGGAGTCAATTGCTCCTTCCTCAGCTTGTGTTGTGCATCACTTGTTGCTGGTCTCTTATTATCTTCAGGAAGAGGGAGGATGCCATTACTTGGTTGGAGCAGTCCCGAATCCCTTCTGCATGGTCTGCTCCTGGCAGTGGCTTCCCTAATGATACAGGCTTGTTTCTTTTCCTTGGCAATCCCTCCTACTGTCGATTCTGCAACATAAGAACATAAGAAGAGCCATGCTGAATCGGGCCTCAGCCCATCTAGTCCAGCATTCTGTGTCACACAGTGGCCCACTAGTTGTACACAGGGATCTCTAGCAGAAAGGAGGGCAAAACCCTCACCTGCTCCCGACCCCCCACAACCAGTACCCGGGGAAAATCCTGCCTGCCTCCATCAACACAGAGGTGGCACTTGGATGTCCATTTCAGTAGCTACTGATTTCCTTGGTATCCCTTGGTAACATCCATCCTCCTTGCAGTCTACCCAAGAAGCCACGTGTTTTCTGATGCGCTGAAGAGTGTCGATGTGTTGCTGAAGCATGTTGACCTTCTCTTCTGAGAGAGTCGCCAGTCTGCACTTGCGGCATGTCTAGGCAGAGACATTTTACAACAAGGAAAAATAAACCAATGCTGCACACACATTGCAGCAGGCGACTTCCGATTCTTCGGCCTCCATGCCTGACACACCAAACGCCTTTTCTTCTCCCCTCTTTGGTTATCTCTGCTGTGTGTTGCTCTGCTTCTGTTCCGAAATCTTCAACAGATTTGCATTCCTTGCCTTAGATCAAGAATCTGGATGGTCACCATTGGGAACCTCCTCATCTGTGGCTACTGGCATTTTCAGAGGATCTGATGGTACTCAAGTAAGTGGACTCTATAATATACCTGTGGAATGATGTCCAGGTTTTGAGAAAGAACCAGTTCCTATTGACCAAGTGTGAAGGGTGCAATTAGCAATCCTGATTGGCAAGTCTTGAGTGGGATCCAACCATTAACACAGAGTTTCTCAAACTGAGCTCCTCCAGGTGTTTTGGACTTCAGCTCCCACAATTCCTAACAGCCAGGAAGCTGGCTGGGATTTCTGGGAGCTGAAGTCTAATCAAATATATAGAGGGGAACAGTTTGAGAAACACTGTATTAGCATATGAATGACTAAGAAGACTGCATGTCAGGAGTGAGGAAATCTGCTTAGAAATAGCAAGGAGGGAACAGGAGAACTCCAGACAACAGACAACCAAATGCCAGTAAACAACTCCCAAATAGAGGATGCCTCCAGGCAACACAGGCCAGGCTACCTCTATGCAGATACCCTTACTTACCCTTAACATCCACACTTGCTTTAAATAAACAAGGGTTCTTCCTTCCACCCTGGACGTTATTCCACAGGTATACAGTATATACACTCTGCTTGCTTCACTGCCAACAGAACCTCTGAAGATGCCATTAGCCACAGATGCAGGTGAAACGTCAGGAGAGAATACTGCTGGAACATGGCCAGACAGCTCGGAGAACTCACAGCAACCCAGCTAGGCCTTTGTTCCATTGAAGTGTTTATTGCCTGGAGACATCCTTACCCTGGGTAGCGTTCACCAGCCCTTGATTGCTTCCTACCTGGAGACCTCCTGTGTCTGGGGGGCGTTCATGAGTCACTGTCTTGATTTTAGTGTTTTTCAAAGATCTACAGTGTAATCCACATTGAAGCTCTTCCTTGCAGAGAGAAACAGCTGTTTACAGAAGTGCAGACAGTCAAATTGGCAAACCCTGGATAGTTTTTTTTAATTGGAAGGAATTAAATACATGGATAGTGTAGAGTACTGAGAGGGAATATATACTGCTATTTTTAAAATATCTAGATTGGTGATTTGTAATCTCTAGATCTCTGGCTGTTTTGGACTTCAACTCCCAGAAGGTTCAGCTGCTTTGGTAAATGATCAAGGATTCTGGGAGCCAAAGTCCAAAACACCTGAAGGACCAAAGCTTTGGGAAACCCTGGTGTAGAGCGCGGCTTCTTAATGTGTGGGTCCTGATCCCAAATGCAGCCCCCTAACTCAATGTTGGGGTCACACAAAAGGTTTCTGGATACCATCTAAACATTTACACAAATCTGTGATAGCAACACTATGGAGCGTTTACAGTGGGCTCTGCAGAAAATGCTCCAACTATACGTCAACAACAAAAAGGAAAATCAGACTGTTGAGCAAGCCTTGCATACCCCTTTATTATTCGCAGTATATTTCCGAGGTCAAATAAATGTTTCTTGGGTGGAAAGGGGTGATGAAGGGGTTGTGAGTGGGAAAAGGTTAAGGAAACCCTGGTTGAGACCCCTCATGCCCTCTTTTTATTGAGAGTTCTTGGTGAGTTGGCTGTTCTTGCTTTTGTGTTGCTTATGACCCAACAACTCCTTCTGCATCAGGTAATTGTTATTATAGAATTCCAAGGCATCTGAAATTCCTGAATATACAGTTTGCCCGTAGAACAGGCAAGCATGGGTCCTCCCTCCTGGTGTTTTGGGCTTCTACTCCCACCATTCCTCACAACCTCAGGCCCCTTCCTTTTCCCACTCAGCCACCTAGGCAGGAAAGGAAAGGGAAAAGGAAGGGGCCTGAGGCTGTTATGAATGGTGGGAGTAGAAGCCCAAAACACCTGGAGGGAGGGCCCAAGTTTGCCATGCCTGTGAAGAAGTGTGTGGTGCTCTCTTTCTCCAAAGGTCCTCAGTCCATCCTTGGACTGCTTCTCTGCACAGGTTGGTGCATCATCCAATTCACAGTTGTCGTTTTCTAGATACCGCATTTGGAATATTGCTTTTCTTTTGATGGTAGACTTGGGTCTGATGAGAGACGAGGGGAGGAGAGGGTGGCACAGAGCATGAGCCAGATTGTACATGCGAGAGGGCTGAGTGTGCGAGAGAGCGAACGCGGTGTTGATATCTCTCCCTGCCAGCCAGCAAATTGATTAAAATAAGAAATTAAGACACACCATCAAGGCAGAGGTGGAGTTGCTGGAGGTGGGCAGGGTGTGGGATTCAGAGGAAGGCTGTCCAGAGGAGAAGAGGTAAATACATCTCCAGCCTGCACTCTTTCCTCCTAAAACACTAAAGAGAGCAAGAAGGTGCGGTGAGAGGTGTTCTACCTGCTGCCAAGCGGCTGAAGGAGGGAAGGAGGCAGAGAAAGAGGAGAGAGCCAGAGGCTGCGGATAGCTGCTTCTGCTGCTAACACAACAAAACCTCCTGGAGCTGTTCCGCTGAAACAAGCCAGCAGGTGCCTTACGCACACATATTGATTTAATTTGGGCTCATTTCCCTTGTCCTCTCTCTCACACCCGTTGTCTTTGTGCCCTCCCTGCGTCTCCTGTGTTTGTGTGTTCTGCTGCACTTACTTGCGTGAAGGCATTTGCACCAACGCCGCCTGCTGCGAGGGTGCCGCTTTCTGCCAATGTTGGCTGGCATGAATGCAGGTTTTGCAACCCTTGGCATCCTGGAGGCATCTCCTTTGCAGGGAGAAAGGATGCGGGGATTTGGGAACAGGAATCGCAAGTGGAGCTGTGATGCTTTCCCGAAATAGTTCAGAGCACAACAGTGTGCTGAGATTTTCGGGTTGCCTTCTGATAATCTTCCCTTTCTTTATCCTTTTTTCAGAAGCAGCTGTTTTTTTATAAAACTGCTGATGTTAGAAGCTGTTTTTCAAATATGGAAGTCCAGAGCTAGGAAACCAGAGCCCCGGAGCCACATAGATATGAATTGGTTTGCAAGGAGACGGGGGATAGGATTGCCGTATTGATTGTTCTCTTTATTATAGGGCATCGAAAATAGCGATTAACATTTCACGTTGAATAAATATGGTACCTCTACTGCAGCAAACTGGAGATAAGGTCAGAGCACTTGGTTTATTTGAGGTCCCAGTTTGTTTACTCCTCTCCAAAAGAACCATTAAATGTTTGACATCTTGTGAAATTCGTGCTTTTCTGTTTGGTGTTTTTCTTTCCTGAACTAAATCATCATCAGGTTCACATGAGTTTGTGAAGAGGGCCTCCCTTTAATTCATCGTCAGCCTGTTTCATCAAGGAAATCAGGGAGATGATTGGCATGGATGTGCATGAGTTTGGGGCTTTTTGGCCGTCTGTTGTGCAGAATTCCCCACTCATGGGATTGCATTGCTTTCCCAGAGCAGAGGACTGGAGTCCAGATGACTCTGGATGATTTTTTTAAAAAATTAATTAATACCTAATTAATTCCCAAGCTTCATCATGATAGTAAGACATGAGATAAGCTGCAATGGGGGGGGGGGGGACGACTCCTGCCTATAAACCTTTCTGGATATAGAGCGGATTTATGGACGCTGGATAATATACATGAGCAGAATTGAAGTCCAGGATCAGTGACATTTGAGTGCTCACAGCTGTGTTGTGTGTGTGTGTTCTTTTTGCTTGGTTCTTAGGAGAAAGAGGCTGAGATTGTTGATCGCTCTCATTTAATTAAAGGCATTTGAGGCCAACTCTTCCCCAGCTACACACACACTTCTTATGTAGAGGCTTGCCTTTGTGAAAATCCCTTCTTTACAGCAGGAACTGTGAAATATATCCTGTCAGAACCAAAGGATTTTTTCTTCCTAGATGGGATTATTTTTCCTTCTCAGCTTAGTTCTGTCTTACCTGTATTATTTTAAAGTAGCAGAAGTATTTCCGCCACCGGTGCATTCATATTTTTTAATTGGAAGAGGCTTTGTGTTTGTTTTAAATAAGGGAGGATCTCCTAGAGATTGTTTCCTAAAGTCCTTGCTTTCTTTCCCTTGCAACTCTCAGCTCTCCTGCCTGGCCCAAGAGGTGTTGATGGCTCATCCGGAGTGACGAGAAGGACCCATGGGCGCTCATGTTTAGAGGCGTGCGTCCGTTTTCTGCACACGTATGTACGTGCCCAGAAGCAGCGCCATGTCGTCCTTTGGGAAGCTCACAGAGTACTTCAGCCTCAGGAAGTCCAGGAATGAATTTCGATCGGATCGACGAAGCGGCAGGAGGAGTGGCAGCTACTGCTGTAGCATCACCGAATGCAGGTAGCAGGAAGAGTGCCTTTTCCATCCAGACCACGCATGGGCAAACTCCAGCCTTCCCTCCAGTTGTTTTGGACATCAACTCCCACTATTCCTAACAACCTCAGGCCCTTTCCTTTCCCTCCTCACTTGCTTAAGCGGAAAAGGAGAAGAAAAGGAAAGGGCCTGAGGCTGTAAGGAATGGTGGGAGTTGAAGTCCAAAATAATATAAAATAATATATTTTATTTATATTCTGCCCTATCTCCCTGAGGGCACTCAGAGCAGAATACAGAACACATATACAGTGTTCCTTCACTACTTTGCAGTTCGCATATTGCGGACTCGCTGTTTTGCGGATTTCAAAAAATATTAATTTAAAATATATATAATGGTATTTTCACTGTTTTGTGGGGTTTTGCTGCCGCCGCTCTCCAGAGCACTTTCCCTCCTCAGTCCTCCCTCCCTCCCTCCAGCCTTGAAGGGCCTTTCCTTCCTTTCCTTCACTTTATTTTAAGTTTATAAAGACTTAAAATAGTGTATAACTACTAAAATAATGTATAAATATTAAAATAAAAAGAGCACCCCTACATCTCGGTTATTCACTTACTGCGGGAGGTCCTGGAATCTAACCCCAGCAATAAGTGAGGGAACACTGTACGGCAAACATTCAATGCCGTTATACAATTAGCAAAGACAAGCAGTACATAAACAAAGGTAAAGGCTTCCCATCTTTTTCCATCTCTGGCATCTGGAGGCTGTGCTCAACTCCGGCCACGATGTGTGTGTGTGTGCACGCGCGCTGTCGCTCCATTTTCCGTGTTGAGGAGTTTTGATGTCCTTAGACATTCTCCTAATCGAATTGCGCCTTTTATTACTTCCCCGCTGGCCTGATGATGGGAGCTCACCCTGACCCAGGCTTGAACTGTTGACCTTTTGATTGGCAAGATTTTCTACAGCTGGAAGTTTAACCCACTGTACTAAAATGTCTGTCCATTTTTGTACATGCATAGGTAACATGAAAGAAGGGGTGTGTAGGCAGTCCCTGAGTTACAAGACACCACAAGGGTCAAAAGCTACCAAAACAACAACACACACGTGGTGTAGTAACTATATATTAGGTATAATATAAGTAAGTGATACATTCACATCAGTCACAATGCTAAATAGCTTTAAGGAATACACGACTTCATGGTAAATAACAATATCTGCTTATTCTAAACAAAATACACAGCATAACAGTACAAAATATATTAGAGTCAAATGGCGCACAGGTCATGTGAGTACATTGAAACATAACATTTTTGTACATGCGTAGGTAACATGAAAGAAGGGGTGTCTAGGCAGTCCCTGAGTTACAAACATCTGACTCGAAATTTGGAACAGTGGAGAGACAACAGGAAATGAGGGAAATCTGCCCCTCGGAAGGGAAATCCACTCCTGGAAGCGTTATTATCATGGGAAAAGGGGTATCTGCTGAAGCTTATCTCCAATCCTTGTTTCCACAAGACAAAATGTTCAAAATCCACAGGGACAGAAAGTAAGATGAGGTTTCTGAACAGGCGCACAGGCAGCAAAGGAAATGCCACAGGGGTATTTATTTATTTATTTTGCATATTTGTATCCCATCTTTCTCACCCCTGGAGGGGGACTCAGGGCGGCTTCACAACAGCCATTCATTCAATGCCAACAACAGTAATACATTATAAGCAATTTGTTAATGCTTTAAAAATACTAAGACATTGTTTAAATCACGCAGGTTTGAAATCACAGTCCAGGTCAGTTCACTGTCATTCACACATTGGGTCTCATTCTAAATTGCTGCCTCTACTGTTCAAACGCTTGATCCCATAGCCAGGTTTTGTGTTTCATTCTAAAGGACAAGAGGGAGGGGGCAATCTAATGTCACTGAGTATAGAGTTCCAGAAGGTGGGGGGCCACCACTGAGAAAGCCCTGTCTCTCGTCTCCACCAGTCGCGTTTCCGAGGATGGTGGGACCTAGAGCAGGGCCTCTTCCATCGATCTTAGACTTTGCGATGATCCATAGCAGGAGATACGTTCAGACAGGTAAGCTGGGCCAGAACCATTCAGGGCTTTATAAGCTAAAACCAGCACTTTGAATTGTGCTCAGTAGCAGATTGGCAACCAGTGGAGCTGGCGTAGCAGAGAGGTTGTATGCTGCTCCGGTGAGCAAACTGACTGCTAACTGGAGCTTCCGAACAGTCTTCAAAGGCAACCCCATGTAGAGTGCATTGCAGTAATCTATTTGGGATGTAATGAGAGTGTGGACCACAGTGGCCAAATCTGGCTTCCCAAGGTATGGGCGCAAATGGCACACAAGTTTTAATTGTGCAAAAGCTCCCCTAGCCATCACCGAGAACAGGTGTTCCAGGCTCAGTGATGAGTCTAGGATCACCCCCAAGCTGCGAACCTGTGTCTTCAGGGGGAGTGTGACCCCGTCTAGCACAGGCTGTAACCCTATGTCCTGTTCAGCCTTGCGACTGACCAAGGGGTTGACCCTTCCCTATGCTATCTAAAGCTTACACACACACGAGTTACACTTTAAAAAGTGTACTTGTTCCGACTTACATACAAATTCAACTTAAAGACAAACCTGCAGAACCTCTCTTGCTCATAACTTGGGGACTGTCTGTAGTTGTCATTGCCCAGAAGAAGAATGTGTAAAGACAGCAACTGTCACAAAACTAAACATTTCTAGATCTCTAGTACTGCATTGCATTTTGACATCTTCCTTTGGAGTCTGTCTCATGGCTTTACTGGGGCTGTTTTGATTTACCTTGGCTTGTCTCCCCACCTTGGCTTTGTCATTTGGCGATGGTCATTTACACTGTCTATTGTGTCTTGGAGAAGAGCCAGAGGTGGTGTCTTATGTCCACTGTCAGGCATTTACTCCACAAGTGCATCAAACTGCTCTTCCAGGCGTAAGGTTCGTCTCTACAATTTTCTCTATCTGCATTGGATGAGCCTATTGATAGGAATCATGGATTGCTCCTACTGCAATATTCACTGGCTCCTTCTGCCTCTTGGCTTGTCTGTTCATTTGGCGGTAAGGACATATCTCCAGGAATCTAAAGATCATTGAGAGAAGTTCAAAGGCAGCAATGACCAACTTGCTTCCAACTCTGTTGCTCCATCCAAGACTCCTTCAGCATCAGTCGGAGCAGTTGAGATGGAGCCTTGAACTCACCTGTCTTTGGAATTATTTATTTATTTATTTACAGTATTTATATTCTGCCCTTCTCACCCCACAGGGGACTCAGGGCGGATTACAATGTATACATACATGGCAAACATTCAATGCCATAGACACACAACGCACATAGACATACAGTCAGAGGCTATTTAACATTCCAACTTCTGGCTACCAGGGGAGCTGTTGTTTCACCATCCATCTGCGACACTGATGAAGTACTTTCCGGATACTCCGCATGCTTTTTTTTTTGCTGGAAATTTTTATGGCCTCGTAAATTTTGTTAAATTAGCCTCCCCACACATAGATGGTACCTAAATTTCCTACTTGACAGATGCAACTGTCCTTCGGGTTGCAAAGGTCGACAACAAGCTACACAATTGGCCAGAAGCTCACGCCGACCCAGGCTGGCTTCAAACTCATGACCTTTCGGTCAGTAGTGATCTTTAATCCAGCTGACACCCAGCCAGCTGCGCCACAGTCCCGGTGCTAGACTGGTCTCTTGTTCTGGGGGCCCTTGCCTTCACCTCTCAGCGATCCTTCTGGGTCATACGAAAAACAGAAAGGGAGTATACAGATCATTCTTGGTCCACATCCCTATCTTTTCTGCTTTGAGTCAGGTTGCTCAGCTCCGTTTAGATCAAATCGGTGCCATGCAAAAAGGACCAATTCCTATGGATTTGAAGAAGTACAGGTTATACCCCTGCATGATTGGTTGCCTTGGAAAATGTAGACACCTATAGCATCTAACAATGAAATAATAATAATAATTTTATTTCTTGCCTGTCTCTCCTCCTCTCCTCGCGGCTCGAGGTGAGTTACATTGCTAAAAACACATTTATTTAAAAGCATTCATTAAAATACACATATTAAAACATATTATTTACACAAAATACATATTAAAATACACAAAACAGGGATTAAACATAAGATGCAAAAAGAGGCAAATCTCAATTTGCATTCTCTTCTCGGTCCCTTATGTCATTCCTTCAGTTCAAAAAGCTCAGGCTGGATCTCCGTATAGTTCGGATTCAGGATGTAGATTGATTGCATTGCATTGGATTACATGGCAGTGTAGACTCATATAATCCAGTTCAATACAGTTAATCTGCATTCTGAAACTGGAATATGATGTGGCAGCATAGTTCCAGCCCCGGTTTCCTACTCTGCCTCCTCCTGAGAGGGAGCTTCCTCTACTTCAGTGGTTCTCAACCTGGGGTCCCCAGATGTTTTTGTCCTACAGCTCCCAGAAATCACAGTCAGTTTACCTGCTGTTAGGATTTCTGGTAGTTGACGCCCAAAAACATTTGGGCACCCCAGGTTGATAACCACTGCTCTACTTCTACCTCCTCTGTATCTGGTTTTCTTCCTTTTTGAACTTCCGCTACTGAGACCAGTTTAATGGTCTTCTACTCCCAGATTGGGGTTGCAACTGCATTCTTAGTATTGTTTTGAGTCCATCTAGTACACCACAAACCCACATCTGTCACTTGTCTTTGGTGTGAAAGGAGTTTATTTCTTTCCTCTGCTCAGAAAGATGTACTTTTGATGCTTTCCACTGGATTTGGAAACCTGGTCCAGGGAATGGAATTACACAACACCCACACATATAATATGTGGGCCCACCCACTGTATTTTGCACCTGAGGTCTGAATGCCTCTTGATGCTGCATACGAAGAAGTGGGTCTAGATCAGGCATGGACAAACTTTGGCCCTCCAGAAGTTTTAGACTGCAACTCCCACAATTCCTAACAGCTGGTAAGCTGTTAGGAATTGTGGGAGTTGAAGTCCAAAACACTAGGAGGGCAGAAGTTTGGCCATGCCTGTTCTAGAGCTAACTTGCTTCTTCTCTACTTTTGTAGATACCTATTGTTTTATTATTTCATTGATACCCAAGAAATATGAAGCTTTAGAGCAATTTCTCAAGGATATACAGTATCTCAAGAATAATAGTATGATCAAACATGGTTCCTTAATTTTTTTTCCACTTGCGACTTCTTTCAGCCCAATAATTTTTTATGTGACCCCAGGTAGATAGATAGATAAAATAAGTATCAAAATCAAGCATTGATGAGAATAAATCAGCGTTTGCAAGGCTTGTTAAACAGACAGATTTTCCATTTTTATAAAGTACAGCTGAAGCATGTTCTGCAGAGTCCACTGTAAACATTACACAACATTCATGAAAATGCCAGAAAGAGCCACTAGGTGGCATGTTGCACACAATTTTCATGAACCCAACATTGAGCTAAACTAGGGACCTCATTTGGGGCTGGGACCCACAGTTTAAGAAACAGTAGTATAGAAGTCTAATAGGCTTAATAGTTAAGCTTAAATATGACTTTTGCTATAATAACACTATGTACGGTACCACGATTATTTGTTCCTGGGCTATCATAAAATTAGAGCCCCCAGTGGCACAATGGGTTAAACCTTGTGCTGGCAGGACTGAAGACCAACAGGTCAGAGGTCCGAATCCGCAGAGAGTGCAGATGAGCTCCCTCTGTCAGCTCCGGCTCCCCATGTGGGGACATGAGAGAAGCCTCCCACAAGGATGTTAAAACATTTTGAAAAAAAATCTGGGCGTCCCCTGGGCAACGTCCTTGCAGATGGCCAATTCTCTCACACCAGAAGCAACTTGCAATTTCTCAAGTTGCTCCTGACATGGAAAAAAAACCCCATAGGATCCTAGAGTTGGAAGAGACCACGTGGGCATTCAGTAAACCCCTTTCTGCCAAGAAGCAGGATAATCACATTCAAAGCACATTACCCCCCACCCCCGGCCCTCCAGAGATGACCACCCAGGTTCTGTTTAAAAGCCTCCAAAGAAGGAGCCTCTGCCACACTCTGGGGCAGAGAGTTCCACTGCTGAACAGCTCTCCTTATAGTCAGGAAGTTCTTCCTAATCTTCAGGTATAATTTCCTTACTTTCCTGTAGGTTGAAGCCATTGTTCCGTGTCCTAGTCTCCAGGGCAGCAGAAAACAAGCCTGCTCCCTCCTCCCTATGATTTCCCCTCACCTCTTGATCCATGGCCCTCATAATGTCTCATCTCAGCCTTCTCTTCTGCATGATAAACATGCCCAGCAATTTTAAGCCACACCTCATAGGGCTTGTTCTCCATACCCTTGATCTTTTTAATCCCCCTCCTCTGAACACATTTTAGCTAATAGTCAACATCTTCCTGCAATTGCGATGCCCAGAATTGGACACAGTGTGATTCCAGGTGTGGTCTGACCAAGGCAGAACAGAGGGTTTGCATGACTTCCCTAGATCTAGGCACTAGATTCCTATTGATGCAGGCCAAAATCCCGTTGGCTTTTTTTGCCGCCACTTGACATTGTTGGCTCATGTTTAACTTGTTAACGAGGACTCCAAGATCTTTTTCACACGTACTGCTTTCGAACCAGGCATCACCCCCATTCTGTATCTTTGCATTTCATTTTTTTCTGCCGAAGTGGAGTATCTTGCATATGTCCCTGTTGAACTTAATTTGGTTAGTTTTGGCCAATCATCTCTCTAATCTGTTAAGATCATTTTGAATTCTGCTCCTGTCTTCTGGAGTATTGGCTCTCTCTCCCAATTTGTTCCCATCTGCAAACTTGATGGTCTTGCCTTCTAACCCTTCATCTAAGTCATTAATAAAGATGTTGGACCCAGGAGGGAACCTTGCTGATGGCACTCCACTAGTTACTTCTTTCCAGGATGAAGAGGAAGCATTGGGGAGAATCATCCTCTGGGTTTGTTCGCTTAACCAATTACAGATCCACCTGACCATAGTTTTGCCTAATCCACATTGGACTAGTTTGTTTGCCAGAGGGTCATGAGGGACCTTGTCAAAGGAAGGCCTTCCTGAAATCCAGATATGGTACATCCATGGAGTTCCCTGCATCTACCCAGCTTGTAACTATCGTGAAAAGAGATCAGATTAGTCTAGCATGACTTGCTTTCGATAAATCCATTTTTACTATAAGCAATCACCACATTAGTTTCTAAGTGTTTGCTGACCACTTCCTTAACAATCTTTTCCGGAATCTTGCCTGGTATTGATGTGAGGCTGACTGTACGGTAATTGTTTGAGTTGTCCTTTCCCCCGCTTTCTTGAAGTTAGATAGGGACCGTCTTTCCTCCTCCAATCTGCTGGGACTTGTCTTGTTGTCCAAGAACTCTCAAAGATGATTGCCAGTGTTTCTGAAATTACTTCCGCTAGTTCATTCAAATCCTTCATCAACTCTATGTTGCTGAGGTTGAGAAGACTGAAGCAATGCAGGAAATAAGTAGTTCTTCCTTTTCTCTATGCCTAGTCAGCATTACCCCATCTTCTCCTCACGCAGGCATCATTTCCTAATTGGTTCTATCATAAAAACTTGGGGAAAGTTTATTAAATTGCCAAAACTTTGTTTTTATGGGAACATCAATGAATATGTCTCTCATCGAGTCTCAACCAATTCGACCAAGTTTGTGGCAGCCACAAAAACAAAGTTTCTGGAATATAAGAACCACTTTAGAAGTAAGCACAGCACAATTAAATAGGAAATAACACTTTCAAAACAGAAACGGAAAAAAATTATAAGTATTCGTTACATAGTGTAATAATCATAACAACAACAGGAACAATAATAAATAATAAGAATTTTATTTCTTGCCTCCTCTCCTCTTGGCTCTAAGCAAATTACAACACAGCTTATACATTCTCTCTCTCTCTCTCTCTCTCTACACACACACACACACTTTATTTATATTCTGTTCTATCTCCCTGAGGGGACTCAGAACGGATTATAGAATACATATATGGCAAACATTTAATGCCATTATACACTTAACAACAAAGACATACAATACACAGACAGAGGTAAAAGCTTCCCCCTTTTTTTCTCTGGCATCTGGAGGCTGTGCTCAACTCCGACCATAGGGACGTGATCTTGGTCCATTCTCCATACTGAGGAGCTTATTGTCCATGGACGCGTTCCTGATCGAATTGCCGGCCTGTCTGCATGGGTGACTTTATACCTCCCCACCAAAGCAGTACTTATTGATCTACTCACATTTTTGTTTCGAAATGCTAGGTAGACAGAAGCAAGGGCTAATGGCAGGAGATCTTCAGGTGTGTTTTACATTTTGACAATTGATTTACCAGCTGGATCTCTGCAATGGGATATACCAGCCATGGGCAAACTTCAGTCCTCCAGGTGTTTTGGACTTCAACTCCCACAATTCCCTACAGTCTCAGGCCCCTTTCTTTTCTTCTCCTTTTCTGCTTAAGCAGCTGAGGGGTAAAAGGAAAGGGCCTAAGGCTGTTAGGAATTGTGGGGTTGAAGTCCAAAACACCTGGAGGGAGGGCTGAAGTTTGCCCATGCCTGTGATATACACTCCAGTTTTATTAAAACTGGCCCTACAGTTTTAATACTGTGTCACTGAGTTTTGTTTCTCGGTTCCTGTAAAATAGTGTGGGGAAAATGTATCTTACAGGCCAGAATGAATGAATGAATGAATGAAGATAGATAGATAGATAGTCATTCCTCCAATATAACCCCCAACTTTCAGAGAATTCTAGCAATTGTAACTGGAAGCGACCACGGGGCCAGATTTCCACTGATTTCCAGGCAGTTCTCTGCCTTAGCTATGAAATATAGATTCCTAAATAAACCACTAAACAAAATGTGCTCTACTTTAGTGGCTGCAGTGGTGGTATCAAGGGAAGTAATGGCATTTTGCTTGGGTTGCTTGGCTGAGCGGCTTAAACTTTGCATATTAAAGTACAAGGAGCCTTAACTTTGCTCTTTGAGGCTTTTCCTCCTCAGTAGTTGCTTCCTGTTTTTCTGTCACTCATTTTTAATCTGCAGCAAAACATTTTTAGGATGAGTTACACGATACCAGCCTTAAAATGCAATAACCCTTTCAAATTTAGCCTGATTTCCTTGGTGTTTTGGATCCTTTTGCCCAATGCTGCTGCCACTGCAGTCCAAAATGAGTGAATGAATTCTATTATTACAGTCACAGACCAAGAGTGTAAAACTTTAATACATTAAAAATAGAGAGGTTTTTTAAAAGCGTTAACATTGAGACCAAAAATTCACAACATTAAAAATGGAAAGTCCATAATAAGGAGTCGATCTTACAGGGCTTCATGTAGGACACTTAGAGCATCTGTGGGTATGGGTAATAAAATTAGTAAGTTGAAACTTTTTTTATCTATTGGAAGACAAAGGTGTGTGTATCCAGAGAGCATGTACAATTTCCTTCTGTGTATGTGTATGTAGGTGTGTCTATCTATCAACTGTCTCCTGCCACACATTGTTGTGGCCCAGCCTAGTGATCTGGAAAATAAAGTAATGAGCAAGTATTGGTTTTTAATATGCTTAATTTCTTTATGCTTGTGGGTAAACAATATTTCTTGTTGTTTATTTGTCAATGTGATGTACTGGAACATGCATCATATTGTAAGGGTCTTATCAGCAAGTAACAATATAATTCTTTAGGGGTCCCTTTCAAATCTATGATACTATATCTGTCATATAAAATATATGTGTGTATGTGAATCATATATATCTATCTATATCTATGGCTGGATGGCTCTTTTGTCAGGAGGGCTTTGATTATGTTTTCTTGCCCTGGTGAAGGGAGTTGGACTGGATTGTCTTAAGGCAGCATTTCCCAACCTGGGGGGTCACAAGGGGATGTCAGAAGTGTCGCCAAAGACCACCAGAAAATGCAGTATTTTCTGTTAGTCATGGGGGTTCTGTGTGGGAAATTTGGCCCAATTCTATCATTGGTGGGGTTCAGAATGCTCTTTGATTGGTGAACTATAAATCCCAGTAACTACAACTCCCAAATGTCAAGGTCTATCCCCCCCCCCAAAAAAACTCCACCAGTGTTCATATTTGGGCATATGGAGTATTTGTTCCAAGCTTGGTATAGATCCTTCATTGTTTGAGTCCACAGTGCTCTCTGGATGTAGGAGAACTGCAGCTCCAAAACTCATGGTCAATGCCCACCAAACCCTTCTAGTGCTTTCTGTTGGTCATTGGAGTCCTTTGTGCCAAGTTTGGTTCAATTCCATCATTGGTGGAGTTCAGAATACTCTTTGACTGTAGGTTAACTATACATCCCAGCAACTACAACTCCCAAATGACAAAATCAATATTTTTGAGTGATGGTCACTCCTTGGGTTAGTAGGTGTCTTGTGGCCAACATTGGTGGCAATTCGTCCAGTGGATTTTGAGTTATGATGTCACTCAAAACGAACAGAGCATACACACACACACACAAAATATAAATCTAATGTGGTAAACCACATTCAAGATTAAGTATGGCTTTAGGAAAAAATAATCTGATTTCAAACATATAAGAGAATCATTATCATTAGCTTGTAGGGCTGGCTTTACCATTAGGTAGGCTGAGGCTCTTTTCCCTCATCCCTGCAGCTTGTCTATTGCTTTGGATCTTGTTTGCACAGTTTTAAGTCCTAGAAAATGTAAATAATGGGTTTATAAAGATTAAACTATAACGTAGAATGCTTTATGTATTGTAGTATGATATGTGTTACTGAGAGCAATAGGCAGGCACACACCAGTTCTGGGCAGAAGGCCAACATTACTATGAACAGTGATAAGAAAATGTGAACCGTGAATTGACCGACAATGAACTCAAAACAGGTGCTGCGTTAAAGAAAAGCTGCTGATATAATCCGATGAAAGGCAAGTGAGAACTAACGGTAAATGGCGTTCTGTCACCTCTACGGAGGAGACTAATTGTTTATATAAATGGGGACGGGTACGTGCACTTATCTCATTAGAAAAGGTATGTGAGCTCATTAGGCTAGGCAGGATGAAAGACAGGCAGAGAAGAGAGACAACCAAGCATGTGCCTTCCGCATAAAGGTGGTTGTTAGGCAGCCCAAACCCATAGTAATATTTTGGCTGATAAAAATTATGGTTGGTCTGTAGTTGAAAAGAAAAGAGAAAATGCCAGACTGATCTTATCTCTTTTTTCAATAGAGTTACAAGCTTGGTAGATGCAGGGAATGCTGTGGACAGAGCATATCTTGATTTCAGCAAGGCCTTCCTTTGACAAAGTTGCCCATGACCTTCTTGCAAGCAAACTAGTCAAATGTGGGCTAGGCAATGCTACTGTTAGGTGGATCTGTAATTGGTTAAGCGACCGAACCCAAAGAGTGCTTCTCTAAAATAATTTGTCTGCTTCATCCTGAAAGAAGTGACTATTTGGTGCCATAAAGAGGATTCTGTCCTGGGCTCAGTTCTGTTCAACATCTTTATTAATGACTTGGATGAAGTCAGGGCCTGCTTATCAGATGGGAGCAAGCAAAAAGGGAGAGCTAATACTCCAGATGACAGGATCAGAATTCAAAAGGACATTACCAGATTAGAGAGCTGATTGGCCAAAACTAAAGAAATGAATTTCAACAAGGACAAATGTAAGATACCTCACTTAGGCAGAATTACTGAAATGCTAAGATACAGGATGGGAGACACCTGGCTCGATAACAGAGTTACATGTGAAAAAGACCTTGGAGTCTTCGTGGAGAACAAGCTGAACACGGGACAAGAGTGTGATGCAGCAGCTACGAAAGACAATGGGATTTTGGGCTGCATCAAAAGGAGCATAGTGTCCAGATTGAGGGAAGTCATGGTGTCTTTGTATTCAGCTTTGGTCACACCTCTTTACCTGGAATAACACTGTCCAATTCTGGGCCCCACAGTTCAAAAGAAATATGACTCTAAGCTAGAAGGGGTCCAGAGGAAGAGGGTGATTAAAATGATCAAAGACCCGGAGACCACGAATCCCTCTGAGGAGCCTCTTAAAGAGCAGTGTCTGTTAAGTCTACAGAACAGAAGGCTGAGAGGAGAGAGGCCATGTATAAATATGTGAAAGGGTGTCCTAAGGAAGAGGGAGCAGGCCTGTTTTCTGCTGCCCTGGACACTAGGACTCGGAGCAATGGTTTCAAATGACAGGAAAGGAGATTCCACCTGAACATTAGGAAGAACTTATTAGAGCCGCTCAACAGGTGAACTCTCTGCCTTGAAGTGTGGTGGATGCTCCTTTCTTGGAGGCTTTGAAACCGAAGTCGGATTGTCCTGCACTGCAGATTTCTAGAGATGAAATTACCTCACAGGCAGACTGGAAGGTTTTTCGTCTTCAAAGCATACAGTATGGTTACAAGCAAAGTTCCATCTGAAAGTTGCTTTCCCTCTCACCTCTTCATATCCCTCACCCTGGCCCTCCTCTTCACCATGCCCACACTATTTCGTGACACGGATACTCTTCTGTCAGGGGTGCTTTGATCGCGCTATTCCTGCATGAAAGCAGAAGGGGATTGTACTAGATGGCCCATGTGGTTTCTTCCAAATCTATTATTCTTTGATTCCATGATGAGTGTTCTCAGGCTTTTCTAAATAACTGTGTTTCTTATTCTGCTTGACCCAATGATGGGTGTTCCTAAATATAACAATGCTCAGGGATTGTAACCCCATGAATGCCCTTTTTGTTGATATATATAGTTCTTCAACAGGTAAGATGAGGTTCCTTAGTGGATAAACAGATGAGGCACGGTAATGGTCCTGTATGGGTTAGCTATGGAGATGCCTGGTAATAAGATACAAATGACATCAAAATCCACTCCTTATGGAAGCATAACACTTTACCTAGCACATACCGTGAGGTAATGAATGGATGATGCCTTCATGCAATAGGATGTAATTAAAGAAATGTGCTGAGACATTAACATACTATTGTTAGTGAGTATGTTTGTATGTCTATAACGGCTTATAATAGTAAAAGACCTGCTCATTCTCCCATATAAATGTCCAGAGATTCCAATACTGAAGAATCTCGAGTCAAGTGTTGATTTCAACTCTGTCTGTCTGGGTTTCGCTGTTGATAGAAGACCATAAAGGAGATTTCAGACAGATTTCAGATAAATGTCTTTTGGTTTAAAGAGATGTGAGTAGGAAACTGTGTGGTTTTCAAGACTAGGGACAAAGAGGAATGAAACTGAAAGGTAATAATATTTCAATTCCATTAGCAACCGAAAAGTTACTTCCCTTGAGATGTAATATATCTCTGCCTTGTTCCCCTTTCTAAAGCATTGTTGTTGTTTATTCGTTCAGTCACTTTTGACTCTTCATGACCTCATGGACCAGCCCACGCCAGAGCTCCATGGCAGCCGTGGCCACCCCCAGTTCCTTCAAAGTCAAGCCTACAAGTTGAATAGGTTGGGTGAAAGTATACAGCCCTGCCGTATTCCTTTCCCAATCTTAAACCAGTCAGTTGTTCTGTGGTCTGTTCTGATTGTTGCTACTTGGTCGTTATACAGATTCCTCAGGAGACAGACAAGGTGACTTGGTATGCTCATACCACCAAGAACTTGCCACAATTTATTATGATCCACACAATCAAAAGCTTTAGAATAGTCAGTAAAACAGAAATAGATGCTTTTCTGAAACTCCCTGCCTTTCTCCATTATCCAGCAGATATTGGCAATTTTTAGGCATAGAATATCAAATTACTCAAGAGGTCTCTGTTCTGTTACTTCTGGGAGAGCCTCTATGCATTATATGGTTACAAGTTGCCCATTGTAATCTAAATGGAAGTGTTTTGCTTTTGCTGGAGATAACAAAACTTGGAAGAGTTCTGAAGTACTTGAAATCTTATTACCTGTCTATTATTGCCTCTCATCTCCTTGTCATCTACTTTTTTTAAAGGAACTTCCCATGTTCTTCTTTTTGTTTTTTTTCCTGTATTTGAAATAGAACTTCTGTTTTGCTCAAATGAACAAAAACAGTTTATGGGTCAAAGGATTAACAGTATTATGATTTTTATTTTTAAGAAGAGGAAATTGTGCTGCTAAGTAGTTGGATAAGAGGACTATATTAGTCTTAAAGGAAATGATATCCGTTCCATTTCATGACTGGCATGCACACACACAAATACAAAGAAAGAAAAAGGGAGTCTCATTTCAGTGTAAAAAGGGAAAAGAGACAAGTTGTGAATCATGGCTGCTCAAATAAAGTAAAAGACGATGTCTTGCGAACCCACTCACTGCTCGTTTGCTGATTCACTGCTGGGTGGGTGGATGGCTGCCATCACTCTTGTCCTTAAAGCAGGTAGACGGAAGGAAGGAAGCAATTGTACAGTCAGGATGTAAATATTAGAAGCTTTTAATAGAAGTTGTTTCTGGAAGGGATTTCCGTAATGTCACAACTTTGTGGGGGGAAGAAACCCCCAGAAAAAGTATCAATGAAGCAGATGGGTAGGAATTTCCTTCTATTTGAAAATCCATACTTCTCGTTCTGAAAGGCCTCTTTTGGTAGAGTTATCTCTATGGCCTCTTCTACGCTGCCATAGAAAATCCAGATTATCTGCTTTGAACTGGATTATATGGCAGTGTAGACTCAGGCCCCTCCTACACTGTCTTCTTCTTAGATACACAACAAGAGTAGTACACAGCAAGCAAGATCGCTATGCTGACTTTTGTATCGATCACACATCAGACACTTCCCAAGTGTCTAGGACCGTGTAATATATCGGCCAATAATGTGCACAGATCTGAGTAGGGTGGCCTTTTACAGCTGATAGATGGTAATTTTGTCAGCGCCGATTGTTTTTAAGTGCAGGCCAAGGTCTTTAGGCACTGCACTCAGTGTGCGAATCACCACTGGGACCACCTTGACTGGCTTGTGCCAGAGTCTTTGCAGTTCGATTTTTAAATTTTCATAATCGTGTAAGCTTTTCCAGTTGCTTCTCATTGATTCTGCTGTCGCCTGGGATTGCAACATCGATGATCCACACTTTGTTTTTTTCCACGATCGTGAGGCCAGGGGTTTTGTGCTCCAAAACTCTTGTCAGTCTCGATTTGGAAGTCCCAGAATAGTTTGACATGTTCATTTGTCTATTATTGTTGTTGTTATTATGTTTATTTATATTCCACTTTTTTTTCTCCAAACAGAGACTCAGAGTGGCTCACAATAAAAAGCACTACAATTCAACTTAAAATATACATATATAGAAATGTTGAAACAGTATTAAACTTGGGTTGTTGTAGGTTTTTTCGGGCTATATGGCCATGTTCTAGAGCAGTGTTTCCCAACCAGTGTGCCGCAGCACACTAGTGTGTCGCAGCACACTAGTGTGCCGTGAGCGATCATCAGGTGTGCCGTGGGAAATTGGAACCTCCAATACCCTTTCTTCCCCCTCCTGCCAAACACTTTTTCTTCTCCACTCGGGCTCCCTTCTTCCCAGCCTCGCTCTGCTCGCTTTGCTCTGGGGCGAGTCTGCGCAGTAGCGCCCGCATGGGTCACGTCTTCCTCCCCCCTCCCCTCCTGTACACGCTCATGCTGCCCCCTCAGATCAAAATGGCGGCAGAAGTGGAAGTGTAGAAGAAAAAGGAAGTGTTTGGCAGGAGGGGGAAGAAAGGGCGCGAAGGGGAAGGAGGAGGAAGATGTCTGTCGAAAGCTGGCATGGGCAAACTTGGACCTTCCAGGTGTTTTGGACTCTAACTCCCACTATTTCTAGCAGCCTCAGGCCCTTTCCCTCCCCCCCCCAGCCACTTAAGCAGGAAAGGGCCTCAGGCTGTTAGGAATGGTGGGAGTTGGAGCCCAAAGCACCCAGAGGGCTGAAGTTTTCCCATGCCTGTTTTAGGACCTTAAAGTGGTGAGCCTCCTTCCAACATTGTGATTCTGGATAGAAAACAAACAACAACATAACATAACATTGTTTGAGTCCACAGTGCTCTCTGGATATAGGTGAACTACAACTCCAAAACCCAAGGTCAATGCCCTCCAAATTCTTATAGTATTTTCTCTTGGTTATGGGAGTTCTGTGTGGGAAGTTTGTGTCTTTCTGCCATTCCTGCCAGGATATCTATGTTGTGTTCATCGAAACACGTCCGGGTTTCCAGGTATAAATACATTTTAAAACATATTAACTATATGTATTATTGTGTTAGAGTGTCATTTTGTGTCATTTTGGTTGGTGGTGTGCCCCAGGATTTTGTAAATGTAAAAAATGTGCTGCGGCTCAAAAGAAGGTTGAAAAACACTGTTCTAGAGGCATTCTCTCCTGACATTTCGCCTGCATCTATGGCAAACATCCTCAGAGGTTGTGAGGTCTGTTGGAACTAGGAAAATTGGGTTTATATATCTGTGGAATGTCCAGGGTGGGAGAAAGAACTCTTGTCTGATGGAGGTAGGTGTGAATGTTTCAACTGGCCACCTTGATTAGCATTTGATGGCCTGGCAGTTTGTTTTTGGTGTAGCTTGTTAGTGCCTGGGGGAATCTGTTGTTGAGAGGTGATTAGCTCTCCTTGATTGTTTCCTCTCTGGAGTATCCCTGTGTTTGGGTGTTGTTTTGCTGTTATAATTTTAGAGGTTTTTTTTATAATACTGGTAGCCAGATTTTGTTCATATTCATGGTTTCTCCTTTCTGTTGAAATTGTCCACATGGATTTCAATGCCTTCTCTGTGTAGCCTGACATGGTGAATCTGAGGGTGCTCCAGCATTTCTGTGTTCTCAAATAATGTGCTGTGTCCAGGTTGGTTCGTCTGGTGCTCTGCTATGGCTGACTTCTCTGGTTGAAACAGTCTACAGTGCCTTTCATGTTCCTTGATTCGTGTTTGGGTGCTGCGTTTGGTGGTCTCAATGTAGACTTGTCCACAGCTGCATGGTATACGGTAGACTCCTGCAGAAGTGAGAGGATCCCTCTTGTCCTTTGCTGAACGTAGCACTTGTTGGATTTTCTTAGTGGGTCTGTAAATAGTTTGTATGTTGTGTTTCCTCATCAGCTTCCCTATGTGGTCAGTGGTTCCCTTGATGTATGGCAAGAACACTTTTCCTCTTGGTGGATCTTTGTATTTACTCTTGTGGCTAGTTCTCGGTCTTGTAGCTCTTCTGATGTCTGAGGTGGAGTATCCATTGGCCTGTAAAGCCCAGTTTAAATGGTTCATCTTGGAGGAGGTGGGGTTCACATATTCTTTTTGCACTGTCTGCCAAGGCTTTAATGATGCTTCTTTTTTTAACTTGGGTGATGGTTGGAGTTTTTATGTAGGTATCTATCTGTGTGTGTAGGTTTTCTGTAAACTGTGTGACCCAATTGTTTATCTGGTTTGCGGATGACTAGAACATCTAGAAAAGGCAGTTTTCCTTCATTTTGTTTTTCCATGGTGAATTGGATGTTTGGGTGGATGCTGTTAAGATGGCCCAGGAACCTGTTTAGTTCTTCTTTTCCATGGCTCCAAATGGTGAAAGTGTCATCCACATATTGGAACCATATTGTGAGCTTTTTTGTTGCTGTTTCCAGGGCTTGTTTTTCAAAGTGTTCCATGTAGAAATTTGCTATGACTGGGCTGAGGGGGCTCCCCATAGCTACTCCATCTTTCTGTTCATAGAATTCATTGTCCCACTGAAAGTAGCTGGTGGTGAGGCAATGGTGAAACAAAGCTGTGATGTCTTCTGGGAACTTCTGGTTGATTAGTACAAAGATGTCTGCTACCGCAGTATTAAACTTCATTAATATTAAAAACAATTCAGGTTAAAAGTATAAAAGCATATAAAATCACAGTGGGCCCTGATGGTCTTAAAAACCACATGAGTCTACATTGCTATATAATCCAGTTCAAATCAGATAATCTGAATTTTAGATAGCAGTGTAGCAGGGGCCTATAGCCCATCAGTTGGTAGCAAAAAACCCAAAATATACAGTATCGTTTCTAAGTTGCCTTTTTGAAGACCAAGATGATTATGATGATGATGATATAGAGCCTACGGCCATACCACCCTGAACACACCCTATCTTGTCTGATCTCAGAAGCTAAGCAGGGTCGAGCCTGGTTAGTACTGGGATGGGAGACTGCCTGGGAATAGAGGGTGCTGTAGGCTTGAGAGAAAAGAGCAAAGTGATCCAAATTGGAAATATATGTTGTTGATCTCATAATGCAGTACCCAAACGCTTCTGTAATTTTGGGAGGAGACTTCAACGCAAGGATGGGCCCTAATGACTTCTCTCTTTATAGATGCCATAAGATTCTCTCTCCTGAGTCTGATTATGATCTATCCCTCCTTATGCAACAATCAAAAGATCAGAAATTTTGCAGGACTATGCCTGACTCAAACAATTGTCAGGGTAAAACTCCACATATTAAATGGTGCTCTGATAGGAGATCACCTTGTGGAATTCACCTTCCCCTCTGGATATAAAATGAGTGCCATTGACTATAGCAGCATTTCTAGGGATCTTTTACCACGTTAAATCTCTAAAAAATTGATAGAGATCACTGTCCAATCCTCCTCCTATTATTCACCCCCATCCAAGAAATAGGGGTCTGCTATCAGCCTCTCCTAGTCCCAGCAGGAAAAACTGATCGTCGAGCAAAGTGGACTCCAGGGTTGAACCAAAGAATTACTGAGGAGTTGGCTTCAGCTCAGCTATTGAACCTAAGGACCAGCCTGACATCTGCTACAACCCCCAGTGCTCTTCTGGAGAACTACAACACCGTAACCCAAGAGCTCCAAAAGATACAACAACACAACAACGCAGAGGAGACATCAACACCACTCGAAGTCCTGATTTGATAAGGAATACATAAACACTAAAAAAATCACTTGCTTCCACCTACCAGGCTTTTATTTCCAATAATTCAGCAACAATTGCACAAGAGCTACTCCATCATAAAAGATGCTAGAAGTTCCTGTTAGCTCAAAAGAAAAGGGGAAGACATGAAAAAAATTGGGTATGGCTCATGAATACTGTCAAAGACTCACCTTTTGACACATTACATCATGCACACAAACCTATGCCCATCCCTTGTTGGAAGTCTATATACCCCCAGGAACCTGGGAAGCACACTTTCAGGACCTATACATGGATCATTCTGTTGGGAATGACAATTTCACCATAAATATTGAAGATTTTCCTACATGGCGTCCTGTCACATTGACAGAAATCAAGAACCTTGTCAGCCAATTAAGGCAAGGGAAGGCCCCAGAAGAAGATCTGATTCCTTCAGAAGTCATCATGAACAATTTGGGCTTTTGGGCCCCTATTCTAGCATCACTTTTTACCTGCATTAAATTTAATTAATTTATTGTTTCGGCTTCTAGACCGCTCCCTCTAGAACAGGTACGGGCAAACCCAGGCCCGGGGGCCGGATGTGGCCTCTTGGGCCCCTCTCTCAGCCCCTCTTCTCTCACACAATTCTTTTATTCCTCCTCTCTTCCCTTCCTCCTTCCCTCCCCCCTCCCTCTTTCTCCTTCCTTCCTTCTCTTCCACCCTTTCGTCCTTCCCTCTTTCTCCCTCCCTCCTTCCCCCTCTCTCTTTCTCCTTCTTTCCTTCCTTCTATCCATCCATTTTGTCTTCCCTTTCTTATCTCTTCCCTCCCTCCCTCAGTTCTCTTCCTTCCACCTTTCCTTCCTTCCCTTTATCCCTTCCTTTTCTTTTTCCTTCCTCCTTTCCTGCCTGGGGATGTTTAGCTGGGGGAAGAGAAAGTTGAGAGGGAACATGAGAACCATGTTTCAAGATTTAAAAGGTTGTCCCATTGAGGAGGAGGGGGAAAACTGACTTTCTGCTCCTCCAGAGGCCAGGGCACAAGGGAGCAATGGTTTCAAATGACAGGGAAAGAGATTCAACTGAAACAATTGGGAAGAACTTCCTGAGAGTAAGAGCTGTTGGGGAGTGTCATAGACTGCCTCGGGGTATGGTGGCGTCTCCTTCTCTGGAGGCTTTCCAGCAGAGGCTGTTTATTGTGAGTGCTTTGATTGTGCCTTCTTGCATGACAGGGAGTTGGACTGGATGGCCCTTGGAGGTCTTTTCCAGCTCTAGGGTTCTATATCAGGAGTAGGCAATACAGGGTCAATTGGATACACTTTTTCTCTCCCGTCAACCATCTCATCCTGATGAAGGCCAACTCTTTTGGGATCCAAACATTTCCTGTCTTGTCTTCACTGCCTACAAAAGAGAAGAGGAAGGGGAGGAAAGGACAGGGTGGGGACTGCTCCCGGCCCACCCATCCCGCTCCGGTCCATCATGTGGCCCCTAAGTTAGAAAGTTTGCCCATGCCTGCTCTAGAAGCTTGGAGCGGTTTACAACAATGTAAAACAGGCAACACAATATATAACAAGCAAATCTAAAATACTATGTTTGCTAAAATTGACAAGTATGGTCAAATCCCTAAGAATTGGGAACTTGCAATTTTTGTCCCCATTTACAAAAAGAAAGGCAAAAGGGATGACCTAACACCATCAGCAAAATCAGTGCAAGACACCTAAATTGGAAACTACAGGTTTGGGTAGAACATGAAAGCATATTAGCTGATGAACAATCCAGATTTAGGGAAGTCTGATCTACCATTGATCAATGTCTAGTGCTCCAACATCTGTATGTGGCCTTTATAGAATTTAAAGCAGCCTTTGGCTCCATCTCTAGGACAAAGCTATGGGAAAAATTAGAAGCCACCTCAATCGATAGACAGCTGCTTCATCTTATCTGTCAAATCAATGAAGGGACATCTCTCAAAATAAGGTGCAACCCTCAAGCTCCCCTCAACAACGCTGTTAGAACAGAGTAAGGCTGCATTTTGGCCCTGTTATTATTTAATCTTTATATCAACTTCATGGTGGACCACTTGCTTAACATGGACTTCCACCTACCAAAACTTACAGGTAGACATATCTCCACCCTACTTTTTGCTGGTGATGCTGCTCTACTCTCAAGAACATCTATTGGACTTAAAAGAGCATTGAGAGCTCTAGCACGATATTGCAATCTGAACCAGTTGCAACTCAACTACCTGAAAACTAAAATCATGGTGTTTACCAAAAGACCCAAGCTTCACTTCTGAAATATAGATGGAAATAAAATCAAGCAGGTCCAACGCTTCAAATATCTGGGGATAGTCCTCCATCCCTCGAGCAGCAGAAAAGCCCATGGAGACCATGTGGCAGAGATTGCACAAAGGAGCTTGTCTGCTATACTAAAACGTTTCAGGTCAAGAGGGGAACATTACATACCCACGGCACTCAAACTATTTGATGCCAAGCCAGTTCCACAACTCCCCTATACGGTGCCCAGTTAGACCCCTTTTCTGACTTTACCCCACAATCTAAATTCTTAAGATTGGCCCTCCTGTTACTAAGGTGTGTCTCCAATACCACCCTACGCCTGGAGACGAGCTTCCTGAGAATTGAGGCCAGGGTGTGAGTGGCTATACTGAACTATTGGCTTAGACCAGTGTTTCCCAACCAGTGTGCCGTGGCACACTAGTGTGCCGTGAGTGATCATCAGGTGTGTCGTGGGAAATTGGAACCTCCAATACCCTTTCTTCCCCCTTCTGCCCATAGTGCTCTCTGGGTGTAGGTGAACGACAACTTCTAAACTCAAGGTCAATTCCCAAGCAAACCCTTTCCGTACTTTCTGTTGGTAATGAGAGTTCAATATGCCAAGTTTGGTTCAATTCCAGTGTTGCAAGAGTTCAGGATGCTCTTTGATTGTGTGCTAACTATAAATCCCAGAAATTGTAACTCCCAAATGTCAAGGTCTATTTTCCCCAAAGTCCATCTGTGTTCACATTTGGGCATTATTGAGTATTCATGCCAAGTTTGGTCCTGATCCAACATTGTTTCAGTCCACAGTGCTCTCTGGATATAGGTGAACTACAACTCCAAAACTCAAGGTCAATGCCCACCAAACTCTTATAGTATTTTCTCTTGGATATGGGAGTTCTGTGTGGGAAGTTTGTGTCTTTCTGCCATTCCTGCCAGGATATCTTATGTTGTGTTCATTGAAACAGGGCCAGGTTTCACACTGAGTGTATAAATACATTTAAAAACATATTAACTACACGTATTACTGTGTTAGAGTGTCATTTTGTATCATTTTGGTTGGTGGTGCACCCCAGGATTTTGTAAATGTAAAAAATGTGCCGGGCTCAAAAAAGGTTGAAAAACACTGGCTTAGACTATCCCTCTCTTCCCTTGGCCTTGCACCACTTACTATGTTGGATGACTTTCAGTCCAGATAGGAAAAAGCAGTAACAGCCAATCCTTGGCCTTCTCTGTGCCTTTCCACCTCCGCAGGGGTGGTGGACCCATTAGAACGGTCCGCCCCAGGAGACTTATGGATCCGAATGGATTCCTGATGGCTCTTGGGGATTTTCCCGCCTCCTCGGTAAGTGACCCTGTTGAGGCTCTCGTTTCTCTCTGGGATAGGGAGATGACGAGGGCTATTGACATGATCGCTCCAGAACGCCCCCTCTCGAGTAACCGAGCTAAACCAGCTCCTTGGTTTACTGAGGAGTTGGCAGCGATGAAGCGAAAAAAGAGGAGGCTAGAGTGCGTGTGGCGTCGGAAGCGGAGCGGATCAGCCCATGCGCGTCTGGTCTCTTATTTGAGGATGTATGACGCAGCAACGAAGGCTGCACAAAAAACATCCATTGCGGCCAAGGTGGTCGCTGGTAAAAACCGTCCAGCGGAACTGTTCCGAGTCGTCAGAGGACTACTAAATCCGCCACAGTGCGAGATCCCTGACGGCTCGGCGGTACGCTGCGAGGAGTTTGCTCGGGCCTTCGCAGACAAAGTGGCGCTGATCAATTCGATTTTCGATACCACTTTAACAGCGGTCTCTGGGGATGTGACACGAGCATCTGCTTGTCCGGTTTTAATGGATTCGTTTCAATTGGTTCAGCTCGAGGATGTGGACAAGATCCTTGGGGAAGCGAGGCCTACCACATGCATCCTAGACCCCTGCCCATCCTGGTTGATCAAGGAAGCCAGAGGGGGTTTGGCAGAGTGGGTGAAGGTGGTGGTTAATGCCTCCTTACAGGAGGGCAAAATTCCAGCCAGCTTAAAGCAAGCTGTGATAAAACCGCTGTTGAAAAAACCATCACTGGATCCCACTCAATTAGTGAACTATCGGCCAGTTTCCAATCTCCCTATTTGGGCAAAGTCATGGAACGTGTGGTGGCTTCGCAACTCCAGGGATTCTTGGTAGACACTGATTATCTTGATCCGGCACAGTCTGGCTTTAGGCCGGGACATGGTACTGAAACAGCCTTGGTCGCCTTGGTAGATGATCTACGCCGGGAACTCGACAGGGGGAGTGTGTCCCTGTTGGTTCTGCTGGACCTCTCAGCGGCTTTCGATACCGTAGACCTCGGTATCCTTCTGGGTCGCCTTGCAGACATGGGGTTTGGGGTACTGCATTGCAGTGGCTCCAATCCTTTCTGGAAGGTCGTACCCAGAAGGTGTTATTGGGTGACACCTGTTCGGCTCCGCAACCTTTGTCTTGTGGAGTCCCTCAGGGTTCAGTTCTGTCCCCGATGTTATTTAACATCTACATGAAACCGCTGGGAGAGATCATTCGGAGTTTCGGATAAGGTGTTATCTGTACGCAGATGACGTCCAGATCTGTCACTCCTTCCCACCTGTCACCAAGGAGGCTGTCAGACTTTGAACCGGTGCTTGGCTGCTGTGTCGGACTGGATGAGGACTAGCAAATTGAAACTTAATCCAGACAAGACAGAGGTCCTCCTGGTCAGTCGAAAGGCCGAACAGGGCATAGGGTTACAGCCTGTGTTGGATGGGGTTACACTCCCCTGAAGGCGCAGGTTCACAGCTTGGGAGTGATCCTGGATTCATCGCTGAGCCTGGAACCCCAGGTCTCAGCGGTGGCCAGGGGAGCTTTTGCACAGTTAAGACTTGTGCGCCAGCTGCGCCCGTACCTTGGGAAGTCTGATCTGGCTACGGTCGTCCACGCTCTGGTCACATCCCGAATAGATTACTGCAACGCGCTCTCGTGGGGCTGCCTTTGAAGACAGTTCGGAAATTACAACTAGTCCAACGGGCGGCTGCCAGACTACTAACTGGAGCTACATACAGGGAGCATACCACCCCCTGTTGTGTCAGCTCCACTGGCTGCCGGTCCAATTCCGGGCTCAATTCAAAGTGCTGGTGTTGACCTTTAAAGCTCTATACGGTTCTGGCCCAGCTTACTTGTCCGAACGCATCTGCCGCTACGTCCCACCTCGTACTTTAAGATCATCCGGGGAGGCCCTGCTCTCGCTCCCGCCGGCTTCCCAGGTGCGGCTGGTGGGGACGAGGGAGAGGGCCTTCTCGGTGGTGGCTCCCCGTCTGTGGAATGCACTCCCTAGCGACATACGATCAATTCCATCCCTCCTGACATTTAGGAAAAAAGTGAAAGCCTGGATGTGGGACCAGGCGTTCGCATAGTAGCACAGGACAGCACTTTAGTAGTTTTAATGGAAAGTTGGTGAATAGGGCTCAATGCTTTTATGGATGGAACACTGTTTTTAACATAGGTGAATGCATAGGATGTGTAAATATAATTGTATTTTAATGTATTTAGTGTCGAATGCTGGAGGGTTTTATCTTGTGTTTTATACTGCAATTGTGATGTAGGCATCAAATTATGCCTTTTGGAAACCGCTCTGAGTCCCCCCCTCGGGGGTTGAGAAGAGCGGGGTAAAATGCCATGAATAAATAAATAATAAATAAATAAATAATAAATAAATTCTCTCCAGGACTGCTAACCAGTATGGGCCAAGACCAAACCAAATCTCTGATTAAACAATGAATAACTGACATTAAGCGCCAATCAGACTTAACCAATGCCCCATCCTTTATTATTGATGGAGTCAGTAGGGTTTGTACCTCCTCTATGAAATATCTAACCATGTTGGAGGTTTCCAGCCATCAGAGGGCCTTCACTCTGGTGCATTGTCATGCTCTCCCATCTGCTGTATTGGAAGGCCGTTACAGAAAGACTCCATACTCGGAGAGACGGTGCCCCTGTGAGTCAGGACACAGAGAGACAATGGAACATGTGCTTCTTCAGTGCCTGTTCTATAGAGCTATTCGATCTGGTCTCATTACGCCAAACACTCTGAACAATTTTACATCTCCCTACTGCTTTCAGACACTAGGCTATAACTTTGTAAAGTCGCCAAGCGATTAAAATCCGGTGGTCAATGACTGATAGCACAAGCTAGTAGGTGCTGGAGCGGGTGGTCGCCTCGCAGCTCCAGGGATTCCTCGAGGACACCGATTTTGTAGATCGATTGCAGTCTGCTTTCAGGCCTGGTCACAGTACCGAGACGGCTTTGGTCGCCTTGGTGAATGACCTCCGCAGGGAACTGGACAGGGGGAGTGTGACCCTGCTGGTTCTCTTGGACATCTCAGCAGCTTTCGATACCATTGATCATGGTATCCTTCTGGGCCGACTCTCCGGGATGGGTCTTGGGGTCACGGTTTTACTGTGGCTCCAGTCCTTTATGGAGGGTTGTTCTCAGTTGGTCAAGCCGGGGGACACCTGCTCAGACCCCTGGCCATTGACCTGTGGGGTCCCGCAAGGTTCCATTCTGTCTCCCATGCTTTTTAATATCTATATGAAACTGCTGGGAGAGGTCATCTGGAGTTTTGGAGTTTGGTGCCATCTCTACACAGATGACACCCAACTCCACTTTTCCACCTGAATCCAAGGAAGCCCCTCGGGTGCTGAACCAGTGCCTGGCTGCTGTGATGGTCTGGATGAGGACAAATACGCTGAGGATCAATCCCGATAAGACAGAGGTCCTCCAGGTCAGTCGTATGTCTAACCGGGGTATTGGGTGGCAACCTGTGCTTGACAGGGTTACACTCCCCTGAAGACACAGATCCACAGTTTGGGGGTGCTCCTAGACTCAGTGCTGACACTTGATGCTCAGGTGTTGGCAGTGGCTGGAAGGGCCTTCTCAGAATTAAAACTCGTGCGCCAGCTGCAACCATACCTCATGAAATCTGACTTGACCACGGTGGTCCATGCCTTAGTTAGTTACCTCTAGATTGGATTATTGCAATGCACTCTACGTGGGGCTTCCCTTGAAGACGGCCTGGAAACTCCAATTGGTCCAACGTGCCAGATTAATAACTGGGGCGAATTACAGGGAGAGGTCAACCCCCTGTTTAAGGAGCTCCATTGGCTGCCGTTCATCTTCTGGTCCCAATTCAAGGTTTAGGTTATCACCTATAAAGCCCTGAACAGTTTGGAACCCGCATACCTTCGTAACCGCATCTCCTGCCACCAACCTGTATGACCTCTCTGATCCTCCGGAGAGGCTCTCCTCTCGCCTCTTCCACTGTCACAAGCAAGATTAGTGGGAACAAGGGAGAGAGCCTTCTCTGCTGTGGCTCCCCGTCTTTGGAACTGGCAAGATTAGGGAAGACCCCTCCTTAGCAGACTTCGATGCGCCTTTGAAGAGTGACCATTCACACCAGTTGTGTTCCCCCAACTATAGCGTTCCCTCTATGACACACTCCCCCCCCATTATAAACTGAAACCCTGTCCCCACTGTCTCATTTGCTTGCCCCCCCCCCATTCACATATTTCCTACTCCTACCTCACCCAAGGTTTTATCATTTTATCTTGTCCATTTGGCCCACCCATCCTATTCGATTTTATATTGTGTGAATTTGTTTTACTATTTCATTCTATTATTGTATTTTTAATGTATTTTTTGCATTTTGTATTTTATTGTGTTGTATTGTATTTTAGAAGGTCTTGGCCTCATGTTAGCTGCCCCGAGTCCCCTTTGGGCGGAGTATAAATAAAGATGATGATGATAGTACAAGCCAGGACTTCATACTAGCATAAAATTGGGAATACAGTCTTTTAAGTATAGTCTGGATGTTGTTCCCTCCTCTGTTTGACTGGACTTCCCTGTGCCACATGAGCACCCCAATTCCCTCCCTTCAGACTCCCTTTTAATTCCATAAATTGTGTGTGTGTGTGTGTGTTTATTAGTATGGAAAATAATGAACTTTAGCACTATATGCTACTTTTTTTGAGAAGGGCCTGTATATATATCTTTTAGCTAAGCTTCTTCAGTTAGTTAATTGTCTTGATGTTCTAATAATGTTACACCTATTTTAATGTCTTAAATCTCTCTTGTAATATACTTGTACGGGACTGTGTCCCTTTTCTTTTGAGCTGATCATTGACCGTAATAAAGTGAACTTGATCTTGATGATATAGTTATACAACATAACAACGACGGGCACAACTACAGTGACCATGTAATGAAGTTTGAAGGCAGTTGGACAGCACAGTGGCCATATGGTGCACACAGCCAACACATGCTGTGGAATCCTGGAATTTGTAGTTTAGGGAGGCATAAGAACTAAAACCTTCAGAAGTGTTGTTGTCTCATCTTGGTGACGTTATGACCCCTTCTACACTTCCAGATAAAACTCACACTGTCTGTTTTGAACTGGATTATATAGCAGCGTAGACTGATATAATCCAGTTTAAAGCATATAGTCTGAATTATCTTCTTTGATAATCTGGGTTATATGGCAGTGTAGATCCAGCCTACATGTGCTTTTGTGCATTTTAATAAGATTTTTTTTGGGGGGGGGAGTGGGTGGGATTATAGGTCACTGTGATAATGCTGTGAGACGTGAGTTGTCTTTATGTTTTCATATAAATAACATTTTGTGTGTGTGTGTGTATCACTCTCTCCCCTTATTTTGGACTATGTGGGGTGAATACAACTTGTACTCTATACCACTCATCCTTCCTGGACTGGTCCCTTCATATTTGAAAGGTGTGTCCAAAATGTCCAATTTCCAATGTACAAATATTAAAATATGTAATAAAATTGGAAAGTTTTTCCTGTTCCTGGTTTGAAAGTCTTATTTCCTGTTTAGTTGTGTGGTCCTTATTTTAAAAACAGTTGTGGTACTCCAGAAACTTTGTTTTTGTGGCTGCCACAAACGATGATTAATTGGTTGAGACTCATTGAAAAACTGTGCTACAGCAGGATGTCCCTCCCACAAAGACACAGTTTTTTGCAGTTTGATAAACTTTCCCCATGTTTTCATGATAGAACCAATTAGGAAATGACATTGATAACCTAGAAACAAAAATCAAGTCATTATCATCAGCTAACACTCGTGTCTGAGTAGAATGGCCTTCCAAGTGTAGGGTCTTGGTGGTAGGTCCTTAGGTGGCTATGGAGACCTATTCTGGATCTGCATGGGTCTTATTTTTGCAGTGAGGACATATATTTGGTCGCAGTCAGGGTTGGCTTGACTTGCCTCTTTCCTCTTGACCCGTTTCTTCCTTTCGCTCTCCACTTGTGCCTCTTTGAATTCCACAACACTGTTGGCAACAGCTGATTTCCAGTTAGACGCTCAAGGGCCAGGGCTTCCCAGTTCTCTCTCGTTGTCTCTGCCACAGTTTTTAAGGTTGGCTTGAAGCCCATATTTCAATCTCTTTTCCTGTCCACCAACATTCCATTTTCCATCCTTGGTTTGGGAGTAGAGTAACTGCTTTGGAAGACAGTGATCTTTGGGCATTTGGACAACATGGCATTCAGTCCAACGGAGTTGATGGCAGAGGATCATGGTTTCAATGCTGGTGGTCTTTGCTGCTTCTTCTACAACACTGACATTTGTCCACCTGTCTGCCCAAGAGATTTGCTGGATTTTGCGGAGGCAACGCTGATGGAATCATTCTAGGAGTTGAGTGTGATGTCTGTAGGTGGTCCACATTTCATAGGCGTATAGCAGGGTTGGGAGGACAATAGATTTTTAAATAAGTACCTTGGTATTCCTACAGATGTGCTGATCCTCAAGCACTCTCTGCTTTATTCAGAAGAATGCTGCACTCGCAGAGCTCAGGCGGTGTTGTATTTCAGTGTCAATGTTGACTTTTGTGGAGAGGTGGCTGGAAGGGAGTGGAAATGGTCAACGTTTTCTAATGTTATACCATTAATCTGTATTTCTGGCCTTACAGAGGAATTGGCTGGTGCTTTTGCTGAAAGAGCACTTTGGTTTTCTCGCTGTTCAGTGAGAGGACAAGCTTTTCGTATGCTTCTGCAAATGTGTTTAAAGTGGCTTGTAGGTCTTATTTTGAATGCACACAGATTACACTATGATTAGCAAATCAGAGTTTTTATGATAAAACCAATTAGGAAATGCTGTTGATAACATAGGAACAAAAATCATGTTATACTGTATAGTGTTTATCTAAACCTTTTTAATTAAAAGGGGAAGAATGCATTCCAGCCATACTTAAAGTTTAAAACATGTGCATTAGTCAGTGTATTTCAGGGGAGAGAAAGCAAATGGAATTATATAATCTTCTTTGTGAGGGAAAAAAGGGAAAGAGATGGTCAGAAAAAGTGGGGGAAGAAGGGAGGACTTCTGTGAAGCCGGGCTATGTAGGTGCATGCGTTTCTTGTGGACGCAAGCCAGAAGAGATGCAAGCCAAAGTAATCTGATCCGACCAGGCCCTTCTTCTGAACATTAGCTGTGTGGGAAACAGCTTTGTGTGCTTTGCTATGGATTAGTAGCATGGATGGGCTTGAATGTGATGTTCTGGGGCATATTGACTCAGCAAGCTCCAGTGTATACAAATGAGTTTGGATGGAACTTGCAGTCTGGAGCTGTGATTTCAGCAGTCTTGTCAACTTTGACATGAATGGAGAGAGAGAGCAAGGCAGGAAAAGCCGGGGTAAGGAATGATGGATGAACCCAGCACACAAATGCCGAGTGCCGAAGATGGAAACGCTTGGCTGTAACAAGGTGAGATTAAGACAGAGTAGGTTCTTCCTAGCTTATGAGAGTCAAGATCAGCATGGGCAAACTTTGGCACTCCCTCCAGGTGTTTTGGGCTTTACCCCCCCATTCCTAGCGGCCTCAGGCCCTTTCCTTTTCCCTTTCCTTTTCCTCTTAAGTGACTGAGGGAGGAAAGGAAAGGGCCTGAGGCTGTTAGGAATGATGGAAGTTGAAGTCTAGAACACCTGGAGGGACAAGTTGGCCCATGCCTGGTGAAGACTCATATAATTATACGCACATATTTGCATTATTTCAAAAGCATTAGAAAGATTTCATGGGATATGTGAGCTTGAAAGGAAAACAAAACAAATCCATGTATTTATTCTCTCTGAACCAAACGGAGACTTAGCATTTCCATCCCTTATGAAGATATGCAGTAAATCACAGTAGTATTTGTGTGATATCACATTGCAGTTGTTGCTTATCTCAAATAAGTGCTTAGATCCCCGACGATGCCCGGGTTAGTTAATTTGCTATGGATACACATTAGAAAAAGGCATTGTTTGTTTTTGGATGTTATGAATTCACCATAATGTATAAAGATATGGATGGGCTGTAAGTACTGCAAATCCCATCTTCCGTAGTCCAGCCTCCCCAAACTGCACCAGGACATAAAGTAGGTCATGGCCCGGGGGGGGGGGGGGTCTGTGTACCAAGTTTGGCCCTGATACAAGGCTTATGGGTTTCACAGTAGTCTCTGGATGTGGGAGAAGGGACTGCAAATCCCATCATCCGTGGTCTATCCTCTCCCAAAGTGTACCAAGAACTAAAGTGGGTCATGGTGGCCGAGGGTGTGTGTGTGTGTGTGTGTGTGTGTCTGTGTGCCAAATTTTGTCCAGATGCATGGCTGATGGGATTCGCAGTAGTCTCTGGATGTGGGTGAAGGGACTGCAAACCCTATCCGCCCGTCCCTACATTGCTATTAAAATACAAGTTATCCTCCTCCCCTTTCCTTTCCCTCTTTCTTGTCCTCCAACTTCTTCTCCTCTCTCTTTGCCCCTTCCCCTTACACCCCTTCTTTTCTTCCCCCTTTCCTTCTTTCTGGCAATAGCTAAGGTTGGTGTAAGTCCAAAACACTGCTGTTTCAAGGGTGAGATGCGACACTTGAGGAGGATCTTTCAGATACAACGGCTGTGGAAGTGTAGCTCGCTCTTGTTAACATTGCACAGAAGGAAGTTTTTACCTTGAAAAACCTTATGATCAGACACTCCAAGATGAAACGAGAGACAGACGACGGCACTCCCAGGTCGGTACAGGGGCACAGCAGAGGGCAGCTATAAGTAGCATTGTGGCGCATGATAAAATTGGACTCGAGCCAAAAGGACATTCAACTATACACGTCATCGGAGGAGAAAGGAAACGCCCGCAGCCGCACAACACATAGGGATGCTGAATGTGAGAAGCATGACTCAAGACAGGGAGGCAAGAAATGGAAGCCATAAACATTGCAATACTTGGGATGAGCAAACTCAAGTGGATGGGCACGGGGCAGTTTGAGTTGAGAAACCACACTATGATTTACTTCGGAAATACAAATCTAAGAAATGGGAGGGCATTATTAATGAGGGACATGAACCAAAAGCAGTCAAAATAAGTCATTGAACGACTGACCGAATCCTATTAATATAACTTCAATGAAATCTCATCCATCCAAGTGATCCAAGTTTGTGCTCTGACTAGAGAGATATAAGGTAAAGAAGGAAAGGGAATTGACCACATGCCAAAACAGGGCTTCTTATTAATCGTAAGTGATTGGAATGCTTCTATGCTAGAGAAGATATCATATGTTGATCAGGTCCTCCTTATAGAAGGTGAGGAAACTGGAGGAAGGAACATGAAGATTCTGTTATTCAGATGTCCCCATAGTAATTTTAGAAAATAAGAAAGGCCCAGGCCTCATCTATGCTGCTATGTAATGCAAGTTGAAACTGTAGTATATGGTCAACGTAGATTTCCTGTAATGCAGTTCAACATAGTTAAATTGCATTATATAAGTCTGAGCTGACTTTATAGTGCAGCTTCAAATTGCATTATATGGCAGTGCAGATGGGGCCTTGAAATGAAGAAAGTCAAGGAAGAAAGGGCAAAAGCGAGGTTGGGCTTAGCATGAACAAAATAAACATGATGACCATAGATGATTTACATAATTTTGAAGTAGATGATGAAGACATTGACATTGTTCTAGGTTTTCCATACTTGGTCAATCATTAGTCAGACTGGAGACTAGGATTCAAGAAATCCTAGAGTTGGAAGAGACTGTTGTATGTCACTCTGTTCAGCCTGTGATTGTGTCTAATGATCAAGTTGCTTTGGATGATGGGAATGACAATGTTGTGTCTAATGTCACTAAGTCTAATGTCACCTGTCACTAAGGAGGCTGTCTAGACTTTGAACTGGTACTTGGCTGCTGTGTCGGACTGGATGAGGGCTAGCAAATTGAAACTTAATCCAGACAAGACAGAGGTCCTCCCAGTCAGTCGAAAGGCCGAACAGGGCATAGGGTTACAGCCTGTGTTGGATGGGGTTGCATTCCCCCTGAAGACGCAGGTTTGCAGATTGGGAGTGGTCCTGGATTCATCGCTGAGCCTGGAACCCCAGGTTTCGGCAGTGGCCAGGGGAGCTTTTGCACAGTTAAGACTTGGGCGCCAGTTGCGCCCGTACCTTGGGAAGTCTGATCTGGCTACGGTCGTCCACACTCTTGTCACTTCTCTAATAGATTACTGCAACACACTCTACGTGGGGCTGCCTTTGAAAACAGTTCAGAAACTTCAACTAGTCCAACGGGCGGCAGCCAGGTTACTAACTGGAGCGACATACAGGGAGCATACCACTCCCCTGTTGTGTCAGCTCCACTGGCTGCCTGTCCATTTCCGGGCTCAATTCAAAGTGCTGGCTTTGACCTTTAAAGCTCTATACAGTTCTGGCCCAGCTTACTTGTCCGAATGCATCTGCCTCTACATCCCACCTCGTAACTTAAGATCATCCGGGGAGGCCCTGCTCTCGCTTCTGTCAGCAACGCAACTGCGGCTGGCGGGGATGATAGACAGGGCCTTCTCAGCTGTGGCCCCCCACCTGTGGAATGCGCTTCCAAGCGAAATACGATCAACCCCACCCCTCCTAGCTTTCAGGAAGAAAGTAAAATTGTGGTTGTGGGACCAGGCCTTTGCACAGTAACTGCACCACTTTATTTGGAATGGACTGTTTTAACGACGGACATAAAATACAGTTTCCCCCATTGATTAATTCATTGAATGTGGATTGTATAGATATAATTTTTAAATTAACTGGATAGATAATGTTTTAATGTTGACGTTTTAATCCTGTTGTATTAGTGTTTTTATTTTGTGTATTGTTGCCGGCATCTAATTGTGCCTTGTAAGCCGCCCTGAGTCGTCGTCATCGTCGTCGTCGTCCCGGGGTGTTGAGAAGGGCAGGTTAGAAATACAGTAAATAAATAAATAAATGATCAGGTGGCTTTGGAGGATGGGAATGACAATGTTGTTCATCTTGAAAGAGCCACTCCTGATCTACATACATTTTTAGGGGCACTTAAGACATGGCTTTTTAGAAGAGCCTATGATTGAGTAACAAGCGGTTACTGTTTATTTTAATTGTGTAAGTCGCCCAGAGCACCTTTCATGGAGGGCGACTCATAAGAAATAAAGTTAGTTAGTTAGTTAGTTCAAGTTGATTCCTCAGATGGGAATGAGGATGCTGTGCATGAAGATGTTCCTGAAGAGAATGGGGATGATGAGATGTTTCCATGGCCTGATTTTAGAGATGTGGGGCCTGAATGCAGTTCAGTTGATGGGTTAGAGAGGCATGTATTGCTTCAAAGGAATTTTCAAGGTCTTGAGTCTGGGAAAGGCTCTGTGCCGCAGTCCTCTGGTCAGTTATCTCCAGGTGCAGATTTTTATGAAGTCTTGAACAGAAGAAGTGCCAGAAAAGACAAACAAATCAGAAATTAAGGCAGTCAGCCAGATTAGAGCAGAAGCTAGAAGTAAAACCAAAGTTAAGGAAAAATCTGTTCTTAGCTGTTTGGGAAACAAAGTAGAGATATAAGTGCCAAGTACTGAATCTAGCTTCAGATGAAGCAATATTGGATTCATGATAAGTTCTTCATGCCAAGTTTCTGGAACTTTGTCTTTGTTTGATTTCTGTTTTAAGCGCCTTTGCTGTTATTTTGCCTTTGAAATCAAGCCTCTAGTTTCATGGACTTCTTTGGATCATTTCTCTTTGAACTAATTGCTCCATTTTCTTCCTAATAATTGGATTTACCTTTTAACTGTGGATTACTTTTTATTGCTTTGGATTTTATTACCTTCAGTAAACTGCTTGCTATTTTAACTCAACTGTATGGTGTTTAAAGTCAGAGGGGATCCTGCTCTGGAGTGCAACAGAGACTACACGGGTATCCATTCCAACTCCCTTCTGCCATTTATTTATTTATTTATTTCAACTTGTCTGTCGCTACTCCCGTGCGGCTCGGGGCGACTCACAACACCACTAGAATACAAATATGCAGGAAAAGCACCCTCAAAGCACTCCAGAAGAATAGAACTTGGAATAGTAGTAATGAAGGAACTAAACAAGATCTCAAAGTGTAAATATATATCATTGAATGTGTTGGGATTATTCATACTGTCGCGTTTCCAGTGTTTGCACATGGTTGTGAAAGCTGGAGAGTGAAGAAGGCTGTTGGGAAGAAAAGCAAGTTATTTTAAATGTGGTACGGAAAGAGTGTTCTACTGATTCAAGACTAACTTCATCAAATCCAGTCTGAAGTGGCTAAAATGATATTCTGGGCATATCACCAGGGATCTTGACTCACCCAAAAAGTCAATAATGTTAAGTTAGAAGAAAAGAGGAGGACCACGTTGGAGATTGACAGGTGTAAACAAGGGAGTTAAATAGCACCAATATTATAAGACCAGAGCTGGGCTGTTAGAGGTCTCATGCTCCTAGCATCACCACAAGTCAATAACCTTGATAGCAGTTAACAACAACAAAGGATGGCTTACTTTTTATATAAGAATTGCCATTCATATTGTGATTCATATGCAGTGACTCTACTGCTGTCTAGTGGTGGAAACATCTCATGAAAAATCCATATAGTTGAGTGATTGAGGTCCCTTCCACACAGCTGTATACAATCACATTGAACTGGGTTATATCGCAGTGTGGACTCAGACAATACAGTTCAAAGCAGATATAATGAATTATCTGCCTTGATATTCTGGGTTATATGGCTGTGTGGAAAAAAACCCTTCCTGACAGAGAGCTTCTGTAGCTGTTAGGATTCATTCCATCAATGTAATGTAACACATTCAGTATAATGCCTGGGGCAATGGTACGAAGCAAGTAGAAAGGGATCGCTGTGTCTCCCCACGGGTCTTCCGAACGTGCAGAGAGTTTTACAAATTCAATTATGCCATGGCAGCTCGCTGTTTTGGGTATTGAGCATTTTGCACACGGTATGCATGAATAGTCTCTTGCTCGCTAAACGCAAAAGTCTGGAGAGTCGCTTGGTAGCTAGGATATCGGAAACGTGATTAAGTCCTTTGGTTCTTTATGTTCCAGCACTCTTTGAACACATAAGCCAAGATGGCAAGTGTGAAGGTCCAGGCTTGTTATTTTCTATTGTAGTTTGTGTCAGGATGTGTAACTTGCACAGCCTTTCTTTAAGTGATAACAGCATCAGTGTCTCTGGCTTAACTACAGGTGTCAGTGTAATTGGGATAGTGTGGTGGCCAGTGCTGAGACTCTAGTATTTAGGCTGGAATAACCCTTCTGCTTTTTCAGGGAATTTTATGACTGTATAGAAGCCCTGACAGTGTTTTGAGACGATGGATGATTCTATATTAATGATTGCTGACACCAGCCTCTCTTTGCTATCTCATGAGCGTGCCTCTCAATATTTGTTGTTTCCTCTGTCAATGAATTTTCAGTCTTAAAGGTGTAGATTGCATTAGTTTATATTGTATCCAAGTCCTGTTGAAACATTTACCCTCAACTGCTGCTGCTTGTTGTGTGCCTTCAAGTCATATCTGGCCTATGAAGATCATCCTCAGACGAGCCCAAATCTTTCTTGAACAGATTTTTTCAAAGCTGGTTGGCCTTTCCTTTTCTCTGGGACTGAGAGAGGATAGAGAGGGGAGAGCCAGTTGTATTTTCCCTCCTAGGCATTCAGAAAGAGAATGGGATATTCCTTACTTCCTTCTCAATGTTAAGCTATAGCATTACGGTAAGTGGGCTTACCACTTCGTCACCGTCATTAAATACTATTGAGAAATGGCGACCTACTGTGTTCATCACATGATGTAGGCTTCAAGTTAAGGGTAGAGCTATCTTGGCGTTTAGAAAGCATTGCAAAGGGTTATCTTTTCAGATGCTTTCTAAGCTAGTTGGCAAGTCACTATTTTGCAGATTATCCAGATAGATATGGGCAAAATGGCCAATTATGTTGTGTGATGGTATTCGTCATTCTCAGCTTTAAAATGATACAGTTCGGCAATTTGTGGGAGAAGCCAAAATGCCCCTTTGAGAAAAATCTCCACCATTGCCTTATGCTCACAGAGAAGGGAAGATTGGCCGTATGTTGTGCTCCTTTCTGTCTCATGCACTTCCTGCCTGCCTGCCTTCCTACCTACCTACCTACATGGGGAAGGAGGGAGGGAGGGAGAGAGAGAGAGAGGAAGATCAGCAAAATGGGCAAAGGGCAAGCCCCAGGCGCCTCCTTCCCTCCTCCTCCTCCCTTGGTTGACCCCAAGGGCCATCTCATCCAACCCCCTTCTTTCTGCCATGTAGCAAAAGCCCAATCAAAGCATCTCTAACAGATGGCCATCCTATCTCTGAATAATAATAATTATTATTATGAAAATATGTTCCTAGTTTTCAAGTGTTATTTCTTGTTTAATTGTAATTCTTACTTTGAAAGTAGTTGTGCTCCATAAACTTCATTTTTGTGCCCCCAAACTCTGTTAAACCGTTGGAGACTCTACAAGATATTCCGTCATTGTGAAACTAGAGCAAAATGTGCTATAGCAGGACATCCCTCCTGCAAAGACAAAGTTTGTGCAGTTTCATAAACTTTTCCCATGTGTTGATGATAGAACCAATTAGGAAATGCCATTGATAATCCAGGGACAAAAATCATAGTTGAGGAGATGAGGTGTTTCTTTTCACAAAGGAAACAGACTGTAAAAACTCTCTGCAAAGTGATGGCAAATCAGCCAAGAACTCCTGAATAGATCAGATAGTTTGCTAGTGTGTGACAGAGGTAGGAAAATAATCCATTTAATTTCAAAACGGAGTATGCCTGCACTGTATGATAAACCTACTCTTCCTAACACTTGACATGTTCAGTGGGATGAAGGCTTTAGTCCAGCCTGGGGAAACCTTAAAAGGGAGCACCAAATCTATCCATTCTCTGCTTCGGACCTTATTGAGATGCCTGTGCCGGAGAAAGAGATTACAGGGCTGCTCTTTGGCAGATCTGAAAGAGTAGGCGGAATCAGTGCTTCTTTTCGGTTCTTCTGGGACCAACTAGATAGTTATCATCTTTTGCCACTCTGCACAGAGAAGGGGACAGTTCCTTTAAAAATTAAACCTGAATTACAATGCAGGCTGTGTCTGAGTTACAAACATCCCATTTTCAAACAACTCCTACTTAAGAACAGGAGTGTGATCATAGAAAATGAGAGGAATCTTCCTCTTGGAAGGAAGGGAAATTCACTTCTGGAAGAGATAGATTCATTAGGTTTGTTCTGAAGTTGAATTTGTATGAAAGTTGTAACAGGGACATTTTTAAAGTGTAACTTTTGGGTGTGTGTGTGTGTAAGGATTAACGCCCTTGTGCTGTTTCCTTTGCTGTCTGTGCCACTGTTCAAATTTTCCCTCACTTTCTGCCTATGTGATAATTTTGAGAAATTTAGCTTGTTTTGGAAACAAGAATTGGGGATAAAGTTTCAGTGGAGACCCCTCCCCCCTGATAATGACTCTTTCTGGAGTAGATTTCTCTTCCTGAAGTTAGATCTCTCTCACTTCCTGTTGCCTCTCCCCCGTTCTTAACTACAAGTCATATGGAGGTTGGATGTTTGTAACTCAGGGATGGCCTGTATATGATTTGATCTTTTATGGCATTTATGCTGATTGCTATATCTATATGGCTGTCATGTCTATAGCTTTGACTCCAGGTGCATCCAGGTGGAATGTAATGATACTGGAATATTCTCACTCCTTTGATGAGCACATTTTGTTGACAACTTAGTATGGTTCAATTACTGCAGGTAGAAGTGGTTTTTAACCTTTTCAAAGCTTGATTAGAAGCTCTAGCTCAGGCAAAAAGATGCTCATAGGTTGCAGTGCAATTGAATGTAACTGATCTTTATATATCCTCTGCATGCCTGCACTCTCCTCAAGCATCTTTCCTAGTGGGACGTACTATGTGGCTGCCTCCCACAGGGCTCTAGGCTCTGTTTTACATACGAGTTGAACAAATGTGTGAAGTATTTACAAATATTGAGTTAATTCCCTTGCCTCTAAGAAGAGATAAGTCATGGGAGAAAGGAAGGCTTCTATGGGTTCAATATGCGAATGTGCCGGAGATGTGGGGAAGCTTCGAGGGCGCTTCCAGACAACACTAAATCACGGGTTTTAAACAGGGGCAAAAAATCCCGGGACTTCATAAGAGGTCCATATGTTATCGAACAGCTGCCAATCCCCCAGGCCGGCTGTCTGACAACCGGACAAGTCCCGCAGACCGACTGCGGGACAGAGGCCGCGAGGGTTCGGTTAACCTGGCGAGCCAGGAGCGACTAGGTCCTCGTAGCTTACCCGCCTCCCGTAGATCCAATTATGCTCACCAATCTGCAAGGTAGATGCCACGAAATTGTTTATTCTGCTCAGCTGAGAGGATGCGAACCGCAATACCCTGATTCCCGCAAAGAACGCATCCGTGTACATTCAAAACATTGGTTTTTAAAGGTTACAGAACTGTCAAAACAATTGAATTTCCCGCCTGCCCCCTTCTGGGCCGGCTCCGTCGATGATTGGTCGGAACATTGAGACCAGCTGATGGATGGGGTGTTGACCGGCTCTGGGGAGCCTATCGGCGCTTACTCCCATTCGCCACCCTAGCCAATCAGGAGTCTGTGGCCATATATGGAGTTCCAGGAAGGGAAGCTCAGACGGAAATGGCTGTCAATATTGGCATATGAGTAAAACAAAAGAGTCCTAGCTAGGTAAACGACCTTAAATGACACCTGGGAGTGATAGGATTAGTGGACTTGAGGATGAATGGGAAAGGAGGAAGAGACTTGACGACAGAAACTCACTCAAGCCTTTGTGTGACCGAGGGTCTATTTTGGGACACAATCTGGGTTCCGAGGCCAGCTGTGGCTCCCGCTGTGTGAGCAAATATTTCATGTCCAGGTCCCAGAGGATGAATTAATTGGACTAAACTCCGATGATTAATACTTCCTTCAGGCTGATGGAATGTGGGCCCAAGACAAGAGCCTGGGTAATCCAAAACAAGATTTCCATCAGAAAAGCTCATGCAAAGAGAACAATGATGATCCATAAAAGGTTTAGGATGGGAATCCGGTTACTTCCTCTCAGCTGACACAATAGCAAAATATAGGCAATCCTTCTTTACATGGGAAAGAGGGGGAAGGGAAGGGCTACAAGGGGTCAAAGGGAAAACTTATGAAGCCACACTGTACATACAGGGAGATCCCCAGCAATTTCCCAGATTTTCCCATACAGTTCTTGCTCCCAGAGTTATGATCTTTAAAACAGGCAACGCAGTGCTGCCTTCCTTTGGGAGTTGTAGTTCTCCTTGATGTAATTACTGTCCTTGGGTGAACTGCAGAGCCTTTGGGGCTTGGGGTGCAAAGCAGTGAGAATAGCAGCAAGAGGAGTCCATAACCAGTGTCCTTGGGTGAACTTCAGGTCCCAGCTGGGGGCCAGGCCACTGATTGCGAGCGGCCGCTTTTCCGGGCTTTCCCCAGGCATGGGAGGGAGAACGGAGAGAAGAAAAGAGCAGAGACAAGATGGGGGAAGAGGCAGAGTGCCTTGGGGCAACAACGGGGCAGATTGGGGGAACTTCCAACTTGTGGATACTGAATGCATGGGTTCTATTGGCTGTGCAAATGTTGTGTGGATGGGGCAATGGGAGGCAATGGTGGCTGGGTGTACTGGGAGGGACGAAGTTGGTGCAGTGTGATGTATAGAACTGAGTGAGGCAGAAAGGGAAGGGGGAAAAGGGGTCTGGTACTGGTGTAACTTAGGCCAAGGGCCAAAAGGAATACTGGGGACTCTCTGCGGTTTGACCTTCTGGATTTGGGGCTTCCTGGTTCGACTACACATATACAGACCTGTTGGTCCTGGGATTTCTGTCTCTGTTGTCCAAACTTGATGCTTTGTCGTGAGATTCCAAGGGTCCCAAGATGGCTGCTGCAGGATTTCCACTGGAAACTTTGCCTTAAAAAAAATAAATCAAGGTGCAGGTATGTGGAGAATCACTGCCGTGAATCACTGCAAAAGGTCAGTTCTTTGACCTGGCCAGAGAAAATGTGCCCTCCACACATTTCATAAAGTTTCTAGCACACAAACAAAGTTTTCATGTTCTACTCAACTTTCGCCTTCTTTTTAGAAATCGACTAATCAGGAACAAATAGCTAAAACCCAGGAACAAATCTAGATTTTAACAATCCCATTGTTTCCAATTGCAGGGACATACAGACATTTTTCGGCTTTCAATAAGCATCCGGTCCCAACACAAAATGCAGGTTATTACCTATAAAGCCCTAAACGATTCAGGACCTGTCTATCTTTGTGACCGCATCTTCCCCAACGAATCAGTGTTTACTCTAAGATCATCCGGGGAGGCTCTTCTCTCACTCCCACCACCGTAACAAGCATGATTGGTGGGGACGAGAGAAAGGGCCTTCTCTATGGTGAACCCTCGGCTCTGGAACTCTCTCCCTAGGGAGATCAGACAGGCACCCACTCTGTCCATTTTCCACAAGGAATTAAAAACTTGGTTATTCTGGTGTGCTTTTGATTAGGCAGCTCACCAGAGAATTTTTCCTGATCTTATCTAAGCTCCTGCACTTTAGCTTGGCCCCTTTCCAGCACTTTTAACACTTCAATGGTTTAAGTCTAAGGGCATTAGCCTCCTAGCCCAGTCCTCCAATTGTCACACTTTCCCTTGGCTCTATGTAGGAATCGTTGCACTTAGGAATCATGAGCCCGAAGCCATCATTTGTTGTTCTGCCATGATGGTGTTTTTATGATGTCTGATTATGATGTTTTATTGTTTTTTTGTTGTTGATTGTATTTTTATGCTTGTTTTAATCTGTACTGTTGGGCATGTCCCTTTGTGAGCCACTCTGAGTCCCTTTGGAGAGATGGAGGCAGGGTATAAAAATAAAGTTGTTGTTATTATTTTTATTAAGATGCAGATATTTGGCTCAAAACTGCAACATTCCCACTCCTGGAAATTATGGTTTTTTGCCTTTTGTAGTGATTTCTTCCGCGTTTACAGGGAGCGGCATCTGGCCACCCTCCTGTTTGCTGCGGAAGCTCCTGGGATAAAGGTACTGTCTGGACAGGCCATGGATGCATTATTAAGTTGCAAAGCAGCTAAAAAGGCTTCCAGTTTAACCAGAGCAATGGTAGCAGGGATCCTGCTTTATACTTTTTCTTTCTTTTTCTTCCCTGGGCAGGTTATCATTTATTTGCCAGAGATATTTTGTTTGTTATATTTTCAGGGTAGAGAAACAATCTCTTCCTTTGGACCTTCTTCCTGTAACTGTTTGCGGTAGGCAACTTTTGTGAAAGTAGTGCTTGGTGACAATGCCATGCACTCATTTGTGAGCAAAGCTGAAATGACCCCCCCCCCCCCCCAACCAAATGTGTTTATTTCCTTTTTTGAATTCTCACAGTTTCCAAATTCTGGAATGCTATGAGTAGAAGTTTAATTCTGCAATGAAATGCATTTATATTTCAATTACGCTATGTGGCAGTGTTTGAAAAATGTTCTGTTCCTGGTTCGAAAGTGTTATTTCCTGTTTCATTGTACAGTCCTTACTTTGAAAGTCCTTGTTCTACTCCACAAACTATTTTTTATGGCACCAACTATGTTGAGACTTGATGATGAGACCTTGATTGAAAAACTAGAGCAAAATGTGCTATAGTAGGATGTCTCTTCTATAAGAACAAAGTTGTTGCAATTTAATACACTTTTCCCATGTTGGTATGATAGAACAGGAACAAAACCAGTTTTACATAGTGTTATATTTTGTTTTCATTTTCCTTTCCTCTCTTTTTCAAAGGTCGCTAGATAGGAAGCCGCAGAGACCTGTGTTAGGAAAGTCACGGACTCTTCCCAGCATCCCACAGTCTCCAGTCGTCAGTCGGATTCCTCTTCTGGATTCCAAGCTATACAGGAGAGAAATGCCAGAGCAGGCGCCACACAGGACCCCCTCTGCTCCTGATTATGGAAAGGACTGCCCAGTGCCCTCTTCTGGTAAGCCTTAGTGAATGAATGCTCATCATAGGGCTGCGTTTTCCCCTCTCATTTTCAAAAATTGAATTGATCTTTGCCATGGTCTTCAGAAAAGCAACAACAACAACATTTATAGACCACCTTCTCTCCTCGGAACTCAGAGGGGACTCAGAGCAATTTGCAGACAAAAAAGGCAAACATTCAATGCCGTAGTTAACAACGATAAAACAAAACAATACAAAACAGCATCATTACTGCTTTTGTGCCATCTTTCCCAAAAGAATTATCATTCTAAATATTGAAAATGTTTTAAAAGTCACTTCATTTTGGAAGACGACTTCTCATTTCAATTGATTATATTTTCTGCCTTTCTTAAAGACTTTAAATTCAATTTATATTTATTAGGTTGTGTGAAGCTCAGCTTTCACTTTGTATGTGGAAGGGGTTTTGGCTTGAGTTGCATGGCCAGGGTTCAAATAAATCTGTTAATAACTTCCCAAGTGGGAGGAAATAATAGAATCATAGAGTTGGAAGGAATTCCAAAGAGGGCCATTCAGTCCAGCCTTCATCTGCAGAAAGAGCACAATCAAAGCCCCTCCGACAGATAGCCATCCAACCTTAATAATAATAATAATGGTTGGCAGAGACCTTAAGGGCTATCCAGTCCAACCTCGTTCTTTCTACTTTCATGCAGGAAAAGCATAATCAAAGTAATCCCGACAGATGGCTATCCAACAAGAGCAACAACAACAATAGAGTTGGAAGAGACCTCAAGGGCCATCTAGTCCTACTCCCTTTTGCCTTCAAAATCAAAACCCTCCCTGACAGATGACCATCCAACCTCAAATGTAATAATAATAATAAGAATAAGAATAATAATATTGGAACAGGCCCGGATTAACCCCTTTTGGCGCCCTAGGCCACACTTTGGAATTACGCCCCAAACCAACCTCTACCGTACCCCCCCCCCCACATTCCTTCTTTCCGCCTGCCTCTCCTCTCTCACTGAGGGGCGGGATACCTCCCAGCTGGTGCACGCGGGCCCGGCTCCCGCCTTCGGTGCAGCAGTTGCCCAGGATGCTGAGGGCGAGGTCGAGGGTGCGGCGGGGCCTGGGGGCCTCAGCAGCGGCACCAGCCCCCCACACTTCCGGAAGCGGGCGATGCTGCCAGCCTCCTTGATGTGCTGCGTGTGGAGGGCCAGCAAGGCCTCGCCCAGGCCCGGCTCGGCACCCTTTTGCAGCTGGGCCAGGCAGGAGCCCAGGGAGCCGTTCCCAGGCTCATTCCCGGCTCCTGGGCCTTTCGAAGCCGGCACCCAGGAACATGGCGGAGGGGGCAGAGGCGCTCGCGCCCTCCTGCCGCACATACCCAGCAGTGGCCCTGGGGGCGGGGGCGGGGCTTCCCTCTGCCTCCTCCTCCTCCTCACCGCGCCTTCCTTCCTTGAGTCAAGGAAGGAGGGCGCGAGGAAGATGAGGTGGAGGGAAGCCCCGCCCCGGGCCACTGCCGGGCATGCGCGCAGGAGGGCGCGAGCACCTCTGCCTCCTCCGCCATGTTCCTGGGTGCCGCGCATGCCCGGCAGTGGTCCCAGGGGCTTCCCTCCGCCTCCTCCTCCTCGCACCCTCCTTCCTTGACAAGGGGGCGGGGGCGATGGTGAGGGGGGGCGCCATTCCCTCCTCCTCTGCACCCTCACAGCGCTCTTCCCCCGCCCTCCCCCGAGAGAGAGAAAGAGAGAGAGAGAGTCATCTACATGCCGCGCGTTGCGGTTTTTTTTCAACATTTTTTTTTGGGTCCGTGAACTTTTCCCCCCTCGGCTTGCGCCCCTAGGCCATGGCCTAGGGTGGCCTTATGGGTAATCCGGGCCTGTATTGGAAGGGACCCCAAAGGCCATCTAATCCAACCCCCTGCCATGCAGGAAAGGCACAATCAAAGCTTCCTCCAACAGATGGCCATCCAGCCTCTGTTTCAAAGCCTCCAAAGAAGGAGCTTTCCCCAGAATCCAAGGAAGGGAGTTCCACTGGTTGTGTGTGTGAATGTTTTACATTTTATTGTATACAAGTAACAAACAAACAAAAAACAAAGAGCAAATAAGACAATAACTAACGAAAACTATATAGTTACAACATCCTACTACACCTGTTTCCTCCATCCCTACCTCTGAACCTCCCACCTATGTCTTCTGTCACTATTCTATGCGACTCTTATACCTATTAAAAGCCTGTCCATATGTCTGTTTTAATAACTTCCCCTTGCGGTTACTTTAAAGTCTGCATTTGTCTTCCTTTCCACATATCCCATTGCCAGCCTCCATTTTTAGAAAATTGCTCGTTGTTTCCTCTGTTTCTATTGGTTAGCTTGGCCATTTGAATATATGCTCCCTTATGAAACCAGGTTGCAACGCCTTGGTCTTTTCAGCCTTGAAAGACGGCGTTTAAGAGGTGACTTGATCGAAGTGTATAAAATCATGCATGGGATAGAAAAGGTGAATAAAGAAAAATTATTTTCTCTGTCACACAATACTAGGACTAGGGGGCACTCCCTAAAGCTCCAAGGTAGGAAAGTTAGGACTAATAAAGGGAAATATTTCTTCACCCAGAGGGTCATTGGGTTATGGAACTCACTTCCAGAGGAGGTTGTGACAGCTGTCAGCCTGGACAGCTTCAAGGCAGGATTAGACAGATTCATGGATACCAAGGGAATCAGTAGCTACTGAAATGGACATCCAAGTGCCACCTCTGTTGTTGATGGAGGCAGGCAGGATTTTCCCCGGGTACTGGTTGTGGGGGGTCGGGAGCAGGTGAGGGTTTTGCCCTCCTTTCTGCTAGAGATCCCTGTGTACAACTAGTGGGCCACTGTGTGACACAGAATGCTGGACTAGATGGGCTGAGGCCCGATTCAGCATGGCTCTTCTTATGTTCTTATGTTCTTATTCCAATAGTTTTCCTCTCCAGTCCTTGATAATTAACTCTTTTCCCCCTTCCAAGATTTTACTATTGTTAATCTCGCATCAACAAAGCTATATGGATAAATTTCTTCGTCTCATTTGCTGATTCGCTTCTTAAATAACCCTAAAATACACTTTTTTGGGGTCTTTCTTAACCCTAGTAATTATTTTGTTTGTTTCTTTAACTACATTTTTCAAAAAAAATCTTGTACCATCTTATAGGCCTTCCAAACATGGGAAAAGGTGCCTTTCTGTGCCTTACACCCTCGGTGAAAGTAACTATTTTAGCAATCATCTCTGGAGTTACATAACTTCTATACAACATTTTACACATATCTAATAGATCTAGCTGTTGGAAATGTAAGAGAGTTCCACTGTTGAACAGCTCTGACTTCAGTCAGGAAGTTCTCCCAAATGTTCAGGTGGGATCTCCTTTCCCCTAATGGTTGAAGCCAGTGTATCAGTCCAAATGTGGCTATTTAATTGTGTTACTGATTTGGTGGCTCCCTTTCAATGCGATGACTGCAGCTCCTCCCTTTCTCTTGCCCACGCAGGAGAGGCCTGGCAGCTGGAGGAGGATGGTGCTGCCCCCGGCAGGGATGCCCATGCCCTCCAGCCCCGGCTACACTCTGCTGTCGAGGAGGTGCCATTCCGCACCCTGAGAGCGCACTCCTGCTACATGAGAAAGAGCCTCTCGGTGGACCACCACTTGGGCTCCCTCAGCTGTTCCCTCCACCCCACCGAAACCAAGGCTGAGCGAGTCAAGACCAAACTCCGGAGGCAGTTTGTGAGTAGTACCTAATGGCTGCTGTGCTCTCACCTCCACTACTGTATTCCCCTCCAACCTATCTTCGAGACCACATCTCTTTCTATGAACCAGCGCGGGCTCTGAGATCGACAGGGGAGAGCCTCCTCTTGGTCCCACTACTGTTTCAAGCGCAGTTGGTGGGGACGAGAGAGGGGGCCTTTTCTGTGGTGGCTCTGGAATACCTTCCCAAAAGGGATTAGATTAGCCCCCACCTTCAATCCTTCTGTTCCAACTTGAAAACATGGATGTTCAGACAGTTATTTGACCTTGAGTAGGCTGAATGGGCCCATGTGAAGCTGACACCTGTGAATTGTCGGTAGTTAGTTTTATCTACTATTGTTTTAAAATTGCATTGTTTTGATTTTGTGCTAACATGTGTTGATGGGGGGTTGTTGCTATAATTTTATGTGACTTGTTTTATCCTTTTGTACCGTTTTTACCAATTGTATGTTATATGTGCACCCTTGAGTGCTTTGTAAGCTGCCCCGAGTCCCTTCAGGGAGATGGCGGCGGGATATAAATAAAGTTTGTTATTATTATATTTATTACTTGTTTCCAATGATTACTCGAGAGACCGTCCTTTATACCAGGCTTGGGCCAACTTCGGCCTTCCCTTCAGATGTTTTCGACTTCAACTTCCTCCATTCCTAACAGCCTCAGGCCCGTTCCTTTTGCCCCTTAACCGCTTAAGCAGAAAAGGAAAGGGAAAAGGAAGGGGCCTGAGGCTGTTAGAAATGGTGGGAGTTGAAGTCCAAAACACCTGGAAGGCCCAAGTTGGCCCATGCCTGTTCTAGAATATGCATTATTGTGTTCTTCTCTCAAAACAACCTGCACTCTTAATCATTTGAAAGTGATGACATTCTTCTTTTGTGGCAACATGGTACTACCTAAAACCATGCATCTGTTGCCTATATTTTAACCTCTCAAATCTGTATTATTGAAGCTTAAAGGATATTGCTTTTGCATCCTGAATATTGCCCTGGGTTGGTAAGGATAGATGCAACCTGTTAAATGAACCAGTGCTTCTGGTGTGAGAGAACTGGCCCTCTGCAAGGATGTTGCCCAGGGGATGGCTGAATATTTTACCATCCTGTGGGAGACTTCTCTCATGTCCCCGCATAGGAAGCTGGAGCTGACAGATGGGAGCTCACACCGCTCCCTGGATTTGAACCACCCTGGATTCAGTCAGCAGTCCTACCAGCACAAATGTTTAACTCATTGCATCCCCAGGGGCTTTGTTTTAACAAAGAAAGTTAAAAACTTGACATGATTTTATTTATCGTGTCAGGAGTGAACCAAACAGTTGTATTGTTTGTTGTTTTTTTTATAAAACAACACAAAGTTTGCAAACTTGGCATACTATTAAATATCCTTTGACCAGCAGCTGGCCACTTGGAGTGTCTCTGGTGTCACTGTTAGGAGGTCTTCCATTGTGCACATGGTGAGACTGAGACCAAATTGTAGTAAGTGGCATGTGGTTTGCTCTTCTCCACACTCGCATGGCATGGACTTCACTTTGAAGCCCCATTTCTTAAGGTTGGCTCTGCAACTCGTGGTGCCAGAGCACAGCCTGTTCAGCGTCTTCCAAGTTGCCTGGTTTTCTGTGTACCCAGGAAGGAGTTTCTCATCTGATCTCAGCCACTGGTTGAGATTCTGGATTTTAGCCTACCACTTTTGGACTCTTGCTTGCTGAGGTGTTCCTGAGAGTATTTCTGTAGATCTTAGGAAGCTATTTCTTGATTTAAGGCACTTGCTTGCTGGCTGTTACCCAAATAGAGGATGGGCTGGGGATGTCACTGCCTTGATACTTTCATTGCTGGCTGCTACTTCCCAACAGATATAGGTGGTGCAATACCAGCTAAATAGTCTAATTTCTTCAGCGGTGTTGGGCGTAGACATCCTGTGATGATGTGGCAAGTCTCATTAAGAGCCACATCCACTGTGTTAACATGATGAGATGTATCCCACATGGGGCATGAGCACGGGCAGATGTCTTCACTGTCTCTGGTTGTGAGCCTGAGGTTGTGCCAGTCGACTCGCAGTATTCAACCTTTATGAGAGGAAATAAATGGCCTTCTTCAGTTGTGTAAAGAAATGTGCTGTATTATTTTTTAGAAAGAAATGAACATTGAAGAGGGTCAAAGGGTTTTATTTGTATCTCTTTCTTTAAAAGGTGCTGAACCAGAGTAATATTGATAAATGATAGTTTGTTTGTGCCTAAGTAATTAAACATGGCAAAGTCATTTTGATGTGGGATACATACGATGAATGAGGATTGTAGCAGCATTAGTCCGGGCTCTACCTGTGACCATTGGAGAAGAAAATTTGAAATATTTTCCTAGGCACTTGTTCTTATAACACCGGGTCAGAAACGGCAGGTGGGATACGCAGTGGTTAATGATTCTATTGAAATGATAATGGGCTTGTCTTCCACTTTCTGAGAGACACCTGATCTGATGAACGATAGATACACCTGCCTCATTACTAGCTTTGGGATTGTAATGAAGGGATTGGATATCCCTCTATTGAAAAGCGAGGCTGCCTTTGCTAGAGTTGTCATTAAAGATGCAAAAGTGCATGGAAATAAAAGGAAAGGATGTGACGAAGCGAAAGGTGCTTTGCTGCAAACCTTTTTATTTTAGAGAGAAGAAAGAAGAACTCCGGTGATATGACGACACATCTGTTTTGAAGGTACCTTTACCATTTCCCCCTTTTGTAACTCTTATGCGTTTTAGTGCGGCTGCCTGATACCTTTCTGATATGTTCAAATGCAACTATCATTTTCAATGTTTCCAGGAGTCTCTATCCATTGGGATAACTGTCCTAAAATATTGTACCACAATGAATCACAAAATATGATGTGACTTTCTGGAATTAAAAAAAATCCAAAATATTGGAACTGATCTGTTTTTTTCCTCTCCTTTTGTGGAAAGAAAATAATAATAAAAAATAATAATCATAATTATAATAATTATTATTTCTTACCCGTCTCTCCTCATGGCTTGAGGCAGGTTACAGAAGAATTACAACACATAAACATTGTAAAAATACCACAAATACACATATTAACAATACAGAAGAAGTGGGGGGGGGGAGGCATTTATTAATTTTGTCAGAAGTGAATTGAGGCTACACTTATAATGTATAGAAAAACTACAAACAAAGTGAAAAACTTGGCATTATATGAAATGTCCTTTGACCAGAAGCTGGCCACTTGGAGTGCCTCTGGTGTCGCTTTAAGAAGGTCCTCTATTGTGCATGTGGCAGGGCTCAGGTAGCATTGTAATAAGTGGTCTGTGGTTTGCTCTTCTCCACACTTACATGTTCTGGACTCCACTTTGAAGCCCTATTTTTTAAGACTGGCTTTGCATCTCGTGGCACCAGAGCGCAGACTGTTCAGTGCCTTCCAAGTCGCCCGGTCTTCTGATTGAGGTTCCGGGTTTTAGCCTGTCACTTTTGGACTCTCGCTTGCTGAGGTGTTCCTGTGAGTATCTCTGTAGATCTTAAGAAGTTGTTTATTGATTTAAGTCGTTGGTATGTTGGCTGATATCAGAACAGAGGATGAGCTGGAGATGTTACTGACTTGGTCCTTTCATTGTTGGCTGCTACTTCCTGGCAGATGTCAGGTGGTGCAATATCAGCTAAACAGTTTAATTTATCCAGTGGTGTAAGCCGTAGACATGCTTTGATAATGCAGCATATCTCATTAAGAGCCACATCCATTGTTTTAGCATGGTGAGATATATTCCACACTGGGCATGCTTGATAATCAAACAATGCTTCTTGTAAGTTAGAGAGCACGGTCCAGAGTGACCCCCAGGTTTTTTGGTGTGGTGCAATGCTCCAGTGGGTTTCTTTCCCATGTAATCCTCAGAGCTCAAGATGCTTATAGAATAGAATAATAGAATCTTAGGAGCCCCGGTGGCACAGTGGATTGAACCCTTGTGCCGGCAGGACTGAAGACTGACAGGTCACAGCTTCAAATCTGGGGAGAGTGCAGATGAGCTCCCTCTGTCAGCTCCAGCTCCCCAAGTGGGGACATGAGAGAAGCCTCCCACAAGGATGGTAAAACATCCGGGCGTCCCCTGGGCAATGTCCTTGCAGACGTCCAATTCTCTCACACCAGAAGCGACTTACAGTTTCTCAAGTCGTTCCTGACACGAAAAAAATAGAATCTTAGAGTTGGAAGAAACCTTGTGTGCCATCCAGTCCAACCCCATTCTGCCAAGAAGCAGGAAAATCGCATTCAAAGCACCCCCGACAGATGGCCACCCAGCCTCTGTTTAAAAGCCTCCAAAGAAGGAGCCTCCACCACCCTCGAGAAAGAACAACCCAAAACCCAGCAAATGTTACCTCTAGTGTGAATTGGTTAGTAGAGAAAATAGAAGCCCTGATTAAAATGGAACGAGGCAGGATGCCTTTTAACCTATGCAAAATGTTCTGGCCCTGGCTGGCAGAGACCACACCTGGGATCACCTGAAGGTTTTATATAGATAGAGATAATTAATACAAAAGAAAATTTGGAAAAGTTTGATATATATTAACTGAGATATATATGTGTGAATTTGCAATTGTATTTGTAACTCTCTCTCTCTCTCTCCCCACTACATTCTGGGGCAGAGAGTTCCACCACTGAATAGCTCTCCTTACAGTTAGAAAGTTCTTCTTAATGTTCAGGTGATATCTCCTTTCCTGTAATTTGAAGCCATTGTTCTGCATCCTAGTCTCCAGGGCAGCAGAAAACAAGCCTCCTCCCTCCTCCCTGTGACTTCTCACCTCTTGTTAGATGACCCTCATAATGTCTCCTCTCAGTCCTCTCTTCTGCAGGCTAAACATGCCGAGCTCTTTAAGCCACTCCTCATAGGGCTTGTCCTCCAGACCCTTGATCATTTTAGCTGCCCTCCTCTGGACACATTCTAGCTTAGAGTCAACATCTCCCTTTAATTGCGGTGCCCAGAGTTGGACACAGTGTGATTTCACGTGTGGTCTGACCAAGGCAGAATAGAGGGGCAGCATGACTTCCCTGGATCTAGGCACTAGACTCCTATTGTTGCAGGCCAAAATCCTGTTGGCTTTTAAAGCTGCCACATGACATTGTTGGCTTATGTTAAACTTGTTTCTCACAAGGACTGCAAGATCTTTCTCACATATCCTGCTGTTGAGCCAGGCATCATCCCCATTCTGTATCTTTGCATTTCATTTTTTCTGTCTAAGTGGAGTATTTCGCATTTGTCCCTATTTAACTTCATTTTGTTAGATTGGTCCCATCACCTCTGTAATCTGTTAAAATGGTTTTGAATTCTGCTCCTGTCTTCTGGAATATTGGCTCTTCCTCCCCATTTGGTCTTGTCTGCAAACTTGATGATCTTGCCTTCTCACTCTTCATCTAAGTCAGTGTTTCCCAACCTTTTTTGAGCCGCGGCACACTTTTAACATTAAAAAAATCCGGGGGCACACCACCACCAAAATGACACAAAATGACACTCTAACACAGTAAAGAACGGCTGGGGGTTGGTGGCCTGCTGAGAGCAGCTGCTGGGAGTGCCGAAGCCGGGAGGGGAGGAGCCAGGCTGCGCTATGCCCCGCCCCCTACCCCGGCTTCACCTCTCCCAGCAGCTGCTCCAGCCTTGAGGGGGCAGTGCCAAGCCAGCTGTGCCAGAGCCCGCACAATGCTGGCTTGGCACGGTCCCCTCAAGGCTGGAGCAGCTGCTGGGAGTGCCGAAGCGGGGAGGGGCAGAGCCAGGCCGCGCCATGCCCCGCCCCTCCCCCAGCTTCAGCTCTCCTACAGGCCGCGCCATGCCCGCCCCTCCCCCAGCTTCAGCTCCTACAGAGGAGGAGCATGAGCGGTGGACGGGCTTCAGTGGGCGGGGCTCCTCCTCCACGCGGTTTCAGCGAGCGAGGGGCGAGAGTCATGGTGGGAGTCATGGTGGATTGGAGGCTGGCTGGGGAAACGGCCGAAGGAGGCGGCGCCCCAGTCCCTTCTTCTTTTTCTTCGCCACTTCCCGGCCCTTCCTCCTCCTCCCCCAAGCAGCAGGAGTTTGGCAGGAGGGGGGGAGGAAGGGGGGCAGAGAGCTTTTGTCACGGCACAGCAGGAGGTCTGTCACGACACACTAGTGTGCCACGGCACACTGGTTGAGAAAGACTGATCTAAGTCATTAATAAAGCTGTAGAACAGAACCGGGCTCTGGACGGAACCCTGCTTTTGACACTCCACTCGTCACTTCTTTCCAGGATAAAGAGGAAGAATTGGGGAGAATCACCCTTTGGGTTCGTTCACTTAACCAATTACAGATCCACCTGACCGTAGTTTTGCCTATCCCACATTGGACTACCTTGTTTGCCAGGAGTTCATGGGGGAGCTTGTCGAAGGAAGGCCTTCCTGAAATCCAGATACGCTACATTCACGGTGTTCCCTGCATCTACCCAGTTCGTAAGTCTATCAAAAAAAGAGATCAGATTAGTCACGCATGAGTTGTTTTTGATAAATCCATGTTGACTATTAGCGATGACTGCATTACTTTCTAAGTGTTTGCAGATCACTTCCTTAATGATATTTTCCAGAATCTTGCCTGGTATCAACGTGAGGCTGACCAGACATTGGTAATTGTTTGGGTTGTCCTTTTTTCTGTTCTTGCAGATAGATAAGGACTACATTTGCCCTCCTCCAATCTACTGCGACTTGCCCTGTTCTCCAAGAACTCTCAAAGAGGATTGCTAGTGGTTCTGAAATTACTTCCACTAGTTCCTTAAATACTCTTGGATGTAGTTGATCCGTCCCTGGAGACTTGAATTTGTTTAGAGTGGCCAGGTATTCCTGGATGACTTGTTTCCCTATTTCCCTTTTTGTGAGAAGACTGAGACTTTCTTGCTTCTTAGCACTTAGAATCCCTCTTTGTTGGCACTGTTTGCAATTGTGCCTTGAGTATTTCACTCTTGAAAAACTCCCATCCATCCATAACTCCCTTGTCTTTTAGTATCGGCGTCCACGGAATGCTGCCCAGAATTTCTTCATTTTTCGGAAGTCAGCTCTCCTAAAGTCCAGGTGAGTGTGTCTTGTCTTAGTTTCAGCCTTCCCTCATATCGCAAACTGCAGGAGCACATGGTCACTTGCCCCTAAGGATCTGACCAACAGTTTGGTAAACCGTTGACAGAAGGCTTCGCCGAGTTCTTCATCCTGGTTCGGAGGTCTGTAATAGACACCCACAATGAGATCTTTTTGAGTCCCAGTTCCCTTGATTCTTATCCAGATCTTTCAAGCTGGTTTCCCAGATTGCAGTCTTGCATCTCTTGTGCGGTGTAACTGTTTTTGACATGTAAGGCTATTCCCCCTCCTTTCCCCTTTGTTCTGTTTCTGTGAAAGAGGTTATATTCCTTGATGTCTACATTCCAGTGATAGGAGTCATCCAACCAGGTTTCAGTAATGCCTATGACATTGTAAATATGGTGTTGTGCTAAAAGTTGGAGTTTGTCTTGTTTATTTCTCATGCTCTGTGCATTAGTGTAAAGACATGTAAGCCCTTGAGCTGTTTATGTGGGATTATTGTGCTCTCGCTACTTGGTCCTTGTTGTGTTTGTGCAATTCTCTGTTTAGCCTTTTGGTGGTTCCCTGCTGTTGAGGATAAAGTAATGTTCGCAAGGCTGTTGTCCCTCTCCCCCGGTGGACCTAGTGTGCCTGATGAGGTTTGTTAGTCTATGAGCAAAATGGTGTTTTCCTACTTGTATGAGGTGCACCCTAACCCTTGCCAGTAGGCCATCCTCCTGGAAAAGCAGGCCATGGTTGAGAAAGCCAAAATGTTCTTCCTGACACCATTTTCTGAGCCAGTTATTGACCTGTACTATTTTTCTGGCTCCTATAGGGCCACATCTTACAACAGGGAGGAGGGATTAAAAGACCATCTGTACATTGCACTGTTTTAGCTTTGTTCCGAGAGCTCGAAAATATTTGTGATCTTTTGAAAGGTTTGCCTAGCAGCATCATTGAATCAGCATGAAAAGGGGGAAGGTGATTGGCTTGAGGAACCTGGTGAGCCGCTGTGTGCCATGGTGTATTTTTGCCCCCAGGAGGCAGCATATTTCTCGAGCCATGCCGTCTGGTCTGGAAATAACGGCTTCCTTTGCTCTAAGGAGGAAGTTGCCTACTACTAAGACCTGTCTGTTATTAATGTGAAAAGCACACAGCTGCATTTTAGATGGATTAGGAATCAGATGGTTTCCCCTGTAATAGGCAGTAAGAGCTTTGGAGAGCTTCTGTTCAACCATTTCAAAGTTCCCTGCTTGACTGGTGATGGCACAATTGTCAGCGTTGTTGAAACTTTTTGTTCCTTCTGGCAGTGGCTGATCATTTGTGTAGACTTTAAACATTGGTGGAGCAAGCAGGAGAGCATATAGATTCAAATCCACAATATATACAAATAATTCTATTTTATGCTTTTTTTAACTATGTGCAAATGTTTGTCAAGATATATTGCATTTGCTGAACGTGTCCTGCTTTTGAGCATTGCTTCTGATAACTCCATTTAGTGAAAACATGTGTCTTGTGTCAGGTCAAAATGAGCTTCAACTTGGGTATTAAAACTCGGGCAAAAAGTGCATGCTGTTCACTCAATAAATGAAATTCCCTCCATACTGGCTTCAGAGACAGAAGAAGAAAAATGAAACAGTGGAAATCATTACCGTGTCAGACATTTGTCAAGACCACAGGAGGAAGGACAATAGAAATCCAGTTGCTATCTCTCGCTGTGTGTAAAGTATACAGTAGGTTATAGTGATTTTCTGTTCGGTTGTCCTGGATATATTCCTTCATTATTTTCCTAAGCTTTTCGCCATTGGAGGGCTTTATGTGATGGTCCTTGTCCCAGCGTGTGTGCTTTTGCAATGTCAACTTTGCAGACCTTTAGGCTGCTTTAGCCTCGATACCCTGGAAATATCCTGGCTTATGGTATAAACAAAACAGTCTGATGCCGACAATCAAGTGGAGAATTAGCTATTTTTAGCAGTCCGTTGTGTCTCATAGGTGCATCCCAGCACATTGCTGTGCATTACGACGGCTGGTCCTGATGTGCAAGTGAATGGAAGGAGACAGTATAGGGATTAGGAGCGGCGTTCTTATGGATGCTCTCCATGAGTGTGAGTTAGAAGAAGAATGACTGCTGGGGATGGAGGCAAAGGAGAAAAAAAACCTTTAAAAACATAGATTTATTTTTCCTTGGGTTCACAAGTGGAGTGGAGTCCTCAGATACCTTGATATTTAGGTGCTGAAATTAAACCATTAGAAGGTTTCTTGCCAACATAATAATAATACTAACAACAACAACAAGTAGAGATGCCAGCTCCAAAACTTTGCTTGACCTCACCCAGCAGCATGGGGGGATAGAACCTTTCGGGACCCCACAGGTCAATGGCCAGGGGTCTGAGCAGGTGTCTCCTAGCATCACCATCTGGGTATTTATTTATTATTATTTTATTTAAAACTTTTATATCCTGATCTTCTCACCTCCAAGGAGGGATTGCAAGAATTCAATGCAGTCAATAAAAATTAAAGCATCATATCACCATACAAAGTTAAAATACATATAAATAAAATACCTATAGATAAAACACATCCAAGCCAGATCGCCAGATAAAATCAAATTCAGCTCAGTCCAGTATATATGGTTATTAAATTTCTCCAAAAACAATCCCGATCCTTGTTCTGGGAATTCTTCTTTCTGGGTACTATCCTCTAGGAAGGAGCAGAGCCACCGCAAAGCAGTGCCCCAAAGACCCATTCTGGAGAGCCATCTCAGAAGGATACCATGGTTGGTGGTATCGAACGCTGCTGAGATGTCCAAGAGAACCAGCAGGGACACACTACCCCTGTCTAGCTCTCTGTGGAAGTCATCCACCAAGGCGACCAAAGCTGTCGCCATTCCGTGACCAGGCCTAAAACCAGATTGTGTTAATTGGTGTCATCAAAGTTGAGAAGCCACCACCCGCTCCAGAACCTTGCCCAAGAAATGGAGATTTAAAATAGGCCGAAAGACAGAGAAATCCAGGGATGATTTCTTTAAGATAGGTCTTACAATTGCTCTTTTAAAGCTTGATGTTAATTGTGCCTGATCCAACAAGGCATTGATGATCTTTGAAAACCATTTAGCCAATCCCCCACTGGCGAGTTTAATAAGCCAGGAAGGGCAAGGGTCTAGAGCACAATTGGTCGCTCTCACAGCTCTTGTCCACGTCATATAATACATTATATATGATTGTAGCACAGCAGTTCTCGTTTGTGCCTGGAGAACAGGGGCTAGGACCCGGGGTTCCATTGGCATTAAACTGCAGCTGCAGAGACAGATTCAGAAGAGGATTTGGAAGGGTGGGAAGGTCAGTTTCCCATCAGCGGGCCTCCTTCGCCCACAGAAAGTTTGGCATGGGAAGAGCTGTGTTTTGGCCCTGACGTAGACATAGATAACCAGGTGCAAATGGAGGACAGCGATAGTGGGAGTTATGAGCACCCGGGGGGAAGAGGGTCACAGGAGCTTTTCAGTGAAAACATGGATGAAAGCGCCTGGGAAGATTCTAGGGAGGAGAGCTCTCATGTAGATAGTGACCCAGCTGCTGAGAGACAAGGTCGAACCTTTGATAGGAGAAGTAGCATTGAGTCTGGGAGAAGGGGATGGCACCGCAGCCTAGACAGGCCGAGGTCCGTCAGCAGAGATTGGAGACGACGGGGCCTAGAGCGTCGGGGACCTCGGCCGAACGATTAAGTATAGCATCCGTGGGAACCAATCCCCAGTGCTTCGGCCACGTCTCTTCTGAGTAGATGTGTTAGCGAAGTGAATCTACGGAGCTGAGCTGGCTCGTGGTCACCAAGTCTTGCCTTGCATTCACCTTGCCTTGTTCCTGTTTCCGCATTGCCTTGCGGAGCCTCGCTCAAGTCTTGCATTAGCCTTTGGATTGTTTTGCCAAGCTGTTTTGGACATTGTTGCTTCAAGCCTTTGCTTGCATTTATCTCTTCTATGGACAATTTACCTTTTGGACTGTTTTTATATTCAATAAAGTAGTTAGCCTTCAGTCCGTCTCTGTGTGTGTGATTAAGGGGCCGGTCAAGTCCGTGCATCGTGACAATGATTATCTATCTATCTATCTATCTATCTATCTGGCATGGGCAAACCTTTGAATACAGGGGCCACATTGTGTAAAATATTTGACAGACTGTTCAGGCCAATGGCTGATGGACATATGCTTACCTAAGACATAATAAACATATCTTGGAATTATGGGGGACTTGACAGAAGTACATAATAGTTTTCTGCAGTATGCCATATTCTATATATGTCTACTGATTTCCTCCTTTCTGACCTCTGATTTTAACTGTCCAAGTGGTTCATAACATTGGTCAACACAGACATGCACATTTCGGTGCCTCAAATGTTAGCCCTGTTTCCAGGTATATTTGACTTGCTAATTCCAAAAATGGCACCAACTTTCCCCTGTAAGCTTTTGAGATACACAACATATGCAATCTACATATGAGATACAGAATCACATGTGATCATCTGCTTGCCTGTAAAGAATCATGACAACCATAGCTAAGAAACTAGAGCTGATGTGGTCTATTCAATACAATTTTCCGAATTGGAGTCCCTAAGAATCCTAGGAACAAACCTAAAAATGAAGATACCCAAGATGTTTATTTTGTAGGGCTGTGTTTCTGATGGAAGAGACATGTTCTTTTAAATATTTCTGTACTTTATATGTTACATGCACTTTAAAGCTATTTTAAATTGCTTCTCTATTACTCCCACTGTTCTCTAGGGAGAAATGTGTTGGGGTGCGTAACCTTTTATGCGGAGGGTTGTTTTCCTCCACGGGTTCTACTGGCTCAGCCTATTTGTTCAATGGGACCAAAACTGTGTTGGGCATTACTTCATTCTTCCTTACTACTTGCGTCCTTCTCCCTCCAAATGACTGTCACTGTTAACAGAGGATGGAGCTTACTGTTTGCAGAATGTTCTTTAAATAAGGACAAGAGCTACAAGTTGGCCACTTACGTTAAGCTGTGACATTGGCTGCTGCATCTACACAACCACATAATCCGCATCAGAATGCGCAGTAAAGGAATCCAGTTCCACTTTGGAGAGTCTTCACATGCACCCTGGGAACTTGCGGCGTCCCCGAAAGTCATTTTGTGTCAAATTGATCCAACAGAATGACATACATTTTCCATACCCCATTTGGAGAATTGCACTGACCTGTATATGACAAGGATACAAAGAGGAGAGGAGACAGACAGGCCGAGAGAGACTTGCCAAGAAGGCTGCTCTGGCTTCAGAAATACCCGTGGATCTCGCAGATCAAAGTAGGACCGGCTGGCTACGTCATACTTGCTGGTGTGAAAGACAAAGACAAATATTGAGAAGAGCGACCCAATTTATAACTCCCCGGGGGACACAGCCCAAGCAATTATCTCGGCCACTGTGATATTTCACAGCACGCTGAGAGCAAACGGGGAGAGAAGTTTGTTTTCCTTTCAGAAGATGCCACGCCGACCATTTGTTTTTCTTCCCTTGGAAAGTTGTGTGTGAATAGGAAGCAAGGAAGCTCTGTGCCACCTTCATATCTGAATATTTAAAGACATGTACTATGGATATGCCTGCAATTTTTAAAAGCAATTTCGAATAAACCAGAGCATGAGTTTTGGAGTACAGTATCATCTGTACGTGAATGATGCACAACTCTATGAGAGCTGGACCATAAGGAAGTCTGAGCGAAGGAAGATAGATGCTGTTGAGCTGTGGTGTTGGGGGAAAATTCTGAGAGTGCCTTGAATCGCGAGAAGATCCAACCAGTCCATACTTCAGGAAATAAAGCCCAACTTCTAATGGGAGGGGAGGATATTAGAGGCAAAGATGAAGTACGTTGGCCACATCATGAGAAGATAGGAATGCTTGGAGAAGACAATGATGCTGGGGAAAATGGAAGGGAAAAGGAAGAGGGGCCGACCAAGGGCAAGATGGATGGATGGCATCCTTGAAGTGACTGGCTTGACTCTGAAGGAGCTGGGGGTGGTGACGGCTGACAGGGAACTCTGGCGTGGGCTTGTCCATGAGGCCACAAAGAGTCAGAAGCGACTGAATGAATAAACAACATTACTCCTTTCCATTGGATGACACGGAAGCCGCTCCACACCTGAATCGTTGCTTGAGGGTGGTAATGGACTAGATGAGGGCAAACAAATTGAAACTCAGTCCAGATAAGTCGGAGGTATTGAGGGTCTTGCTCAAGATGGATCCGGAGATAGGGTTACCACTTGAGCTGGACGAGGTCACACTCCCCCTGAAATCCCAGGTTCTACAGTCTGGGGATGATTCTGGATGATTAAACCTGAAAGCCCAGGTGGCGATAGTGACCAGGTCTGTCTTTGCACAACTAAAACTTGTATGCCAGCTGCGCCCATTCCTGGAGAAATTTGACCTGGCCATGGTGGTACAGGCACAGGTTACATCCCGGTTGGACTACTGCAATGCACTGTACATGGGACTATTCTTGAAAAGTGTCCGGAAACTCCAATCTGCGCAGAGAACAGCAATCAGATTACTTACTGGAGCCAATTCCAAGGAACACACCACTCCCCAGTTGAAACAGCTCCATTGGCTCCCAATTTGTTTCCGGGTCCAATTAATTAGCTGTTTCTAACCTATAAAGCCCTGCACGGCTTCGATCTAGATTACTTGAGGCACCATGTCCCCCTGTAGAGGCCGGGTAGACTTTTAAGCTCTAGCAAGGAGATTTCAACACAGTCCCTGGCCAACATGCACTTAAAAATCACTAGAGAAGGGATATTCTTGGGGGTGGCTCCTAAGCTGTGGAACTCACTGCCAGAGGAAATTAGATTAGCGCCCACCCTCATGACATTTAGGAAAGGCATGAAGACTTTCCTCTTCGAAGCAGCATTTAACTGAAGCCAGGCACTTATGGATTCAAAGAATGGGGAATTTTAGATTGATGTTAACTTTAAATGTTATACAGAAAGATTTTAAGGATATTAAACCTCTGATACTTGTTTAGCCACAGTTTTTAACTATTTGTAGGTACAGTGTTCCCTCACTACTTTGCGGTTCACTTTTCGAGGACTCACTGTTTTGCGGGTTTTTGCCACCCAGTTTATGAATGGTTGCTGTTGCCCAGAGCAGCATTCTAATCTTGACTCCTGGTAACGATGGAGTGTGGAAGGGGGTTTCACCTTCCCCCTCGGGAGAGAGGCAGCCAATCACGAGAGACTGCAAAACAAAGCAGAGATAGAAAGCAAAAAAAAAGGTGTGTGGTGCCTTTAAATCGCTCATCCCTTCTGTCTCACCCTCGGAATGCGATATGCATCCCTACTTCGTGGATTTTCACTTTTTGCGGGTGGTTCTAGAACGTAACAGTAATAAAGATGGAATGTTCTAGTGTGTAATATATGAAATGTATAATACTAGCTAGCCTAGGGAAAGATGGATTAATTATAAAAAAATTAATTTTGGCATATTTGTTGTCAGAAAAGGGGCCAACTTCAGCCCCATCTACACTGCCATATAATCCAGTTTCTGAATCCAGATTATCTGCTTTGAACTGGATTATATGAGACCCCATCTACATTACTATAGCCAGATGATCTGCTTTGATCACTTGGATTATATAGCACTGTAGATCCAGCCACAGTTCAAAGCAGATAATCTGGATTCAGAAATTGGAATAAGTGGCAGTGTAGGCTGGATCTGCATTGCCATATAATCCAGTTTATCAAAGCAGACCATCCAGATTATCTCCCTTGAACTGGATTATGTGAGTCTACATTCCCATATAATCCAATTCAAAACAGATAATCTGGATTTTATATGGCAGTTCAGATGGGCAATAGATGGGGCCAGAGGGCCCTTCCACACAGCCCTATATCCCAAAATATCAAGGCAGAAAATCCCACATTATCTGAGTCCACACTTCACAGCTATTATGGGATTTTCTGCCTTGATATTCTGGGTTATAGGGCTGTGTGGAAAGGCCCTGAGAAAACTGGGTGCTAGAAACATCTTATCGTATATGAGCAGATCTAATGATCATGCAGTGATTTGAGCCTCATCTACATTGAACATACAGTGCAGTTTCAGGATGTAGATTAACTGCATTGAACTGGATTACATGAGTCTACACTGCCATATCATATCAAATTTTATTGCATTAGCAGCAAAGCCATATCAAACAAAACAAACCACGTGGAAAAGGTACACATATCAAGCATTAAACAATGGTTCCATAATGTGCAGCAGTACATTAAACAGCCGTTCCGTGGTGAAGTAGCAAATATCCTCCTATCACCTCTACCGTACTGATTCTTTTGGTCAAATATCCTGCTGTGTATAACCTTCTATTTGTTCCTCATGTATCCTCATCCCCTCTACAATCAATCCCAATTGATGCAGAATAAATCGTTGCCTACTTTTACTGGCTTTATAAAAGAATGTTGCTGTTTTTGAAATTACTAACGGATTGGGATTAGAGAGGAGGAATATGGTTCTATTAGTCAGAGACCAGTGAGCTTTGTTGAGTAAATAGACTTCAAGAAGGGCTTTCCTTTCTTTTTCATAAATTGCACATTGGTGGAGGATATGATTTAAATCTTCCACCTCCTGGGCCCCACAGACACATGTTCTCTCTGTGTAAGGGATGGCATGGTATCTACCGTATCTAACCATTGACTCGTTCTGTTCAAACCTTGCCCTTGTCAGAGTCACTCTTAACTGTCTTGGAAGATTGGCTATCAAGTAAGGGGCACGACTGAAGCTGGAATTCAGTGCCGCTAGCCATTTCAAAGAGCCTGCACTAGCAAGGCACGTGAGTTCCTCTTGGGCTTGGATGTCTCAGATTCTCTGTTTCACCTCTGCTCTGACTTTGGTGGTGTTGTTGCTCAAGTATTCTGTGGGTATCCCACATGATCTCAGTGAGTGGATTAATTTATTTGCCCAAGTAGATTGGGCAGTATTTTTAAGTTGGTCTTCTAGATGGCGCCGGTGCAGGAGCAGCTTGCAGGAGCGCTCCGCTTGGACTCACTAAATCCGCCAGATCTTGCAATCAATGCCAACTCAGACCTGAAGCTATCCCGACCCCTGGTTGCAGTAGACCCCCGACCCCCAGAGGAGGCCGGTGTGGGTCCTCAACAGGTGAGGATAGAGCCAGAGGACGACTATGAGGACTTCTACCTCTTTTGCTTGGGCCTAGAGGCCGAGTTGAAGGCGCAGAGAGCCTCCCAGGAGCCTGGGCCTCAACCGGACCCCCCGGTGGAGCACCCCTCCTCAATATCAGGACAAATAGCTCTTTATCAGCTCCGAATGGAGTTCGAGCAGCTGACAGAGCAATTTAAGAAATTCGGTGAGCGATTACACCTAACACTGGGAATTATTCAACCCAACCGACCTATTGCGACGCCTGCAGAGGGGAACGAGGGAAATGACATCGCCCTCGACCACTGCCCGACCTCCCCCGACCTCCCTTTGGGACCATTCTTGGGACCCACAGACAGAGGATCGCCCAGAGACACCAATGGGAGACCTACCGTGGGCCGAGGGACCCATGGAGGAGCCGAGAGAGACGGTGCCGGAGCCGGCTTCCCCTCGGGGTGTTCTCCTGGGGGAGTCGGAGGACGATACTCCCCGGCAGTCGAGCTGTTTCTTCGGGACCAGCTGCCCGATTGTTCAGGCCGGTTTGGACCCTGGAGCATGCCCGTGGTCCGCTTGTCGGGGCCTGTCCAGGCCGAGCCCGGAGCGGAGGCTGGGAAGTGAAGAGGACGGCTTCGATTGTTCAGGCTTCGATGTGGAGAAAGTCCTGGAACGGCCGGTGAGTTTCCGGCCGAGGCGCCCTTCCCTGTCGCTCCAAGTGAGGAGTGAGTTGGAGACCTTCGGCAAGATGGCGCGCGGCCTTGAAAACGCGCAGGCAGAATGCATGCCTCCCCCCCCACTGGAGTCAGGAGGAGGGACGCCCCGGCGCAGGCGCACACGCCATCAGCGTCGTCGCCGGAAAAGAAGGCCACCGACCACTCCTCCAGTCGACACGCAGGCCGACGCCCCGGACACACTGGAGGATGAAGCGCCGACCCCCCCCCTCGGAGATGGGAGGAGGAAGGAGGAAACATCGCCGGAAGCGTCGTCGGAGGCATAGACGACGCCGGGATGGAAGCGGAAGTGACGTTCAGCCACCAACCCGGCCCCCGCCCGGCGGCCTCACTGCAGTGATGGAGGCCCCGCCCTCCCCCTCCCCATCCGAGAGAGAGGAACTTCAGCGCCACCAACAGGGTGGAGGCAACACAACAGCCTCCCCTCAGCTGATGGAGGCCCTGCCCTCCCCCCTCCCATTAGAGAAGGAGGAACTCCAGCGCCACCAACAGGGTGGAGACAATACAACAACAACAGCCTCCCCTCAGCTGATTGTCAAACCCCAGCAAGATGGCCAAGGGTCTCAGCTACGATCCATTCAACTACTGGAGGAGGCGAGGACCATGGGAGCTTTACCTAAGCTGCCATCAGTAGACCAGAAAAGGTTATCCCTAGGCACGGACTACTCTGCCAGGCTGTTGGGGAACGCGAAGGGAGTAAGCTTCAGACCCAGGACCTTTTGGGGTCGAGGCTTCACCAGTTGGGGCCGCAGACACTCCACTGGTTCTACTCCCACTGCCAAACCGGCCTCCCTGGACATAAGGACTGCCGGCCCCAAACTGCCATCCCTGGTGCAGAGATCACAAGGATTACAACATAACGCTCTAGGGAGCGATGCCAGGCCATTTCTTCCATCAGGCCGCTTTGACCAAAGGGCTGACGGCCTGAATCAGCTCGCCCCCCCTTTTCAGAGGGCGGGCAGAAGGCCAGACACCTAATTGGATCGTCAAGGGACTCTATACAGGGGCGGGAGATACCGGTGATCTCGGGAAGGGGTAATTGGGACGGTAGACGTAGGCCTTATGAGAGAAGGAGGACGAGTCGGGTTAGGACTCGCCCTCCTTCTGACCTACGAGCTATCCCTAGGCACTCAGATGGGGAAGTTCCAATTAACTCTCCTCCAACTCTGGTACTGGTGAACACTAGGTCCGTGCGAAATGAAAGAAGGTAGATCTAGCCTGCCTCACCGAGACATGGCTACAGGAGGGGACGAGGTCCTTTTGCACGAGTTAGCATCCCCAGGGTTTACCACCAGTTACCAGATGAGGACAGAGAGACGGGGAGGGGTGGCCATTCTCAGTCGAGATATCTTCAATTCCAGGACGATCCCGACCGCGAACATCCCAGGAATAGAATGCACGAGCATGGTGTGGGACCTTAGTGAGAGTGTGGCCTTCCTGTTGGTGTACCGTGCACCTAACGCACCGGCAGGGAGTCTACCCAGGCTGCTGGAGGTGGTCTCGGAGTGGGCATTGAGGTTTCCCAGGCTTATTGTCCTGGGGGACTTCAATGTCCACGCCGATGCCCCCTCAACGGCGGCCATGGACCTGATGTCCACCATGGAGACATTAGGTCTCTCACTTTGTAAGACCGGTCCCACGCACCAGGCCGGGCACACCCCTGGATTTGATCTTCGCGGCCGGAATTCAAGTGACCCTAGCCTCTTTAGAAGAGGTTCCATGGTCGGATCACAGTGTCCTGGAAGTCCGTCTTGAAGTGGCCCCCCCTTCTGGTAAGGGTGCCGAACCCATTTTGGTTCGCCCAAGGAGACTTATGGAACCCACTAGGTTCCTGAATGCTCTGAGGGACTTGGAACTCCCCAGCGACTCAGTCGACAGGCAAGTGGATTGCTGGAACACCTCTTTGACCACGGCCTTAGACGAGATCGCCCCCAGACGCTCTCTCACCCCCCGTCGAAATCGCGCCCCTTGGTTTACCGAGGAGCTTCGAGCGATGAAACGGAGGAAGAGACAGCTAGAGGACGTGTGGCGGGATCTCCGTGACGGAGCATCGAAATCAGCTTATAAACAATTTAAGGATGTTTATGAGCGTGCTATCAAGGAGGCCAAAAAGGTTCATTATTCCTCCTTGATAGAGTCGGCTAGCTCACGCCCAGCTCAACTTTTTAGAATAATTCGGTCCTTGACCACAATCTCGGCGGTCCCAAACGATAAGGATTTGGCTCCTACAGCTGAGGCTTTCCAGAACTACTTTGCCGACAAGATTTCGACTCTCCGCCGGGACATCCCAGTCACTCTTGATACAGTGGTTGAACTCGAGACTCCGCCGCCACTCGGCGGGCCCACCTTCACCCGTTTCCAACTGCTGGACGCAGCAGCTGTCGATAAGTTACTTGCTGCAGCTAGACCAACTACTTGCTCCCTCGACCCGTGCCCCTCCTGGCTAATTAGACCTTGCCGGATGGGTTACGTGGCCCCCTGGGCACGATCATAAATAGCTCCCTTGAGCAAGGAGTCTTCCCGGGGACTGAAAGAGGCTATGGTAAGACCGCTGCTGAAGAAAGCCGAAGTTAGATCCTTCGGCTCCCCAATTACAGGCCGGTTTCCAACTTGCCTTTTCTAGGCAAAGTAATTGAGAGGGCAGCAGCGGATCAGCTGCAGCAGTTCTTAGAAGACACAGCTGGACTTGATCCCTTCCAGTCCGGCTTCCGTATTGGGCATGGGACGGAGACCGTGCTTGTCGCCATTACAGACCAACTTCGCCGCCAGCTGGACCAGGGTGGGTCAGCCCTGCTTGTTTTGTTAGACCTAACAGCAGCGTTTGATACCGTAGATCATGCATTGTTGGCCCACCGTCTAGCCGTGACCGGGGTGAGGGGAACTGCCCTTAAGTGGGTGGCCTCCTTCCTCCGGGACCGGGGACAACGTGTGGAGAGGGGAGAGGAGGTCTCCGGGAGACTCCCATTAAGTTGTGGGGGTCCCCAGGGGCCATCCTCTCACCCTTATTATTCAACATCTATATGCGCCCCCTGCACAGCTGGTTCGCGACTTTGGTCTGGAGTGTTATCAGTACGCGGATGACACCCAGCTTCTGCTGAGAATGGACGGCAGGCAGGACACCGTACCCGATTGTTTCCATCTATGCCTTGAAGCCGTGACTGGTTGGCTGCGTGCCAGCCGGCTGAAGGTGAATCCGTCGAAGACGGAAATCTTGTGGCCGGTCGCCCTGGGCTGGATGAGTGCCGGTTGCCTACCCTGGATGGCGAGCAGCTCAGCCCGTCATCCCTCGTAAAGAGCTTAGGTGTCCAATTGGACCCTTTGCTGACCATGGAGACTCAGGTCGCCATGGTCAGCAAAACGGCGTTTTACCATCTTCGCCAGGCTAGGCGACTGGCACCCTACCTGTCCAGGGACGACCTGGCCACGGTGATCCAGGCGACGGTCATCTCGAGGCTGGACTACTGTAACGCCTCTCGTGGGCCTTCCCCTGTCGACAATCCGGAAACTCAAGCTAGTGCAGAATGCCGCTGCCCGCTTGCTGGTGGGTGCACCAGTGAGGGAGCATATTACGCCCATCCTACGGCAACTGCACTGGCTTCCCATCGAGTACCGGATTGCCTTCAAGGTGTTGGTGTTAACCTTTAAGGCCTTGCACGGTCTAGGGCCTGAGTACCTAAGGGACCGCCTTTCCCCGTACATTCCCCGAGATCACTGCGCTCGGAAGAGCAGAACCTGTTGGTTGTTCCATCACCCCGCTCCTGTTACCTGTCCAGTACGAGACAACGAGCCTTTTCATCTGTGGCTCCCATGACTTGGAACTCGCTACCCAATCATGTCCGGGCAATGCATGAACTCGGCCCTTTCCGAAGAGCCTGTAAGACTGTCCTCTTCAGAACAGCGTTCGGCTAACTGAACGGAGAAGTTTACCAGTTCAGAACTTATGATCGGGATATGTATTTAGTTGGCTACTGACTATGTTTTACTGTTTTTATGGAACCTTGTTGTGCATTTGTATTGTACATTTTATTCTTGTTGTGATCCGCCCCGAGCCTGTAGGGAGGAGCGGAATATAAAATTGACTAATAAATAAATAAATAAATAAATACCAGGAAAGGGATCTTGGGGTTTTGGTGGACAGCTCAATGAAGATGTCAACCCAGTGCAGCAGCAGTAAAAAAGCAAATTCTATGCTTGGCATGATCAGAAAGGGAATCGAAAATAGGTCGTCAAATGTTGTATTGCCTCTCTACAAATCTATGGTGAGGCCACATCTGAGTACTGTGTACAATTCTGGTCTCCACACCTCAAGAAGGATATAACGGAACTGGAAAAGGTACAGAAAAGGGCAACAAGAATGATCCAAGGGATGGAGCAGCTCCCTTACGAATCAGGTTGCAACGCCTGGTCTTTTCAGCCTTGAAAGACGGCGTGTAAGAGGTGACTTGATCGAAGTGTATAACATCATGCATGGGATAGAAAGGGTGAATAGAGAAAAATATTTTCTCTGTCACACAACACTAGGACTAGGGGGCACTCCCTAAAGCTCCAAGGTAGGAAAGTTAGGACTAATAAAGGGAAATATTTCTTCACCCAGAGGGTCATTGGGTTATGGAACTCACTTCCAGAGGAGGTTGTGACAGCGGTCATCCTGGACAGCTTCAAGGCAGGATTAGACAGATTCATGGATACCAAGGGAATCAGTAGCTACTGAAATGGACATCCAAGTGCCACCTCTGTGTTGATGGAGGCAGGCAGGATTTCCACGGGTACTGGTTGTGGGGGGTCGGGAGCAGGTGAGGGTTTTGCCCTCCTTTCTGCTAGAGATCCCTGTGTACAACTAGTGGGCCACTGTGTGACACAGAATGCTGGACTAGGTGGGCTGAGGCCCGATTCAGCATGGCTCTTCTTATGTTCTTATGTTCTTAATCTGCATTTTGAATCTGCATTATAGATCAGGCATGGGCTAACTTTGGCCTTCCCGCCAGGTGATTTGGACTTTTCTTCTCCTTTTCCACTTAGGTGGCTGAAGGGGAAAAGGAAAGGGCCTGAGGCTGTTAGGAATTGTGGGAGTTGGAGTCCAAAACACCTGAAGGACCCAAGTTTGCCCAGGCCTGGTTTAGATCCAGCCATGGAGGTCTTTCATCCGTAGGTTCTCCATCAGTCGAAGTTGACTTGCTTGCAGCTACTGCCTATGGTTCTTCATTCCTTTTTTTTTTTTTACTGCAAATGCATATCATGAATCACATTTTGTAAAAAGTAGGAGTCTGTTTTGAAGAAGCTAGCCGGTTTTTGAGTAGAAATCAGCTGGTTTTATTCTTTGGATGCAGTGTCTGCTGCTGGCTGCAAGAGGTCTCTCAAGCACAGCTTACTGCACAAAAGACCCCGAGGAATAAATCTTGTGCTTGCCTTTCTCTCCACTGCCTCCTAGAATTGATGCTTCTGTTTCCTTTGATGCCAAAGCTTTGCTTTTATACAACTTTTCTGTCATTAGAGTTGCTGCTAGCTTCCTATTTTCTTATTTGAATGCTGCTGCAATCTAAAATAATTGCATCGTGCATTAAGAAGTGTAGGATTGAACCACGGGTGTAATTGATCATCAGCCTTAGAAGTCCTGTTCGTTTGGCTTGCTTTACTTTTAGACTATTTAAAGTTCTAACCCTTGTATTAATGCCCAGTTCATTCAAATGTCACATACAAATGACAAAACAGTGAAGACTAGTAACAGTACATAATCAAACCAAGATGAGTGAGTACTTTGAATAAATGTCAGAAAAGGAGCGGCAGCCAGTGCAGAGGGTATATATATGATATATATATACTGGCCAGTCATAGGACCCATTTACATGGCTATATATTGCAGTTTCAGGATGCAGATTATCTGCATTGAACTGGATTACATGAGTCTACATTGCCAGATAATCTAGGATCAGATCCTGGGACATAGGGCAGTGTAGAAGAGGCCTGAGTCTGCATTTTGAATCTGCATTATATGGCAGTATAGATCAAGTATGGGCTAACTTTGGCCTTCTCGCCAGGTGATTTGGACTTTTCTTCTCCTTTTCCGCTTAGGTGGCTGAAGAGGAAAAGGAAAGGGCCTGAGGCTGTTAGGAATTGTGGAAGTTGGAGTCCAAAACATCTGAAGGACCCAAGTTTGCCCAGGCCTGGCTTAGATCCAGAGTCATGTCCGACTCTGGGGGTTGGTGGTCATCTCCATTTCTAAGACAAAGAGCCGGCGTTGTCCGCAGACACCTCCAAGGTCATGTGCCCGGTATGGCTGCATGGAACTCACCCTGCTAACTGGATTCGAAAAGCCAACATTTCAGTCAGCAAGTTCTGCAGCTCAGCGGTTTAACTTGCTGCACCACCAGGGGGCTCTTTATATGAGTCTACACTGCCACATAATCCAGTTCAATGCAGTTAACCTGCATCTTGAAACTTCATTATATGGCAGTGTAGATCCAGCCTGAGTCTACACTGAGTCTTATAATGCAGTTCAAACTGTGGATCATTTGGCAGTGTGGACTGAGCCTCAATTCTCACTCTGGCTCTTTCCACTTTGTACTAATTGACATTTTCCGGTCTGTTTTAAAAGGCATGCATGATATTCCACGTAAAAAGTTAACTGGAATGTGAATAATGGTTGCAAAGCGCTCTCTTTTGGAAGGTGGATTTGCAGCCATATCAGCCCAGGATGATAAAATGTGCTTTGAGTGACAGTGGTGACTCTACGAGTATCCCGGACTGCAAACTGAATTCTTCTGGGTTGGTGCAACCCTCTCCACTATAAGTAGGTCCATCTTGTCTGGATTGAATCCTGGAGTATCCATCTCCACTACAAAACCATAGCGGTATTATATGGAATGCTCCCATTGGAAATGTTAAGAACTCTGCTGGAGAACTGCATGTTGTTGTTGTTCTTCTTCTTCTTCTTCTTCTATTTATTTATACCCTGCTTTATCTCTCTCACAGGAGACTCAAAGTGGCTTAAGATAAAGGCATCAGCATACAATTACTATTATTATTATTATATTTATACCCACCTTATCTCTCCTGAAGGAGATTCAAAGAGGCTATGTATCTATTATTAGTATTACAATGTATTATATAATATATCATTATATAATATATTTATTATTATTATATTTATTTCTCTCTCCCGCAGGAGACTCTAGGTGGCTTAATGTAAAAGCATCAGCGTACAATTTAAAATATACCAATATGCAAACATTTAAACAGAATTAAATATAAACAGTATTTTAAAAATTCACAGTTAAAATACGTTAAAATATATTCAAAGTTAAAAACCACAAGAGATGTCTAACAGAGCATTCATAGTACTTTCCTAAAGTACAAATCACGGAATGTTGTAGGATGAATCCCTGACAATTGTATCAACCCTATAGTATAATTGCCATTGGGCATAATTATAATGGCCTAGCATTCATCTGAATAATTTACTTTCCTTTTCCTACATTTGCGTTCACTTACATTCTAATTATTTTCCTCCTGAGAGACATTTGATGTTATCTTTATGGATCTATAGATCAATTCCCAGGTTTTGGCTTGTTTTGCAAATCTTAGCCTCCTTTCTTTTTTTCAGAAATATGGATTATAATGCTTATGCGAAGAAAGATGGGTGTAGTTCAAAATCATGTTGCTGCTTATAATCCATATTAAAGAATTTTAAAGGGACGAAAGGATGTTTTTCGCTTTTCAGAGATCTACAATACTGTAATTCATAATCATGCCCTTTGTCCTTGGCCTGCTTAATTAAGCCTGTTTAATTGGTTGTATCTGAGATTTGTTCTGGGTTGTCAAAGTGGTCAATTGGAAAGGCAAAGCTGTTTTAAGTAAATAAGATACTACTTCTAATGGTACATTTCTGATGTCATGTGGTTTTCAGTCCTGAACAACTTTCCCTCTCCTGCCAGTTGGAAGATATAATCATAGGAACGAAGTATATTGGAGCTTGGATAATAGATGCCTCGGAAATGTTCTTTGGCAGGTTTCAGCTTACCACTTTACCAGTCGGAATGCATGCAGTCTCATTCTTGAAACCACAGTCCTTTGGCATTCCTCTTGAGTGACATTTTGCCTGTTTCTTTACAAAATAAGCAAGAAAAACCTTTGCTGTATATCACTAGATCAAGCATGGTCAAACTTCGGACTTCCAGGTGTTTTGGACTTCAACTCCCACCATTCCTGACAGCCTACCAGTTGTCAGGAATGGTGGGAGTTGCAGCCCAAAACACCTGGAGGGAGGGCCTAAGTTGGCCCATGTCTGCACTAGATGCAACACTAGACAAAGGACCACACCATGCCTCCTTTCTCCTGGCTATTTCTAAAAGAGGTGTGATCAGAGCTCTACCTGTGGTCCTCCATGTGTTATAGATTAGCTATACAGTGATACCTCGACTTAAGAGCATCCTGACTTAAAAGAATTTTGAGTTGAGTGCTGCCACTCGACCCAGGTTTCACTTTGACATATGAGCAGAGTTTTGGGTTAAGAGCTAGCATAAGCGGGAGCCCTAGTGCGAGAATATAGGGCTTTAGGACTTCATGAGAGCAGCCTCCAGGTCTCATGCCTTGTGCTCTTGTCCACTTTGGGAGAGAAATTGCTGTTCACTTTGCTCTTATCCACTTTGAGGAACTTTGGGTTAGTTGAGTTTGTGTAGTTTGTTTGGATTCCTAGTCTGTTTGGCATCATGAAGAGAGGGAGGCTGGAAGGAGGACAAGAAGATGAAGACAAGGATGCTTCTGCCTCTTCACTTCGTGCTTCTTTGTCACAGCTTTGTGCCTCTACCATTTTAAAGTTGATCTTTTAAATTATTATTACTAGCTGTCCCCTGCCATGCGTTGCTGTGGCCCAGTCTGTGTATATTTGTTTTGTGTGTGTATATGTGTATATATGTGTGTTTGCGTATATATGTGGTTTTGCACATGCATTGTAATGTCTATTTTTTTGCTTTTTAAGTCTCTTCTTCTGTGTTTTTCACAGTGTTTTTATGAGTGATGATCACTTGTTGGCCTGATAGGTATATTGTATCAAAATTTGGTGTCAATTCGTCCAGTGGTTTTTGAGTTATGTTAATCCCACAAATGAAGATTACATTTTTATTTATATAGATTCCATATGAAGGTGTATTTATACATTATTTGTCATTTATAAAACATATTTTCTTATTTAAAAACATGTAACAAAAATATGGGAGGGGTGTTGGGGTCCTGAATGGATTAATGATATTTCAGTGGGGAAAATTAAGATAAGAGCGTTTTGAGTTAAGAGCTAGCATGAGAGGGAATGCTAGTGCGAGAATATAGGGCTTCAGGGATTCACAGGAGCAGCTTCTGGGCCTCATGCTCTCATTTGCTTTGGGAAATAGATTGCTGTCTGTCCACTTTGATCTTGTCCGCTTTGAGGAACTTTGGGTTATTTGAGTTTGTGTAGTTTGTATTCCTGGTCTGTTTGGCTTGAGAGAGAGAGAGAGAGAGAGAGAGAGAGAGAGAGAGAGAGAGAGAGATTATTTATTTATTTATTTACTGTATTTTATCCCGTCCTTCTCAACCCCCGAAGGGATACTCAGGGCAGCTTGCAATTGAGGCTACTTCAACAGTTACAATGAAATCACAACAAATAGACAACCCAATAAAACATAATTAAAATCAAATACAGTCATCAGTTAAAAACATAAACCAGCCTCATCTGTCTTAACATCAATCCAGATTTATCCCTTTAGGGTGCTGCTACTTCTATTGACCAAACACCTGGTCCCAGAGCCAAGCCTTTACTTTCTTGCAGAAAGTTAGGAGAGAAGAGATCATTCTTATGTCTGTTGGGAGTGTGTTCCATAGGCGGGGAGCCACTGCTGAGAAGGCCCTGTCCCTCGTCCCCACCAGGCGTATTTCAGCTGTTGGTGGGAGCGAGAGCAGGGCCTCCCCGGATGATCTTAAATTTCAAGGTGGGACGTAGGGGTGGATGCGTTTGGACAAGTAAGCTGGACCAGAACCGTTTAGAGCTTTAAAGGTCAAAACCAGCACTTTGAATTGGTCTCGGAGATGGATTGTCAGCCAGTGGAGCTGGCATAACAGGGGGGTGGTATGCTCCCTGTATGACGCCCCAGTTAGTAACCTGGCTGCCGACCATTGTACTAGCTGAAGTTTCCGAACCGTCTTCAAAGGCAGCCCCACGTAGAGAGAAGGGAGGGAAAGAGGCTGGAAGGAAGAGAGAAGGAAGATTCACTTTGAGATAACAGCATTTTGAGCTAAGAACTCTATGCAAGAAGTCAGGGTTAGAGAACACAGTGAAAAAAGAGTTCAGCACAAATTCATTCAAAATATATATCTCTATTCATCATGAATCAACAATCTGTATAAGTATACAAAAGCTATATACAGCATATTCCACTCTACCGTATCCGGGGCGCAGCCAGGAAGACGCAAGGTCCGTAACATATACTTCTCTAGTGAGGGTCTGCGTCCCGTAAATAATAAATTCAAGTTCAATAACAGTTCAACAGGTAGAAGGAGATGGTAAAGCCGGGGTAATCCAATACCGAAGAACTCATGTTCTATCCACTTTTCCTTCATAGCAACTCATGGAACTGTTTTGAGCTAAGTTCTATGAGTTAAGACAGGCAGGGAATGGCTGGTCCAGGGTTGCCTAGGACCTCATGATTCGCTGGTTTCCCCCTGTTTGTACATTTTAAAGTTGTTTTCAAGATGGAGTGTCATCAAACGACACAAGAGTACTTGCCTCGGTTGCCCTTGGGCCCTTAAAATGTCTTTAAAGCATGTAGAAATTGAGGTTTTTGGAGTTGGGGAGCAATTGACTCCAGAGCTCCCCATTCACATAGAAAGGGCTAAAGGCACTTTACAAAGGGATGGGAACTGTTGGATTTCTTTGTTTTGGTGACATGAAAATATGGACACTCTTGTGAGCTGTGTAGAAATGTGGCTCAATGCTCTTTTTGTCAACATAGATACCGCAACTTTAGCGGTATTTTTTTAAATTTCTATTTTTTTCTTCTTCAGGAAATACACAATTTGGACATATGGCTACACTATATCTATGGGTGCTTCCAGACAGCACTAAATCATTGGTCCTAGTGAATGGCAAAAAAAAATCCCAGGACTCCAGGAGAGGTCCACATACAGACCTTCAAAGTCCTTGAAGCAGTAACCAGTATTTCATAGGATTTTAATTTTGATTTCAAACTTCCACAATTGCAAGGTTTCTCCTTTTTTTTATTAAAAAGGAAGAGTCCCATGCGATAACTCAGTAAATGACAGATTTGTCTAGAAATTGAATCCATCCATCACTTATGATGGGGTGAATAAAATGATCTGCTTTTCTTAAAAATGAAAAGGCATGGCATGCTACAAAAAGATAATTTCCTTAGCTTTCTGTCTCAAATGGGATGAGGTCCCTAGTGAATTTCATAGCAGGGTGGCAAATAGGGAAAGGCATAAAGTGACCATAAAGTCAGAGCCATGCTGAAGAAAACATTTTCTTAGATATAAGGTGTACCTACATTGCAGAATTAAGGCAGCTTGATGCCACTTTAACTACCAGGGCTCAATGCAATTGAATCATGGCATTGTAGTTTGTTGAAGCACCAACTGTCTTTGGCAGAAAAAGCTAAAGACATTGTAAAACTACAACTCCTGTGATTTCATAGATGCATCCATAGAAAACACTGTAAGTTCCTGGTGATGTCAAGTTAAATAAAACATGTACCAAAGGCTGGATCTACAGTGCCATATAATCCAGTTTCTCAATCCAAATTCTCTGATTTGAACTGGATTATATGAGTCTACACTGCTCCATAATCCAGTTCAGAGCAGATGAACTGGATTCAGAAACTGGATTATATGACAGTTATTCAAACGGAGAACAAGGGAAGAGCTCACATGCAATTGTATTCTTGTTAACGGTGTTGGCAATCTAGAACTCTTCAATGTACCCAGTTTGGTTTTTGTTTCTTTGTTTTGCAATTAGAAGTTCTGTAAACGTTTCAATAGTTAGTTTTTATATAATCAGAAACAGAGAAATGACATTGGCTTAGAGCAGGGCTGTCCAACTGGTGGCCCCCGGGCCGTATACAGCCCCCAACCCCTTCCCCACGGCCCCCTACCCTCCTGCAAGATATCGGATTTTTAAGATTTAAGATATTTTTTTCGAATATTTTTTTTTGAATATTTTTTTGAATACTTTTTATTTATTTTTCCCGGCCCGGGGGTGAGGGCGGGGCGGGGAGCAGGCTCCCTTCCTCCTTCCTTCCCCTCCCTCCCCCCTCCCTCCCTCCCTCCTTCTCTCTCTCTTTCCCCCTTTCATTCCTTCCCTTTTCCACCACTTGAAAGAAAGAGGGAAGGAGAGAGTGCACCAAGCGAGAGGGGGCGTGGCCAGAGCAAAAAGGGGCGGGGCCGAGTTTGGAGCCCGCAGGGGGATGCTCATCCATTCCCTTTCCAGCTTCCTCCTCTTCTGAGGATTCCTGCCAAGTTTGGTCCTGATCCATCATTATTTGAGTCCACAGTGCTCTCTGGATGGAGGAGAACTCAAGGTTCAGTACTTTCTGTTGCTCTCATGAGAGTTTAGGTTTGATTCAACATGGCTGAGGAATGCTTTGATTGTATTTCCCCTTATAGCAGAAGGAGGTAGGACTGGATGGCCCTTGGAGGTCTCCTATTCTAGGAATCCATTGTAATTATTATTATTATCATCATCATTAGAGGCTGAATGACCATCTGTGATGAATGCTTTATTTGTGTTTTCCCCTTATAGCAGAAGGAGATTGGACTGGATGGCCCTTGGAGGTCTCCTATTCTAGGAACCCATTGTAATTATTATTATTATCATCATCATCATCATCATCATTAGAGGCTGAATGGCCATCTGTGAGGAATGCTTTGATTGTGTTTTCCCCTTATAGCAGAAGGAGATTGGACTGGATGGCCCTTGGAGGTCTCCTATTCTAGGAACCCATTGTAATTATTATTATTATCATCATCATCATTAGAGGCTGAATGGCCATCTGTGAGGATTGCTTTGATTGTGTTTTCCCCTTATGGCAGAAGGAGATTGGACTGGATGGCCCTGGATGGCCCTTGGAGGTCTCCTACTCCAGGAACCTGTTGTTGTTGTTGTTGTTGTTGTTATTATTATTATTATTATTATTAGCAGAGGCAGAATGAATATTATGCCTTATCATTCAGGGTTATAGGCCTGTGTGGAAGGGCCCTGGCTTCTTATTTGACTTCCTTTCCACACATCTGAATAAAATCCCATGTTATTTGCTTTAAACCAGATTATATGAGTGTGGACTCCGATAATCCAGTTCAAAGTAGGTATTCTGCGTTATATGGCTGTGTGAAGGGCCCTGAGTCCACACTGCAATATAATCCAGTTCAAAGCAGGGACTGGGACTTGAGACTGGGATTTTGGTGTTCATCTCTATCTCCAAGTCAAAGCCCCGGTGTCCTCCACAGACACCTCCAAGGCGGGAGGGGCGGAGCTGGGGGTGGGGCAGGGGTGGAGCCGGGGGCGGAGGCAGACCCTTCGGCCCCCCAGGTCATCAGTAACCGGAATTCCGGCCACAGGTCCGGTAGAAGTTGGACAGCCCTGGCTTAGAGTAATGATTATAGGTGTGATGGTTTACAGAAGGAGTAGTTATGTTAGCTGTTATAATGCACATTCATCTCTGTATAGTGTTGGCTCCATCTGCTCTTAGATTTTTGTCCCATCTGCCTTTACTGTTTATCACTGGCAAGTATCTTACCTTTTGGCTTCAGGTGGATATACCCTTTTAGGGGCCCCAAGGAGAAAGTCATCGTTTATTTTGCATCTTCAACTATGAAAATGTAATGTGGATGTATATGGTGTTACTTTCCCCTCAACAGTCTGCCCAGCCATGCCATCCTCATTCAGATGGACACACTTGTAAAAACTATGTATTTTTTCAAGGAAACTGTGAAGGAGGAAGTGATTTTTAAAATGCTAAAACAGTGGTACTTTATATATTCCTACTAGAGGTGTGTGAAGCAGCTGAAATCCTATCAGTAATTATTTTTGGAGATTCAGATGGCTTTGTTTTGTAAGGATCTGGAGGGGTCCCGTTTTGTTTCGTAATTCGATTCTCTGAAGCTTTGTATTTGTTTCGTTAAGATTGGTTCCATTAGCGGCAGTGGGGTAAATTTTGAGGCTCGTTTCTCTGTGATTTTTAAGGCAATCAGGATAAAACTTGGCACACTTATTGGCAATGTTTACGACTTTCAGCCAGCCAAGTTTCAATCCTGCCAAGTTTCAGAAAGATTCATTCATCTACTGATTTTTAGGGATTTTAAAAAGTTTTTTTCCCAAAGAACACAGCTTGAAACGCTCCAAAACAAATATTTACGAATCTCTGAAACATTTCGGAGGCTTCAGTTTTGTTTCGTAATGCTTTGGAGGGGGTCCAGTTCTGATCAGTAATTCGGAGATTTGTATAAATGAGTCATACAAATCTCCAAATTATGAAATGGGCCTCCAAAGTTTACCCACAGCACCAGAATAGAGGTAAGTACAGATTTTTCTATCTTTTTTTAGGGGGGGGAGTGGCAATTCCTGCCAGTATATGGACTACAAGAATATTTCTTGTTTGACAGGATAAAAATAAGCTAATACATATATCAATAAGTTGAAGTTGAACATCTCCCTGGAAAAGTATTGTTCGTCTTCTTTGGTAACCTCTGTCATGCATAATTCATAGCTCTGCAACTATAAGAATGCAGCTCATTTATGCCTCATCTGAATGCTGGAATCTCCTGTACATTGTTTGTTGGAAAATACTATTGTTCTTAGAAAGTAGTACATGCCCGTGGAATGTTAATTATAAGGAAGTGACTAACAAACTCCAGCTTCTTCTAACCTTCCTCTCCAACTTTTTAATTAATACATCTTCTGCAACTGAGAGTAAGAAAGTCTTGGCAGTTTAATAAACTTTTTTCATGTTTTTATGATAAGACCAATTAAGACCTGGCATTTATCACCCAGGAACAAAAGTTGTGTTACCTAGTGTAATATATTACAATAATATAATCATATAATTCTTAATAATATAAAATAATAATATAATTATAATATATTATATAATTATATTATAATATAATATAGTAATATAGTATAATGTACTATAGCAGGATGTCCCTTCTGCATGAACAAAGTTTCTGCACTTTAATGAACCTTTTCCATGTTTTTATGATAGGACCAGTTAGGAAATTGGGTCCGACAAAGAGCGTCAACGGGCAGGATGGGCTCTCTAGCCTTTTGGCAACCATCCTAAGAGAAGGAAAACTCTAAATTCAAACCCGGGCAGATGGTGCTCATCTAACCCTGTAAAGTCAACCATCTAAGAGAAGGTAACTCTAATCAAGCCTACGACCTGTGGACCTCGCTGCCAACATCCAAGCTTGCTAGACCCTGGCAGACAAACCTTTGGTTTAAAGGGTGAGGCAAGTTCTGTGCACACTGCGCTCCACCAGAAAAATCCATTGCACAGGCTCGAAGGACACATCCAACTTCCGAAAAAAAAGCCCTGTAGCGATAGGCAAGGGATGAAATGGCAGGTGTTAAGATGCACTGGAAGCTGCAGACCCAACCCTGCATGCAGGCGGTCTAGGACTTTGGTCGCTCGAGACTGACCCAGGAGATGACAGTCTTGTTTGGCAGCATCCTGAACGACCAAGCAGCCTTTTTTTAAGGAGAGCACTGGTTGCTCCATATGGAGAGGGGCCTAGAAAAGGTGGCCTAACGAAAGCTCATCCCCATCTACCCAGTTGGCTAGCCGCGGCCAACAGGGATCTTATGATGCGGTCGAACAAAGACAAAGAAACAAAGGCCAACACCTGCCTACAAAGGTGCAAATAGACTGACACTTGCATGCTGGAACATCAGAACCATGCAAGATTCTGCAGATAGTGGATGTCCTGAGCGTCGTTCTGCTCTAATAGCCCATGAACTATCACGACTTAATATTGACATCGCTGCTCTTAGTGAAGTTCGTCTCCATGAGGAAGGCAGCCTTAAAGAAAATGGTACTACCTATACACTCTACTGGTCTGGCAAACCCAAAACTGAAAAACATCATTCAGGAGTAGGCTTTATGATTAAAAACTCCATCGCCTCTAAACTTGAAACATTGCCGACAGGTCACTCTGATCGCATTATCTCCTTACGCCTCCCACATGCTGTTCTCTACAGTATATATGCCCCAACTATGCAAGCCGACCCTGTGGAGAAAGACAAATTCTACTCAGACCTACGTCACCTCATACAAAAGGTCCCTACGGAAGATAAACTCTCTCCCAAGTGATGCTAGATCGGCCCCCTCTCTGTTGTCCTTTAGGAGGCTGGTGAAGACTTGGATGTGGAACAAAGCCTTCCCAGAATAGGCTGAGATTGGCTATAGTCTGAATGAACAACCATGTTTACAGATCGAGTGGAATTGTTTTTAGTGGCAATGTGGTTTTATGCTTGGGCTTTTTATGTATTTTAATATGTTGTTGTAGTTTTTAAATTGTATAGCATTGAATCTTGCTGTAAGCCGGTCTGAGTCCCTCTATGGAGGTGAGGAGGTCGGGGTACAAAAGTTTTAAATAAATAAATAAATAAAATCATTATCCATAGTTATTTCAATGCCAGAGTAGGAAAAAACTTTGAAGCCTTGAAAGGTGTATTAGGCAAGCATGGTGTTGGAAACTCTAATGATAACGGACGCCTCCTGCTAGAGTTTTGTGCAGAACAGCAGCTGACTATTACAAACACTATCTTTCAGCAGAAGGATAGCTTGAAGACCCCCTGGATGCCTCCCCGATCCAAGCACTGGCACCTCATTGACTATGTCTTAGTGCGCCAGAGAAACATTCGTGATGTCTGTCATACTCGAGTGATGCCCAGTGCAGAATGTCAAACAGACCATCGCCTTGTAAGATGCAAACTAAATCTACACCTTAAGCTCAAACCTAAGAGGGGCGGCATCTTAAAGAGGAGACTCCAAGTCAACAATTTTCAACAGGCTGCTGTGAGAGACAACTTCCAGGCAAATCTACAATCAAAATTTGAAGACCACCCTACAGATTCTTCTCCTACAGCGCTTTGGCAACATATCAAAAACAGTATCCTGCAGTCTGCTGAAGAATCCCTAGGTTTCTCTGTCAAGAAAAAAGAAGACTGGTTTGATGAAAACAACCAAGAGATCCAGGAGCTGTTGGCAAAGAAGAGAACTGCTCACCAGGCACACCTCGCCCAGCCATCTTGCCATGTAAGAAAAGCAGCCTTCCGTCTCGCATGTAGTAAACTCCAACAAAAAGTGGTGGATCAATTAAGCAGAAGAGAAAACGGAAGTTCTCTACCAGCCCACACCACAGGAAGAACACCATCATCCCCACATCAGCATAGGCAAATCTGTGCTTAAGTCCGTTCAGCAGTTCACCTACCTGGGAAGCATCATCTCTTCAGACGCCAAGATTGATAAAGAGATAGATCACAGATTAGCAGAGGCATATAGTGCATTCGGAAGGCTTCACAAGAGAGTCTGGAGTAACAAACACCTGAGGCGAAGCACAAAAACCAATGTGTACAGAGCTATTGTACTGTCTATTCTCCTATATGGGTCTGAAACATGGGTCACCTATCACCAACACCTATGACTCCTCGAACGCTTTCATCAGCGCTGTCTTCGCACAATCCTAAATATACACTGGACCGACTATGTGACGAATGTTGCTGTCCTTGAGCAAGCAGGGATCACCAGCATTGAGGCCATGCTATTGAGAACACAGCTGCGCTGGGCAGGGCACATCTCTAGGATGGAGGACCACCATCTCCCAAAGATACTAGTCTATGGTGAACTCGCCATGGGTCAGCGCAAGAGAGGCGCCCCCAAAAAGAGATATAAGGACTCTCTGAAACAGCATCTCAAGCTCGGCCAGATTGATCACCAAAAATGGTCCACCCTGCCTTCACATCGGGAAGCATGGAGACGCACTATCTACAATACTGTGGCCTCTTTCGAGAAGTCACGCCAAATGAGTCTTGAAGAGAAATGACAACGCAGAAAGATCTGCAACTTGGAAACAACATCACCCAAGGAGACTTTCTGCTGTGCTTTCTGCAACCGGACTTGCCTATCTCGGATTGGCCTTCTTGTAGAAAGCGTGGTATGAGTCCTTCCTGAATCTTCGTTCGTGAAGAAAAGCCAAGAAGAATTAAAAAACTGCATTTATAACCCAGGAACAAATATAATGTTACATAGTGTAATAATATTAATCACACAACTGGACAGAAATGTACACAGCTGGCTTTTTAACTGTAATAATTTAATGTGTGTTCTTAACTGCTTAATTTTAGCTTCATGTCATGCAATATCTGGTGTTATAAATTAATTTATTAGTGATTTTTGTTTAAATGTTACCATTATTTGTCTATTGTCTTTGTTATGGGCGTTGAATGTTTGCCTTTGTTTGTTGGTAACCACCCTGAGTCCCTGCCGGGAGATAGGGTGGGATATAAATAAGGTTTAATTATAAGATCAGGTTTTAGAACAGCTTCGTTGGCTTTGTTCTATTCTGACTTGTTTATAGAAATTATTTGCAAATATATGATTTTTAAAGAGTGCAATGCATTTCAAACTAATAGAAACGGAGAGGAGGAACACAGGCTTTGATACTTACAGAGTGGCCAGGATGGGTTTACTGAATCTGACACCGACTCCCTAGCTCTCCTCCTCTCTGGTGTCATGCCACATGCTGAGAATGTTTCTGCGCAGCGGAGGACGTATCATATCATGTTCTGAGGATCGTGGCAGGGATAACTAGTCTCTTTTCTTGGCCGCCTGGAAGACGGGCGGAAGCCTGTAACCTTTGCCAAGCCTTCCCGAAGCCAGTCCAAGGGCTGCCCCACAGAAGAAGGCTTTACGAATCAAAACAATTTCTGTGTCAAGGAGGAAATGTGTCAGGCACCCATTCTATCTCATGGAGGGATAATGGAGAAGAGAAGCACACTGCCAAGTGTAAACTATAGCTAGTCCCCAAGCTACGAACAAGATGAATTTGTGTGGAAGTCAGAACAGGTACAACCACAAAGAGAGAGAGATAAATAGGGAAATTTCTCTGTGAACTTAAAAAAAGAACTAGAAGAAGAATGTAAGAGAAGGGAAATAATGAAAATAAGAGATTGGGTTTAAAGACGAAAAATATAGAAATAATTCAAGATTAGTTTTTAGGAAATAATATAGCATGGTATAAGTGCCTACAACTGGGGGCCTATCCAGACAGTACCTTAATCCCAGGAGCTTCCACAGCAAACAGGAGTGTGGCCAGACCCCGATCCCTGTAAACGCGGAAGCATTAACCACAAAAGGCAAAATACGCGAGATTTCCAGGTGCGGAAATATTGTGGGTTTGAGCCAAATATCTGCATCTTTGAATGTCTGTATATCCCTGCAGTCGGAAATTACAAGAATTTTTAAAAATCAAGATTTGTTTCCAGATTTTAGATGTTTGTTCCTCATTATTTGGTTTTGGAAAAGGTGACAGTTGAGCGAAAACTTTATTTGCGTGTCAGAAACTTGATGAAATGGGGGGGCACATTTTCTCTGACCAGGACAAAGTTGTGTCCCATCTGTCTGGACAGATGACCAGACAGCCAGGCTCTAAAAAGTGTCACTGTTTGATTTGTTTGTGTGGCAGTTACTTTATAAAACATCTGGAGAGCACAGTTTCTCTGGCCAGGACAAAGAATGGAACTTTTGTAATGATTTGCTGCATTACAATGATTCGCTGCAGTGATTCTCTGCATATCTGCACTACCGCATCTTGAGATTTTTAAAAAATCTGCCAGTTTCTGGTGGAAGTAACGTGGCGGCTGTCTTGGAAGCCTCTAAATCTTGCAACAAACCATCAAGTCTGGACAACGGAGGAAGAAATCCCAGGACCAACAGGTCTGTATGTGGACCTCTTCTGAAGTCCCAGGATTTTTTGCCTCTGTTTAAAACCCATGATTTTAGTATTGCCTGGAAGTGCCCTGGGAAAATGTTGATGATGATGATATTATTTTGTTCTATCCCGCTTTTCTCCCAAATCAGGACTTAAAGCGGCAAACCCCATGTACACACAAAAAATTACATACCATAAAAATAAACATAATCATCAAACCACAATATATCTAATGAAAGTTATAAAAATTATGAAACCTGCAATATACACAATAAATAAACTACTAAGACACAGTTTAAACATTCAATAGATTTAAACCCTATCTAATATCCATTCTATTTAGTCATGATAAACCGATATATGAAAGAAATATAAGGGGGGTAGAGAATATACAAAATTTGAAAGAATGATTATCCAAACAGGGACTAAGGTAGACAACGAAACAATAAAAAGTACAATACGTGATATTTATAAACTATTACTGGAAGATGAGCAGATTCAGGGCCATCTCAGAGAAACATGGGAACTAGACTTGGGAAGAATTTTGAATACTCAGAAATGGAAAAGAATATGGAATAGGCACACTTTAAAAATATGTCTATAAGAATTAAAGAAAATCACCATCAAATAATTTGGAAATTGTATTTAACACCAGTAAGATTAAATCAGATAGATAAGAAATACTCAAATCAATGCTAGAGAGGATGCAAAGGACTAGGCTTGTATATCCATATGTTGTGGTCCTGGAAATGTATACAAAAATTCTGGGAAATCGTATTTAAGGAAATCAGAGCCATAATAAAAATAGAGATAAAGAGCTCACCAGAAACAGCATTATTATCACTATATGATGTGATAATATCCTCTCAAGAAGTGAAGGAATTAACCCCCAGTCTATTAACAACAGCAAGACTGATAGTTGCAAAAAATTGGAAAGATAAAAAGTGAAATCCATGTCGACGAAGGTCCAGTCCAGTGGCTCCTCCGCGGCCTTGGTCTCTCCTGCCGCCTCCTGGCCTCCTCCTCTTCTCGACGCCATTGTTGCTGCCACTCCTTCTTCCTCCCTCTCGCGCCGCCTCTCGAATCCCTCTATGTCGGGCTGAAGGGGAGGAGCCGGAGGTGGCACCGCAAAGAGGCAGGGGGCGGGCCCTGCGGGGAGCCTGTCGCCTGGCTCACACCACCGCCTCTTTACAGGGGCTCACCCCCCCCCCAATTCTCCTGAGCCTTCCAGCGCCCCCTTGGATCGTCCCACCGCCCACCAGGGGACAGTTCCGCCCACTTTGGGAACCACTGCTCTAGATGCATCATCGGTGGGTTTTAGTGTGCTCACAGGCTGTAGGATAAATTACAACTCCCACCATGGTAAGTCAGTCCCCTCAAACCCCTTCAGTAGGTTGAGTTAGTCATGGGACTTCTGTGTGGCAAGTTTGGTCCAGGTCCATCATTGGTGGAGCCCCGGGTGGCGCAATGGGTTAAACCCTTGTGCTGGCAGGACTGCTGAACAAGAGTTCAGCGGTTCGAATTCCGGTGATAGCAGGTTGAGCTTCCTCTGTCAGCTCCAGCTCCTCCTAAGGGGACATGAGAGAAGCCTCCCACAAGGATGGTAAAACAGCTAACCTAGGAGCCATGGTGGTGCAATGAGTAAAACCTTTGTGCCGGATGAGCTGCTGTCCTAAAGACATGAATGCCGGCAGTTCAAATCCATGAGATGGGGTGAGCTCCCATCTGTCAGCCCCAGCTACCTATGCGGGGACATAAGATAAGCCTGGTAACACATCCGGGCATCCCCTGGGCAACATCCTTGCAAACAGCCAATTCTCTCACAGCAGAAGCAACATGCAGTTTCTCAAGTCACTCCTGACACACACACACACAAAATTGGTGGTCACTGTTTCGCTGGCTGTGAGTGAATTGCAACTCCCAGAAAAGAAGATGGAATTTGGGTGGGGTCATGCAAATTCCACACCAATGGAGAGGGTAAGAAACACTGGGATGCCTGTGGTGGAGGAAACACATAAAATCTAGGATGAAATTGTCCCCGTATGAAAGCCTTCACATTGGTGGTGGGCAGTATGGTGTTTGTGGAGGACATTGGCAGGACTCTTGGACATGTTCATGGTGTTCACTATAATCTGCAGTGTGACTGGAGGGAGGGCCACTGATATCTCCTGAGTAGTGAGGGCCAGAGCTGCTCGTGGAGGCAGGAGCTTGTCTGTGTAATTGGACACCTCAGCCACATTCATGCATACCTGTTTTCATTTTTATTATTATGTGTATAGATGTGTATAGATGCAATGCTTTTGACATGAAATTTAAAAACTGCTAAAGCATGAGTCAAATCACAATCTGATAATAGGGAATCTGGAAGCAAGTGGCATGATTTTAAAAACATGACGAGTACTGTTTCACATTTGAAAATAAAACTCTTTCAATAGAAACAATTACTAAATATTAACTCGTTGAAACTTAGTGTGTCCTATTACATAGTCAGAAAAGCACTCGTTGGCCTATAGGTGTCTCTTTCCCCAAATCAAGACTTGGAAACCATCACAGCAGAGAATATTGCATAAAGAGCAATACAGGGTGGCCTTTTCAAAACATATTTCTTAATTTGGATAATTCAAGATTTATATGAAATATGTTTATATTTGTCTCTGTTCTCTACCGATTATGTGAATAATTGTTCACAATGGTTAGCTTTTCCCCTCCGATTGGAAATATATTAAGTAGGTAGTTAGCTACCCATCTAGCTGCGTTAGTTTCAAAATAAAGGGTTTTTTTCTTCTTTTCTCTAAAGAAAAGACATTCTTTTCAGTCTTTGGGAGATCCTTCCATCCCTCCCTCCTCCTTCTCCTCCTCTGTTCACATTCATTCATGGGCCTTTTCGTCTTTCCATTAGAAGCAAAGTAAAAATGATAGAGCCCTGAGCCGGCTGGCAGGCACCCAGCTCTTTTGAGTAAATAATATAACCGTTCATTCAGGATCTGCACTGGCATTAAAGGCAGAACTTCCCAGGAGGTCACATGCGCCATGGCACCCAGCTCCAAGCAAGCAATAGAAAATGCAGCCATTCTTGACTGGCAAGATGTAGTCGCCCACCTGACATTTCCTCTTATATCACTTTTGAAGCTACATTTCTTTGCCATCAGCACCCCCGTGCAAATTCTTTGCTCTTTTTACCGGGATGAAATTGTGTCTTTGCCGTCCTCTTTCTCTCTCTTCCCATCTTTCGCCCACCTTAAAACAAATTGGCTAATAAACCCAGCCCTTTCTTCCTTTGGGGACCTTTGGGGCTTTAAGGCGCACAGAAATAAATCCTTGTTTTCCAAAAACACTGTTATTCTTGTAAGCAAACACTGGTTGCAGAATGCAAAGCTGAAGAAAAGTGTCTGTAACGGCAGACTCGGGGTCTGGGACATTATGCGTATTTGTTCTTGGAAGCTCTAGCGACGCAGCGTTGCCAAGCTTGTTTTGAAGATGTTTTAAAGTTTAATACTATACTAAAATAGTTCCTAGCTGATCTGTTCCTTCTTTGGACTTGAAAGAGTTCTTAAGCTACCAATTTGATAGTCCTGGAAAACGAATATGCCATTTGTATTACATAAACTAACATTTAAAAAAACACCATCCTGTACCTGGTTTGAAAGTGTTATTTCCCATTTAATTGTGCAATCCTTACTTTGAAAAGAGTTGTTCTACTCCAGAACCTTCATTTTTGTGGCAAAAAGCGATGTTGAATTGAGACCTGATGAGTTTCATTGAAAAACGAGAGCAAAATGTGCTCCAGGATGTCCCTCCTGCAGAAACAAAATTTTGGCAGTTGAATATTTTTTCCATATGATTATGATAGAACATTGATAACCCAGGAACAAAAATTGTGTTACATAATGTAATATATTACAATAATCTATCTATCTATTCATCTATTCTATACACATAATAAAAGTGAAAAATATGGATGTGTGTATGTGTTGGAGGTGTCCACTTACACAGGCAGCCTCTGGCCTCCACAAACAGGCTATAGTTCCAAGTGCTAAGAAGCCTCCAAAGGCTCTCCCCCCACTGACATTGCAGGTTATAGTGAGCGCCATGAATGTGTATCCCAAACGCTACCAATGTCTTCCCCAAACAGTATGGCCCACAACCCAAGGAATCCTTTCATTTTGGGACAATTTCATCCTACATTTGCCGGGTTTCCTCCACCACAGGCAGGCATCCCAGTATTCCTTGTGTAAAATTTGCATGATCCTGCCCGCTGCCTCTTTCTTAACCCTTTCCTACCCTTTCCTGTGGCACACAGCAAACACGGAGGAATTGCTCAGCAACTGAACACTGGTGGGTTTTGGGGAATAAACAGAGTTACTAATTAACTCAATGATATTATCTAACACCCCGAAAGAAACAATGCCTTTTTCAAATAACCCCGATACTGCCGGGTGCCCAAGCTAGTATACAATATAATGTAAGTTTAATAAACTTTTTCCATGTGTTTATGATAGAAACAATTAGGACATGACATTTATAATCCAGGAACAAAAATCGTGTTACATAGGCTGGATCTACACTGCATTCTATCCCAGAATCTGATCCAGATTATCTGCTTTGAACTGGATTATATGAGTCTACACTGCCAGATAGTCTGCGATAAGCAAATAATCTGGGATCATATCCTGAGATATAGGGCATCTGGGTGGAATAATTCATTTTTTAATGAATTGTTAGAAAATGAAATCCGTAAATTGCCATTTTGTTGAAATGTTTGTTCAGTAACATGTCAAGGGAAGGTCAAGTGGGGAAAAGAGTTGGTTTCTGCAGTCTTGGGGACCCTCAAGGCTTTGGCCTGCAAAAACAGCCAAAAAAATAAGAACTAGTGCAAACGAAAAACAATGAGAATCTCACACATGCTCTGTGAGGCTGGGAGGTAGAATTGCGAGGCGGAGTGAAGCAACGTTCTCATGTGCTCTGTATGGGTTTAAAACCTGTATAAAAGAGGCTCCATTTTATAACTCTGGGTGTGGGTTTTGCTTTTGCAGAAATGAAGCTTCCTAGTTCTTACTGGGAAACATAGGACTAGGAATGAATAGAGCAAGGCCTGCCTTTTCACCAGGACATGATTCCTCGACCTTTGGTTGTCTTCTTCGCCTTCCAGTTTTTTAAGGTCCCTCTGCAATTGCTTTGCCCAGAAGTGGACACAGTGTTATTCCAGGTAAACTGGTCTGACCAACGCAGAAGAGAGGACTTTCCAATCTAGACACTATCTTCCAACTTTCTCAAAAGTTGGTCAGATCAAGAATATAGTAAAAAAAAATTATAGGATACTCAACAGATGGTGCTGTGTGTCAAGAAGACAGCCAGCAGTCTCTTCAAGACAAGTCCAGATTTTTGGCCCAATTTAGACAAGACCTCCCACTCCCCATGGTGAACAAAGTGGTATTCATGCCTGTTGAGGGTGGAGGTCATGATCCATATCATGTTGGAGATAGATACCGAGGTATCAAGCAAGGACCCAAAGGCCCACCAAACCAAAGGCAGATAGAAAATAGTGTGGTAGGATTATGAGAAAAGCTAAATGCATCCTGATTAAGGTAACAGAGCAGGTATTCACTAGAACACATCAGCTGTGGAATCAAACAATCTGCATATATAATATTATACCTGAGCTGCTGCAGATTGCGGATTTCATTCTATATCTGAAATTAACAGTGGCAGTTTGAATCCAGGGAGCAGGGTGAGTGCCCATCTGTCAGCTCCAGCTTCCCATGTGGGGACATGAGAGAAGCCTCTCAGAAGATGGTAAAACATTTGGGTGTCCCCTGGGCAATGTCCTTGCAGACTGCCAATTCTCTCACACCAGAAGCGGCTTACAGTTTCTCATGTCTCTCCTGTCACACACACACACACACACACACAAACAAAACAAAACCGTGGCCCAGAATTGTGGAACTCATCTACATAATTATATGAGTCTACGTTGACCATACAATGCAGGTTCAAAGTGCAAAATGTGGCAGTGTAGCTGGGGCCTTGGAGAAAGGCAAGCCTTCTATAGGTGAGCAATGTTATGGCTGTTTAATCAGTGACTCACACAATCTAGCATGAAATAATGAGCTTTTACTTGCAATTATTGATCTGTTGGAAGTTCGGAAGTCACACTGATATACTCAAGACCTACTAGTACATTCTGATCTACCTTTCAATTCACTCTGCTATTTTTTTAAAAAAATGAATGGGGTGCTGGAGGATCTTCTGAGGGAATGCCTACTATTCCTCAGTACTCCTGCCAAGATCCTGTCTTCTTGAGCACGGAAAATGCCTAAGAGATCTTTATTAACCAGCCAACATTACCATGGTTCCTCTGCACACTGGCTTTATGTAGTCACTAAAATAGAAGGGTCGAATTGTGGTTTCTCTCGCTATTGAATCTATAATTTTAAGCTACTACGTATTATACAAATAGACTTTCAGAACTTTCAAATGAACATCCAAATGGTTGCAACCTGAGTATTAATATCATGACATACTTTTCATGTTTTGGATTTGTCGGTGTAAGTGCTTGTATACACAGAAAAGGTATACATATATTTATGCTAATAATAATAATGTTGATGGTGGTGATGATGATGTAGACCAGTGTTTTTCAACTTCTTTTGAGCCGCGGCACATTTTTTACATTTACAAAATCCTGGGACACACCACCAACCAAAATGACACTCCACTGCTGAACAGCTCTCACAGTCAGGAAGTTCTTCCTAATGTTCACCCTCCTACACAGACATGCTTCCCTGTGATGTTTGCTTTTTTGCCTACGCTGTTGTGCTCTCTCTCACTATATATATATAAATGTATAAATGTAATGTTCATTTGTGGGATTAACATAACTCAAAAACCACTGGACAAATTGCTGCCAAATTTGGCCACAAAACATACTAATACTAACCCAAGGAGGGACCATGAGTCAAAAAATTGATTTTGTCATTTGGGAGTTGTAGTTGCTGGGAGTTATAGTTCACCTGCAATCAAAGAGCATTTTGAACTCCACCAATGATGGAATGGAATAACCAAGAGAAAATACTATAAGAGTTTGGTGGGCATTGACCTTGAGTTTTGGAGATGTAGTTCACCTATATCCAGAGAGCACTGTAGACTCGAACAATGTTTTGTTATGTTCTTGTTTGTTTTCTATCCAGAATCACAATGTTGGAAGGAGGCTCACCACTTTAAGGTCCCTAAAACAGGCAGATGTGTTCAGACAGGTAAACTGGGCCGTGGGTTGCTTAGGGCTTTCTAGGCCAAAGTCAGGACATTGAGTGGTGCCCGGTAGCAAACAAGCAGCCAGTGGAGCTGACGTAACATGGGAGTTTTGTACTCCTTGTATGCCGCCTCAGTTATTAACCTGGCTGCCTCTCATTGGACTATTTGAAGCTTCCAAACAGTCAACCCCATGTAGAGTGTATTGCAGTAGTCTATCCTGGATGTAACAAGAGCGTGGACCACCGTGGCAAAGTCAGACTTCCGAAGGTTCGGGCGCAGCTGGTGCACAAGTTTTAATTGTGCAAAAGGCCGTCCTAGTCACCACCGCAACCTGAGGTTCCAGCCTCAGCGATAAGTCCAAGAGGACTCCCAAGCTGCGAACCTGCACCTTCAAGGGGAGTGTAACCCCATCCAGCACAGACTGTAACCCTATACCCTGTTCAGCCTTTGACTGACCAGGAGGTCCTCTGTCTTGTCAGGATTCAACTTAAATTTATTCGCCCTCATCCAGACTGTCTCAGCGGCCAGGCACCGGTTCACGACCTGGACAGCCTCCTTAGCATCTGGTGGAAAGGAGTAATAGAGTTGGACATCATCTGCATACAGATGAAATCGAACTCAAAAACTCTGGATGATCTCACCCAACAGCTTCATGTAGATGTTAAACAAGATGGGAATGATACTGAGCCCTGCAGGACCCCACAGAACAATGGCTGCGGGGCCGAGCAGGCATCCCCCAACAACACCTTCTGAGTACACTCCTCCAGGAAGGACAGGAGCCACTGCAGAACACTACCCATCCTTGCGAGGCTATCCAGAAGGATACCATAGTCTACAGCAGGGATGCTCATTAGGTAGATCGCGATCTACTGGTGGATCGCGTAGGGTGTCCTGGTAGATTGTAGGCAGGCTCCCGACACCGCCCAGGTGCAGAAGGAGGTTGGACTGGATGGCCCTTGGAGGTCTCCTCCTATTCTAGGAACCTGTTGTTGTTGTTGTTGTTATTATCAGAGGCTGAATAGCCATCTGTGAGGAATGCTTTGATTGTGTTTTTCCCTTATGGCAGAAGGAGGCTGGACTGGATGGCCCTTGGAGGTCTCCTTCTACTCTAGGAACCTATTGTTGTTGTTACTGTAATTATTATTATTATTATTAGCAGAGACTGACTGAATATTATCATTATTATTATTATGAATAAATTCAGGGGCTTATTATAGTCATATTTAGCTGAATTCAGTCTTAAAATATATTATACGGCTCTCAGTGAAATAAATTTCCAAATATTTTGCTTTTATGGCTCTCTGAGTAGTGGGTAGGTAGATCATTTTGACTTGGTTGTTTTATAAGTAGCTCGCATGCTGAAAAAGTGTGAGCACCCCTGGTCTACGGTATCGAAGGCCGCTGAGAGGTCCAGGATAACTTAGTTCCTAAGTTATGAACAAGAGAGATTCTGTAGGCTTGTTATTAAGTTGAATTTGTATGTAAGTTGGAACAGGGACATTTTTAAGTGTGACTCCAGCCATATGTATGCATGCATGTATGTATGTATGTATGTATGTGTGTTTGTACACATATATGCTGCGATCTGCCTTGAGCTGTGAGGAGAGGCAGGTAAGAATTATTATTATTATTACTACTGCTACTACTATTGCTATTATTATACATGCATGCTTTGGATAGCATAGGGAAAGGGTTAATACCACCATATGTTGTTTCCTTTGCTGCCTGTACCCCTGTTCAGAAGATTTCCCCTCACTTTCTTTTCTTGTGACAGTTTTGTAAAACTTGGCTTGTTGTGAAAACATGAATTGGAGAGACCGCTTCATTGGAGCCCCCTTTCCCCCCAATAATAATAACTCTTCTGGGAGTGGATTTCCCTTCCTTCTGAGGGGGATATTCCTCTCACTTCCTGCTCTATCAGCCCCATTGTTCTTAACTATGAGTAGTTTGTAACTTGGGACGGCCTGTACTTAATTCTTCCGTTGTGCCGCAGAGCCTTGTGTCAGCCATCGATTGCTTTCAGCACAAATGCCAACGCTTGGTCTGGATATTCTGCAGTAGACAATAAAGTGGGCAGCAGCAAGAATTGCTGCTGCCGAGTGTCCCTCGGATGGCCCTGAGGGATCTGCTTAAGGCGGCTCCAGGCTGGCTGAGTGGGAATGTGCTGCTGAGAGAAACGTGTAGGCAGCTTTCCGGAGGTCAGTCAGCTCACCCTCTGCATCACTGAAATGTTTGAATTTGTTTCAGGGTTAGGGCATGGGCAGTGGGAGGGAGACAGCTGTGAATATATGGCAAAGCAGGTGGATGCGCCTGTTCCTTCGGGCCGAGCGCAACAGGAGAGAGAGACACCGCTGGGAAATCTTCTGTGCCGCAAAGGAGGAAAGGAAGAAAAAAGGCCCCAAGAGGCTATTCTCAGAGGAGATCTGGAAGGAAACACATATACTTCCCAGTCTGTTACGAAAAGACAAGCAGGCAGGGCACTTCTATACCGATCGGTGGCTGGTATTCTTTATGGGTTTGTGGTCGAAAGTAGGTTTTGCATAATCCAGACAAATAATAATAATAGTAATAATATTTTTATTTATCTACCACCCTATCTCCCCAAAGGGACTCAGGGGGTTTCAACAAAAATTGGCCAACATTCAATGCCAGAATACACTAACAAAGAGAAATAAACAACCCCTCAGATCCCAAAGAAAATTCACAACTATAACAACAACAACAATTCTTTATTGATTAGTCAATTTTGACCATATAAAAACATACAAAACATACACACCCATACAGACAAGAAGTACGTATATGAATACAAAGCATACCGACCTACCGTCCTGTCAACCCACTCCTAACTGCAAGGTGTTTTTTTTTGTTTAAAAGATTGCGAACAACTATAACAAAATCAAAATTATAACAGAGAAACAAAAATTAAGTAATAACATAATCAACCACTGCATATCTAACATTAAAACATGACCGAAATTTAAGCAAATGAACTATTTTATGAAATTTTGCAAATTTTCATTTCTTCAAGTTTTTTGCAGAAATCACCCTGTCTTTCCTATTAAAAGAACACATAAAATGAAGGAAAAGTCTTGTCTAGAAGATTAAACAACGTATATAGGCTTAGTTGTGTGTTTTCTGGGCTGTATGGCCATGTGCCAGAAGCATTGTTTCCTGAGAGAGAATGCTTCTGGCATACAACCCGGAAAACACACAACATCCCAGTGATTTTTTTTTTTGAGAAAATTTTTATTTTATAAAATGAATAATATCAAGGAAAGAGGGGGAACAATATATGTGTAGAAAAGTAGGAAAAACCCAGTGATTCTGAGCATGAAAGCCTTCAACAATACTAGGCTCATTTGAAACATTACATATTATTCACTATTAAATGCTCACCTTAACTTCTAAATTCAAAACATGTGAACAGGAAAATAACACAAATAGTTGTCTTATTCAGAAGTACAAAATACTGACAACCATATGAATACGTATATCACTCATTCTTTCATTTTTTAATTAACCATCTTTTTTTAAAAAAAACACACAAAAATATGGTATTTGATTTTGGAATGGATATCAAAAAACAAAAAAAATGCCGTGTTTTTTATTGTTTCAGTTTTAGAGTCAGATAAAAAATGTGAAATGGAAAAAGGGGCTGCAGCACCGAATTTGATTTTAACATTTAATTTGTTGGGTTGATAAGATCTGGTTTGATTGTCAATTGAAAAAAAAAGATGCATGGATTGAAAAGACTCAGTGCATATTCAAAACTGTGATTATGATCATCTTCTGGTAAAATATAAAATGTTTTTGTATGCATGTATTTTATACCGGCGGGCCGCATATAATTGATTTTTTTTATGACCGAGGCTGCAAGCCGGTGGAAATTGAACATGGGCTGCAAATGGCCCCTGGGCCGGACTTTGAGCGTGTCTATTGTAGATGAATCAGTTCTTTAACACCAGTGAAGAATAGGGATATCCAAGGAGGGGATTGAAAGGAGGAGTCTTTGGGAGTGATTCAATTAGTAATACAGTTTGTCAGGATATTTTTGCGCTGAGATGGGCACAATGAAATGGATTATTCATTTTGTTTTCCTCACCTCTCTAAAATGTAAAAATAAATATTAAACTGGTGCCACACATTTCACCTTTTAGGTCACAAATTGGCCAATTGCAAATGATAGTGGCTATTTCAGAAGCTGAGAGGTGTTACGTTCAGGAGCTCAGACCTTGTTAGTCTTATCTTGCCAGTTCCCATCAGGATGTCTTAATTTTTTTCCCTCTCGCCACCCCTTTCTGCCCGAGACAATTGTTCATGACAAATCTATACACATAATAAAAGTGAAAAGATGTATGTGTGTGTGTGGCTGGGGTGTCCACTTACATAGACAAGCTCCTGCTTCCACAAACAGCTATAGCTCCCACTGCTCAGGAGACACCAAAGGCCCTCCCTCCAATGACATTGCAGGTTATAGTGAACACCATGAACATGTCCAAGAGCCTTGCCAATGTCTTCCACAAACACCATACTGTCAAACACCCAAGTGAAAGCTTTCGTACAGGGACAATTTCACCCTAGATTTCATGTGTTTCCTTTACATCCCAATATTTCTTACTTTCTCCATTGGTGAGGAATTTGCATGACCCCGCCCACTGCCTCTCCCATTACTCTTTCACATTATATTCTATGGTAGACAGAAAGCAAGGAAATTGATCAACAACTGAACATATTAGAGAAGTTTGGGGAGAATTCACCATGACCTATAAAACTTGTAGGTCCTGGGATGTATAGTTCACCTGCAATCTAAAAGCACTCTGAACAACACCAGAGATGGAATTGGTCCAAATGTAGCACCCATGACCAGCAAAAAATGCTGAAGGTGTTTGGGGGAAATTCACCTTGATTTGGGGAGTTGTAGTTCAACTACATCCAGAGAGCACTGTGAACCCAAATACCGATGCATCTGGACCAAACATGGTAAACATACCTGATATTTATTTATTTATTATTCAAATTTGCTAGACCGCCTCTCCCCAAGGCTCGTGGCGGTTTCCAACATAGCAAAATTACACAAATTACACCTAACATCCTAAAACATCATAAAATATCATAAAAACATTCCTAAAAACAATTAAAATGTCGAAGACATCACGATAAGCAGTTAAAACCAGTCATCGATACAAGGCGGCGCAATGTGGTGGCAAAGTTTGTTGTAAAAATGCCAGTCATTTGCCAAACGCCATCAGGTCGTGCAGGGCCCGCGTCTCGGCCAGCAGAGAGTTCCACAAGGTCGGTGCAGCTACCGAAAACGCTCTCTGTCGGGTGCTGGCCAACCTGTAAGACTTCACCCCTGGGACTTCTAGGAGATTATGACCCTCTGAACGCAGTGATCTTCTGGGTGTATATGGGTTAAGCCGCTCCCTCTAGTACACTGGTCCCAAACCATGTAAGGCCTTGAAAGTCAAAACTAACACTTTGAAGGAAATCCGGAATTAAATGGGTAACCAGTGCAGCTCGCGCAACAGTGGTGTTATATGGGCTGCTCTAGGAGCTCCCAGCAGAAGAATGTAGAGCGCGTTACAGTAATCGAGCCTCGAGATGACTGTGGCTTGGATCACCGTGGCTAGGTCGCGCCGGGATAGGTAGGGAGCCAGACGTCTTGCTTGCCGTAGATGGAAAAAGGCCGTATTGCAGGCACAATAAATTTGTGCCTCTATAGATAGCTGGGGGTCCAGCCGGACCCCGAGGCTCTTAACTGAGGACTGCGGGCATAATGCCACGCCGTCGAACATCGGCAGCTGGATCTCCCCCTGCGCGGCCCAGCCACAAGATCTCCGTCTTCGTCGGATTCACCTTCAACTTACTGGCTCGCAGCCATCCAGTAACGGCCTCAAGGCAAAGTTGGAAATTATCGGGTACAGATTCCGCCCCAGCATCCATCCTCAGAACGAGCTGGGTGTCATCAGCATACTGATGACATTCCAGCCCGAAACTCCACACCAATTGGGCGAGTGGTCACATGTAGATGTTGAATAACAGCGGGGAGAGGATGGCCCCCTGAGGGACCCCACATTGTAAGGGGGAACCCTCTGAGACACCCCCCCCCCCCGCTTCACTCGCTGCAGGCGGTTTTGGAGGAAGGAGGACATCCAGTTGAGGGCTTTCCCCCTAACCCCCGCCACCGCCAGGTGGTGTGTCAAAAGCTGGTAATCGACATTATCAAACGCTGCCGTGAGATCCAATAGCACGAGCAGCACCGATCTGCCTCGGTCCAAGTGGCAACGGAGTAGGTCTGTGATGGAGACCAGGACGGTCTCTGTCTCATGCCCAGAATGGAAGCTGGACTGGAAGGGGTCAAGCCAGGATGCGTCATCTAGGAATGCTTGCAGCTGCTCCATTGCTGCCCTCTCAATCACCTTGCCCAGGTACGGTAAATTGGACACTGGGCGGTAATTGGAAGGGACCGCGGGATCTAACCCCGGCTTTTTCAGCAACGGAGTTACGACCGCCTCTTTCAATCCCTCTGGAAAAGCTCCTTGCTCAAGGGATCAATTGACTATATTCAACAGAGGGCCACGTAACCCTTCCAAGCAAGGTCAAATCAGCATGGAAGGGCACGGGTCAAGGGAGCAGGTGGTAGGTCTGGTAGCCGCGACAATCCTATCAACAACCTCTGCGTCCAGTGGTCAGAACCGGTCGAAGGTGGGCCAAAATGTGATTACTGGAGAAGTTTTGGGGGAACTGACCTTCCTTTCTGGGAGTTGTAGTTCACCCACAACCAGCGAAACGGTGACCTCCACCAATGATGGACCCAGACCAAACTTGGCACACAGAACCCCATGACTAACTCAACCTACTGGAGAGATTGGGAGGACTGATTCACCATAGTAGGAGTTGTAACCCTACTGCCAGAGACCATGCTGAACCACACTGAACCACAGCAATGATGCATCCAGAGCAAACTTACCCAGCATAACAAACTTTAAGTACTGATGGAGTTTTTCAGGGTTAACCCGGTATGATGTGAGTTGTAGTTCACCCACAACCTTATGCGCTATGTACAATTATAAATTGTCTTTTTCAAATAACCTGGGCAACGCTGAGGACCCAAGCAAGTAGATACATAAAATAGGCAGAGAAATCAAACATTTACAGCGAGTAAATCAGCATTTGCAAGGCTTGCTCAACAGGCCGATTTCCCTGTTTATGAAGTACATCTGAAGCATTTTTGTAAACACTGCACATTGTAGCTAACGGCAAGTGCAGACTCCAGCCTCTTCTACACTGCCATATAAAATACAGATTATCTGCTTTGGACTGGATTATATGGCAGTGTAGGCTCGTGTAATTCAAAGCCAGTAATGTGGATCGTCTGCTTTAATAATCTGGATTATATGGCTGTGTAGAAGGGGTCTCTATTGTGTTCGTTGGAAGCAGGTTTAGGTTGTACTGGAGAAATCTCATCTTTCTTCTGTGAACATTAATTTATTCTAAATAAAAACAAAACACAAGGCTATCCCCACTCCTGAATATTCAGTGGTGGTTTCCACAGACATTGTGTTTCTTAAAGTTTATTTGAAGATGTTTTCTTCTTCTCCCTCCATTACACATCAAAATAATTGCAGGATCAGGTTGTTTTGCTACTGTTGCGAGAGTATATTACCCAAGGATTGTCTTGATGTTTCGGCAGCCATTTCAGACAAAACATTTAAGGAGGAAAATACATAATTGCACCTGAGAGAGTAAGAAAAGAGGGAATTGGGAGCCATGGAACTGTTTAATTCTCATAGTGATAAATAACTGCAGAGATGATATAATATTTTCTCATGCACAGTCATGCTGGAACAGTTTGGTTGTGTAATTAACTTGGCTTTAGATCTGTCCCTTTCAGTCCTGTTGAGATAGCATTGCCTGTGTTTTGAGCCCTGAAGCCGGGGAACAGAAAACTCCAAATCAGCTAATTATTATTGCGCTGTGTGATTGATTATGATCTGCATTGTATAGTATTTTTAACAAACAAACAACAAGTTGGGGAATGCCTTGTCTATCTCGATCTGCATTGTATAGTATTTTTTTAAGAAACAAACAATGATTTAGAGAAAGCCTTATCTATCCCGATCCATTTTAATGGAGAGATTAATAGGTAAGAAGAAGTTGTAATCTTGCAGTGTGGGAGTGATCCGGGACTCATTCCTGCTTCTTGGCATGCTCTTTGAATGCTCTGCTATCCTAAAATACAGCAGAGCATCCAAAAAGATAAACAGCACCAGCTCATTAGCAAGCAAAGTGTGAAGTGCCGTATGATGTGGCTGTAAAGAATTTAGAGCTTAGGAGGCAAACATGCAGAGTCCAGTCTGAAAAATCACAAAAGGTTTATTTACAACAATAAAGAACTAACTACATTTCTTCATGGTAAAGAAAAGGGTCTGAGCTACTAGCACTCATCTCTTCTAAGGTTTCAAATCACTACATCTCTCTGATACACAAAAGGGGGAGGGGGAGGGGGGGGGGAGGGGGAGGGGGAGAGGGGAGAGGGAGAGGGAGAGGGAGAGAGAGAGATCTCTCAAAGCACACAGCACATACTCTCTATACTAAAGTGTAAAAAAGGCAGATTCAAAAGGCTTGCAGTAGAAAAGTATCCACTTTAAACAGCCAATCAGAATGAGAGCAGAAACAGAGAGAAGAAATTCCCAGCTGTCATTCAACAGTTATTCCCTATAGAGCCCTAAATGGTTCAGGCCAAGGCTATTTAACTAACTGCATCTCTGCATACAAACCAACACAGGTATTGCAGGCAGCGAAGGAGGCCCTGCTCTTGGTCCCACCCCTGTCTCAAGCACTGGCCTGAATTCTGTTGCTAAGCCTAACTGGGATATACCCGTTGAATTGATGTGCTGGCTTATCATTTTATAATTAAACATTAAGGAAATCTAGTTAGGAGAATATAATCCTGCAACTGTTGTACTAAATGCAGTCACACTGGATTGATGTTAGGTAAAACTATAATTATTTGCATGTATATATTCCAAAAGGAATGGAGCTTAGTGATCCTTCAAAATGGAAAAAATATGTAGAGTTGGAGTACATGTAAAAATAACATCATATTTAAAGTCAAATTTAGAAATACTATTTTTAAAAAGAGAAAACAGAGTTAGTATGCAAATTGTAAGTAACTTCTCACTTCTGTTTATGTAATTTAATGTAGTGTATAGTGTTTCTACTTCAATCTTTCATGTTCTGTAAGTTGTGCAAACTCGTTGCTCTCTCTGATTCTGTACAGTCTGATTGTTGCTCAATGTTGTCTAGATTTTACATGTTAAATGCAAATTAGAAAAAGAAAAAAAATACATCGAGAGTCATTGTGAGGAAAAAACCAAACAAGGAGAATTTTCTTCTAAGCCGTCTCATACATTTGATAGGAGGATGAGTTAACCCAGCCATGGGCAAACTTCGGCCCTTATGGTGTTTTGGACTTTAACTCCCACAATTTCTAACAACCAGCAGGTTGTCCATGCCTGAGTTAACCCTTTCTTCCTTCACTTAAACAATCCTCCTGCTCATCCCAAACTCAGCTCAGTCACTGTTAAGTAACTACTACTATCTGCCCTCATTCTATATAAGTGGATCTGACTCTGCAGGAGGATTCTATATATTCATGGCACACTCCAAGCAGAGTATGTTACTTTGTGTCCACAGAAAATTGTAGTTCCATATGCATTTTTGGCTATTTCAGTAGTTAAGAGTCCTTGTTAGTCTTGTAAAACAGCAGTCGCAGCCATTAAAATTTATTTTCTTTCTGTCCCACTTTTCTCCTAATTTGCATAAAATTTTAAATATGGCTTTGGATCTTTATGTATAACAGCTTGTTTATTTTAACTTATGTCGTACTGTATGTGTATGTCAAATTAGCCAATGGGCTAATCAATAAAATGTATATAGGATAAAAAGGAAAGCATGACTTTGGGAGACTTTGCATAGAGCTGCTTCAGTCGACAGAGCATTTGTTTGCTGAAGTGTTGTTGCCTCTGTGCTATGTTTTTAAGTCTTGCGTAAAATATCTGTCTATAAATAAAGAGAAAAGGGTTATTGCTACATAACAACAACAACTTTATTTTTCTACCCCACCGACATCTCCCCAAAGGGACTCGGGACGGCTTACAAACGGCACTATGTGTATGGAACAATGCAAGAAAAAACATACAATACAATAAGAGAAAACCACAGCGTATAAAACAATGACCTATGGTGAGAACTGTCGTAAAACATGGCCATGATGTCCTGCCTAATGAATCCTCTGTATCTGCTTGGTATGTATGTATGTATGTGTGTGTGTGTGTGTGTGTGCATGTATGTATATGTATGTGTATATACACACACAGAGTGTTAAGCAACAAGTATAGGCGAACTGAAGTTTCTGGAGATTGGTGTGTTGTGACTTTGAACGTGGAGGACAGTTGTGTAGGGTTTTTGTGTGTGCGGAAAATAGCAAGGGAATTGCTGCAGTCATTGCACGATGTCACAAAATTTGGAAAAGTTTATGTTCCTGGTTTGAAAGTGTTATTTCCTGTTTGATGTGTTGTCGAAGGGTTTAATGGCCAGAATCACTGGGTTGTTGTGAGTTTTTGGGGCTGTATAGCCATGTTCCAGAAGCATTCTCTCCTGACGTTTTGCTCTATAGCAGGCATCCTAAGAGGTTGTGAGGTCTGTTGGAAACTAGGGGTTTATATATCTCTAAGAAAGAACTCTTGTCTATTTGAAGTAGGTGTGAATGTTTCAATTGGCCACCTGTTTCCCATTTAATTGTAAAGTCCTTACTTTGGAAGCACCATCATTATTATATTTATATGCTGAAGGGGACTCAAAGCGGCTTAACATAAAAACATTAGTACATGATTTAAAATATACAGATATGCAAAAATTAAAACAGAATTAAATCTAAACAGTGTTAAAAATTCACAGTTAAAACCCATTCAACCACAGCAAGATGGAGAGGATGAGGGATTAGAGGACATCCAACCCCAAATTGGGAAACAAGTTGTCCAGGAATACCTGGCTGCACTAAATGAGTTCAAGTCCCCAGGGCCAGATCAACTACACCCAAGAGTATTGAAGGAACTAGTGGAAGTCATCTCAGAACCATTGGCAATCATCTCTGAGAGTTCTTGGAGAACGAGAGAAGTCCCAGCAGATTGGAGGAGGGTCAATGTGGTCCCAATCTTTAAGAAGGGGAAAAAGGATTACCCAAACAATTACCGTCCAGTCAGCCTCACATCGATACCAGGCAAGTTTCTGCAAATACTTAGAAACAAATGCGGTCATTGCTAATAATCAACACGGATTTATCAAAAACAAGTCATGACAGACTCATCTGATCGCTTTTTTCGATAGAGTTGCAGGCTGGGTAGATAAAGTTTGTGCAGTTTAGTCAAATTTCTCCACATTTTAATGATAGAACCAATTAGGAAATGACAATGATAACCCAGGAACAAAAATCAACCCAGTGATTCTGGCCATTAAACCCTTAGTGTTATCGGGGTAGTACTAGAGATGAATTTCACTACTGATCATACTAGTATTAGCAGAATATACTTCCCCGAGATAATGTGTTTGCTACACTGCAGATTTGGCTTCTCTGCAAAGAGATGGCTTGGTGAGAATACTGTAGATTTGTGAGAACATTATCAGCAGTGAATTGACTCCTCATGCTTTGCGTTCCAAGGGAAGGAAATGTTTTACTAGGCTTGCTCCTTGAATTTCCACTGGGATGCCAGGAGTGGTTTTTTGTAGCATAAACACAGGATCCTGTATAGTCCGTTGGTCGGAAGCAGCTCTTGTCCGATCTAGAGAGAAACCAAAGTGATCTAGGTGGTTCTGTGATAGGATACAGCCTATATCCAGCAGATGCCTGCAGGGCTATATCCCAATGTTGTAAAATAATCTGAAAAGAGTGAGCGGTGTGTTTGGGTGTGGGTATTAATGTCATGGTTGGGTGGCGGCGTGAATGTGGTTTTTCAGGACTAAAAGGACAACAGTCAATCCTGGAAATACGAGGGATTTTCAAAACGTTTCCACACTTTTCTTAACTCTATTTAAATAAAATTCAAAAACTGATTACATTACTTTTCTACAGAGTTATAGGCAGTCCCCAAGTTACGAACAAGATAGGTTCTGTAGGTTTGTTTTTAAGGTGAACTTGCATATAAGTAGGAAAAGTTACATTTTAAAAGTATAACTCCAGCTATCTATCTATCTATCTATCTATCTATCTAAAAGCTTTGAATTGCATAGGGTACAGTGAACCACCCTGTGACATTTGTTTTGCTAGCTGTACCCTTCATCAGAGATTTCACTCACTTTCTGTCCCTGTGAGAATTGGATTTTGGAAAATATAGCTTGTTGTGGAAACAAGGATTGGGGATAAAACTTCATTAAAGACTCCCCTCCCCCGGGTAATAGTTACTCTTCCAAGAGTGGAATTCCCTTCCTTCCGAGGAAGAGATTTTTCTCATTTTCAGTTGTCACACTCATTTGTAAGTTGGGTGTTTGTATCTTGGGCACTAACTACACATTCCTTTGTGATGCAGCGTTGTGCGGATTTTTCAATGCCATCAGCCAAAAATGTTTTTAATTTACCACACAGTCACTGATGCATTGACGTGAATCAGTTCTGGGGTTCTTTCTTCATTTCTTATGGTCGTGGCTGCAGCTCGATGTCTGGAGCGCTTTGCATCTGTCACACCAGTACTGTCATTTTTGAACCTTTCCATTCACTCATGGATGACTCTATGAGAGAGAACTTTATCCTCACAGGGAAATTTATTTCTGAGTAGATGTCCTGTAGGATTGCAATGTACATTTGATTACTATGAAGAAGCAGAACTATATTTCATGACATAATAGTCACATTTTAATCCCCTTTGGTGGGGAAGGGGGTGTGACTATTATGCAATGAAATTATTTTGTGACCCTATTTTGGAGGGAAGAGGTGGGTTTTTCCCCTCACATAACAGTCACACCCGTGAACTAAGTATGCAACTATTATGTGAGGACTCCTAAAAAAACAAATCCAGACTCAAACAGAGGGCTGTGACTATTATGTGGTGAAATAGTGGATTTTCTAAACAGCAAATAGTGGTACCAATCATAAGCAACATAGCAGATGTTTTCCTTTTTGTCAAGACATACTGGGGTGAAAATGCTGCATAAATGGTTCTGTGGTGCAGGCATCTTTGTGCTAAATAGCAATTCAACACATTCATTTGTTGGTTTCCAGAGCATATAAAGATCATTTTTTCTTGTTTACCATTCTCAGTTGTAATACTTTTAATTTTGGTAAATGTACAGTCCAAAATATTTCACATAAGAGATATTCCTTCATTGTTGATTGAATGCATCCAGCAGAATCTGAATACTTTTTTCAGGACTAGTATGAGCCAAACTAAAAAGAGGTGAATGTAATGCTGGCTGATAGGAGACAGATGTATTAAGGGGAAGCGGAACTGTTGAATAAGCATGTGAATCATGTTTCAAAGCATACCTGCCCTTTAAGTGTTAACAGTTTGGCCAGATAAAATTGCAGAACGCTTTCCTGAGGAGGATCTGTTTGGTGGGAGCAAACATGGATCTTCATTTTACATTCTGTCAGTGGCGGCGAAGTCAAATTCAGTGCATTCATGGCAAACAAAATTCAACTGAATTAGTTATGTAAGTTTTGGTCCCAAACCAATGAAAAATCTATTTCATTACTAATGTAATGAAACAGATTTATTTTCATTTGTTAGGAATCAAAGCTTCCCTTTATACAAATATATGCAAGGATAAAATGAAATATATAGATCACATTGCTTTCAGTTGTAATAAAGACACAGTGAGAGTTCCAGCTTGTTTTACAAGATGCCAGAAAGACATCAAAGGCTGGATCTACACAGCCATATATTCCAGATTAACTACTTTAAACTGGATGATAGCAATCTACACTGCCATATAATCCAGTTCAATGCAATTAATCTGCATTCAGAAAGTGGATTACATGGCAGTATAGATGGGGCTTTAGTTTCCCTGTGTTCCATCATGCCAGTTCTTCAACATTTCATGCATACTACCGTGTTTCCCCGAAAGTAAGACACCCCGATTGTAAGACGTATCGGGGTGTCTGGGGTCGGCTTATATAAGCCATATAAGACGTATATAAGGCCGCCTCTCGCCGCGCCGCCGCCGCCCAGGTGTGCCACCTGCGGCACACCTCCGCGGCACACCTCTTCGCCAGGGCTCAGGCAAGGGAGGGGAAGGAGCCAGGGGCGGGAGGACCGCGCGTCACTGTGACGCTGCGATCCTCACCACGCCCCTGGCTCCTTTCCCCTCCAGGGGGAGGAAAGGAGCCAGGGGTGGCAGGTCACTGTGACGGCGAGCCCTGGCTCTCTTCCTCCTCCCTTCAAGGGTGGGGAAGAGAGCCAGGGGCGGGACCACGCGGCGCGTCACTGTGACGCTCCTCTCCCCCTCTCCTTTCCCTTCCCTTCTTTCCTCAGAAGGGAGAGGGAAAGGTGCCAGGGGCGTGGTGAGGATCGCAGCGTCACTGTGACGCGCGTCATCGCTTCTCCCCGCCCCTGGCTCTCTTCCTCCTCCCTTCCAAGGGTGGGCGGCGTGGCGGCGTGGGCGGCCGTGGTGGCGGCGTGGGCGTGGCGACGGGGTACGTCTTGGGTTATATAAGACGTACCCCGAAAGTAAGACGTAGGGGGACTTTTGGGGGGGAAAAGAAAGTAAGACGCTGTCTTACTTTCGGGGAAACACGGTAGTTGGTAGAACTATTAAATAACCCAAAGAATTACTTCAGATACTAGAATAGAATATCACACTTATGTATATGTTGCATTCTTTATTTTAAAAACTGAGGCATTGAGTACATTTTAATATAGGTAATTTTCAAAGACTTTACCATATGTATTTGTGTACAAGTTTGTCCTCACTTATAATTCAAGGGCAAATCTTTTGGGGGACGGGGAGCAGTCAGTGTTTCTTTTTGGGTTTCTCACAACAGATTAAGCTCTCACCTTTTCACCACTGCTCAGAGAATAGGTACATATATCTATATCTATCTGTTGTTTATTCGTTCAGTCACTTCCGTCTCTTCGTGACCTCATGGGGCCATTGCCACCCCCAGCTCCCTTAAGGTCAAGCCAGTCACTTCAAGGATAACATCCATCCATCTTGACCTTGGTCCTTCCATTTTCCCCAGCATCATTCTCTTCTCCAAGCTTTCCTGTCTTCTCATTATGTGGTCAAAGTACTTCATCTTTGCCTCTAATATCCATCCTTCCAGTGAGCAGTTGGGTTCTCTTTCCTGGTGTATGAACTGGTTTGATCTTCTTGCGGTCCAAGGTACTCTCAAAAATTTCCTCCAACACCACAGTTCAAAAGCATCTTATCTTCCTTCACTCAGCCTTCCTTATGGCCCAGCTCTCACATCCATAGGTTACTACGGGGAATACCATTGATTTAACTATGCAAATCTTTGTTGCCAGTGTGATATCTCTTCTCTTAATTATTTTATTGAAATTGTTCATTGCTCTCTTCCCAAGAAGTAAGCGTCTTCTGATTTCCTGACTGCAGTCTGCGTCTGCAGTAATATTTGCACCTAGAAATACAAAGTCTGTCACTGCCTCCACGTTTTATCCCTCTATTTGCCAGTTATCGATCAGTCTGGTTGCCATAATCTTGGTTTTTTAAAATGTTTAACTGCAACCCAGCTTTTGCACTTTCTTCTTTCACATTGGTTAGAAGGCCTCTCAGCTCCTCCTCACTTTCAGCCATCAAAGTGGTATAATCTGCATATCGAAGGTTGTTAATGTTTCTTCCAGCAATTTTAACTCCAGCTTTGCATTCATCAAGCCCCACACGTTGCATGATGTGTTCTGCATATAAGTTGAATAGGTCATACTCCTTTCACGATCTTGAACCAGTCTGTTGTTCCATGGTCTATTCTTACCGTTACAACTTGGTTGCTATACAGATTCCTCAAGAGACTGACAAGATGACTTGGTATGCCCAGAGCACCAAGAATTTGCCACAATTTATTATGATCCACACAGTCAAAGGCTTTAGAATAGTCAATAAAACAGAAATAGATGCTTTTCTGAAACTCCCTACTTTCCTCCATTATCCAGCGGAAATTGGCAATTTGGTCTCTCGTTCCTCTGCCTTTTCGAAACCCAGCTTGTATATCTGACAACTCTCGCTCCATGTATTGCTGGAGTCTTCCTTGCAGGATCTTGAGCATTACCTTAATGGCATGTGAAACAAGTGCCACTTCACGAGAATTTAAGCATTCATTAGTGCTTCCCTTTTTTTGGTATGGAGATATAAATTGATATTTTTCCCAATCTGGCCATTCTTGTGTTTTCCATATTTGTTGGCATATGTTTAGTTTATAGTTTATTGCATTAGCCACAAGGCCATATCAAGCAGAACAAACCATGCAAAAGAAATACATGTATCAAGCATTGAACAATGGTTCCGTAATGTGCAACAGTACATTAAACAACTGTTCCGTAATAAAATAACAAATACTCTGCTTCATTTTGGTCAAAATTCATAGCCTATTTAACCATCTATTTGTTCCTCATGTATCCTCATCCCCTCTGCAATCAATTCAAATTGAGGCAATATGTCGTTGCCTACTTTTACTAGCTTTGTAAAATAATGTTGCTACTTTTGTAAGTAATAACTGGTTGGGATTAGAGAGGAGGAATATAGTTCCATTAGTCAGAGTCCAGTGGGATTTATTGAGTAAGAAAACTTCAAGTAGAAATTTTCTTTCTTTTTCATATATTACACATTGGTGGAGGATATGATTTAGATCTTCCACCTCCTGGGCCCCATAGACACATGTTCTCTCTGTGTAAGGGATGGAATGGTATCTACCATATCTAACCATTGATTCATTCTGTTCAAACCTTGCCCTTGTCAGAGCCACTCTTAGCTGTCTTGGTAGATTGGCCGTCAGATAGGGGGCATGACATACATCACCTTGACAGCATCATCTTTCAAGATTTTGAACAGTTCAGCTGGGATCCCATCGTCTCCTGCTGCCTTGTTATTAGCAATGCTTCTTAAGGCCCATTCAACCTCACTCCTCAGGATTTCTGGTTCTAATTCACTCACCACATTGTCAAAACTATCCTCTATATTATTATCCCTTCTATATAGATCTTGTATAGTCTCGCCAACTTCTCTTGATCTCTTCGGCTTCTGTTAGGTCCTTGTCATCTTTGTTTTTGATCGTACCCATTTTTGCCTGAAATTTACATCTGATGTTTCTAATCTTCCGGAAGAGGTCTCTTGTCCTTCCTATTCTATTGTCTTCTTCCACTTTCATGCATTGCTTGTTCAAAAATAGTTCCTTATTTCTTCTGGCTAACCTCTGGAATTGTGCATTTAATTGGGCATCTCCCCCTATCACTGTTTCCTTTTGCTTTCCTTCTTTCTCGGGTTACTTCCAGTGTCTCAGCAGATAATCATCTTGCCTTCTTGGTTTTCCTTTTCTATATCTATATCCATATGTATGTGTGTCTGTGGCTGGGGTGTCCACTTTCACAGACAAACTCCCACTTCCAGAAACAGCTATGAGGAGCCACCAAAGGCCCTCCCTCTAATGACATTGCAGGTTATAGCAAGCGCCGTGAACTTGCACAACCCCTTCTAATGTCTTCCACAAACACAAGAGTACCTACCACCCAAGTGAAGACTTTCATATGGGGACAATTTCATCCTAGATTTTATGTGTTTCATCAACCACAGACATGCCTGTGTTTCTTACTCTCTCCATTGGTGTGAAATTTGCATAATCCCGCCCACTGCATCTCCTTTCTTACTCTTTTCTATGGTGCAAGACAAATAGCAGAAATTATCAGCAATTGAACATACTGGAGGCGTTTGGGGGCCTGCCTCAACATGATGAAAGTTGTAGTTCACCCCACATGAAGACAGAGCACTATGACCCCTACCGACAAAGGACCAGGACCACATTTGGCACAGAGAACCATCATGACCAACAAAAGTACTGAAGGCCTTTCGGGAGAACTGACCTTGATTTATGGGAGTTGCAGTTCGTCCAGTGAGCACTGTGAACCCAAACAATGATGGATCTGAACCAAACTTAGCATGCATAGCAATTTGCCCAAATTTGAATACTGGTAGGTTTTGGGAGGAATTGGCCTTTACATTTGGGAATTGTAGGTACTGGAATTTATAGTTCACCTAAAATCAAAGAGCACTCTGAACTCCACCAATAATAGACTTGGATATAATTTGGCACAAGGAACCCTCATGACCAACAAAAAAATCGGAGGGAATTCATCTTGATTTGGGAGAGTTGTAGTTCACTTACATTCAGAGAGCTCTATGAACCCAAACAATGATGGATCTGGACCACACTAGGCACACATACCCAAAATACCCAAATTTGAATACTAATGGGGCTTGGGAGAGACTGGCCTTAATTTTTTGGGAGTTAAACTATGAACGCCAGTGTCGATGGATCAAACTGGGCACACAGAACCACCATAACCAACTAAACCTACTGGAGGGGTTTGAGGAGATTGACCCACTATGGTGGGAGCTGTAGTTCATCCTGCAGCCAGAGACCACACGGACCCACTAATGATGCAACTAGAGAGCAAACTTGCCCAACATGACCAACTTTAAGCACTGGTGGAGTTTCAGGAGGTTAACCTGGCATGATGTGAGTTGGAGTTCACCCACAACCTTATGCATTTTGTACAATCAAAAATTGCTTTTTCAAATAACCCAGGCAATGCCAGGTACCCAAGCTAGTGTGTGTGTGTGCATATATTATATCGGAATACTTACATTGTCCTGTGAATAATCTTAACCTTGCTTTTTTGGACTGATTTGACAAACATTTCTAAACTATGCACAGTAGTTTGTATCTGTTTTTCACAATAGGTTGTTTGTCATGAAGCTCATATCATGATTGGAAGAAATATTTGGCACAACTCTTTCTCCTCTACAAAACATTCATTTGTTATACAGATTTGTTCCCGGTCTCTGTGACTTTTACATCCCCCCCCTTAACTTACTTGGCTATGCTAACAAAGTCTGTAACTCAGGCCCCATCTACATTGGCATATGAAATCCAGATTATCTGCTTTGATAATCTAGATTATATGGCAGTGTAGACTCATATTATTCAGATCAAAGCAGATAATCTGGATTACATGGCCGTGTAGAGAAATAAGAAGCTTCCAATTGTCTTGTGATATGCCATATATATAGGAAAGTCAGGCATTTCCCTCTTTTCTCATCCCCATCTCAACTTTTGAACAATATGCTTAGATGAAGGCTAAAAATAACGAGGACGTGGATAAATGGCTTTGTTTTATCTCTACAGCTATAGAGATCAATGTGATATTAATTACATAACTATGCTTTGAAAACTGCTATAGATCTTTATTTTGAAATAGAGTTTTCCATCTGGGATCAATAAAGAAGTGTGTTTTGCGGAGGAGAAACTCTTTAAAGATATTTCTGGGTTTTTTAAGTGTTGATCTTTTTTCTGTTTCGTCAATGAACCTCATAGAATTGTACTAGTATTTGTTTGTTTGATGGAGAAGAGAGGAAAATCTAGAATTGATAGACTGATAAAAGCGGGGGGTGGAAAGTTCAGGACTTTGAAAAAGGACTTCTTAAGATGGCTTTGTGGATAAGTAAGCATTATACTGAACGCCTCTATGTCCTGTAGGGAGGGAAAAAACAATGTGTTTAATTTTAATGTAGAGGGATCTTTTAAACAGATGGGATCTTAGCTAGCAATGTCTTACCAGGAAAGGAATCTTGAGATTTTAGTAGATGAATCCATGGAAGTGGCCGTTCAGGATGCAGTTGCTGTGGAAGAAGGAAATTCAGTGCTAAGCATAAATAGAAAAGGAGTAAAAATGAAATTGGCAACATGATACTGTCCTGATATACATTCATAACAGAATCACATCTAGGCTACTGTATACATTCCTATTCACTGTCCTAAGGAAAGGGGAATTAATATTATACAGCTGGAGCCCCCGGTGGTGCAGTGGATTAAACCGCTGAGCTGCTGAACTTGCTGACTGAAAGGTTGGCTGTTCTAATCTGGGGTGAGCTCCTGCTGTTAGCCCCAACTTCTGCCAACGTAGCAGTTTGAAAACATGCAAATGTGAGTAGATCAATAGGTACCACTCTGGTGGGAAGGCGCTCCATGCAGTCATGCTGGTTACACAACCATGGAGACATCTATGGACACCGTCTCTTTGGCTTAGAAATGGAGATGAGCACCACCTCCTAGAGTTGGACACGACTAGACTTAATGTCAAGGGGAAAACTTTACCTTTACCTTTACATTTACCTTTAACTTCATCTTTACCTTTACAGCTGGCAGAAGGGCAGAACACTAAAATGATTACAGTAATTGATCAGTGCCTCTATAAGGCAGGACTTCTAAAAGGTTTTCAACCACGAAGCAAAAGATTCTTGTGGCGCCCCAAGAAATGTTTATATACTATGTTACATACACACACATTATATATATCAGGCATGGGCCAGGCCAGGGACAGAGGGATGAATAGTGGTTGTGTGAACTAATTTATTTACATCAGTTCTACCTCGCTCTTCTCAACCCCCGAGGGGGGACTCAGAGCGACCTTTTTCACACAGTGAACCCCCTCCCCAAACAACAACGGAGGGGTGGGGGGAGAGAAGTAACAATACAATATTAAAAGCGAAGAACAAGTTTAACCAGCATAAACTTAACAGTATTTCAGTGGGAGGCCCAGGAGCCACTCAGCCTTTGTAATAATAATAAGGATAGTAGTAATAATAACAACAACAATAGGAGCAACTCCAGTCTCTTTATTCTGCCTTCATGCAGGAAAAGCACAATCAAAGCATCCCCAACAGATGGCTATCCAGCATTTGCAATAATAATAATAATAACAATAATAATAGAAGCAACCCCAGGTGCTGCCCTTCCCAACCCTCTTCATTCTGCCAGGCTGGAGGAGGGAAGCATGGGGCTCCTCAGTAGGCTTAGTTGAGCCCCAAAGTGCTCCGCGGAGTACAATTTGAGATCCCTGCTGATTCCAAAAGTGACTCCAGTTTCCCCCATCGGCTCTAGGTGTTGAGATACAGAACCTAATGCCATCCACCAGGCTTTATCTGCTTGCCCGTCAGAAACGACGATAACATATAAGAAACTAGAGCTGATGTGGTCTATCCAACGCAATATTCTGAATCAGAGCCCCAAATAACCCCAGGAACAAACCTAAAACTAAGGCTGGATCTACACTGCCAAGTAATCCAGTTCAAAGCAGATAATCTGGATTATTTGATTTGATGATCTGGATTATACAGGAGTGTAGATCCATCCTACATTTTCTAGACTAGACCAGAATCAGGGGCCTGCCTACACTGTCCTCATACCCTGATCAGGCCAGAACCCACATGTGACATTCTAAGGCAGGCATGGGCAATTGCCGGCCCTCCAGGTGTTTTTGACTTCAAATCCCAGAAATCCTAACAGCTGGTAAACTGGCTAGGATTTCTGGGAGTTGAAGTCCAAAACCCCCGGAGGGCCGGCAATTGCTCACGCCTGTTCTAAGGACTTCCATCTCACAACAGAAGGTAAACCTGGTAGTAGCAGAAGTCAAGAAATGCTCTGGATTGTCAATGGAACTCAGGCCCCTTCTACACCGCCATATAATCCAGATAACATATGAGATAAAACCTTAAGGCAGGCATGGGCTAACTTCAGCCCACCCTCCAGGTGTTTTAGACTTTAATTCCCACAATTCCTAACAGCCGGTAGGAGCCCAGGCTATGATCCATGCAAAGTCAGCAGCTAATGGCTAATGAGAAATTTAGCAATCTGTCGGAAGTTTTTGACCCATCTTTAGAACTTGCCTTTCAGCCTTTACCTGCCTTCTATTTTGAGAGAGAAATCCACCTGGTTTTGAATCACTATGAAATGATTCTGCCCTGGTGATAGTAGCTCGGCATTGAGTAAGCGATTCTGAAAGGTCAGGCACATGATTGTGGAAACCAATAGGCAGGGATTGTTTTTTCTCTCCTCTCCTACAGGGACTTCTAAGCTTTTGCTCCAGTGATTTGGATCTGAAGATGTTTAGGCAAAAATGAGTACGAGGATTTTCTTTGGTGTTCTGCTTGCCTGCTCTTGCCTCCGAACATGGGTTGAGGCACTGGCTCTGTCTTCCTTGGCGAGAGGCCTCGGCTTTGATGGATGGTGGTCACTTGGGCAGGTAGAAGAGGAGTCCGGTGGGTGACATCAGCCTGGCCCTGGGCTCCCCAGACATTAACTTCTGCCTCTGGCCTGGTTCATGTTTATTTTATGACCTATCTCTGATAGGCTGGTGGGTGACCCGAGGTCCAATAACTCAGTGGTGACATTTCAGCTGGGTATAATTTTAGACTAACAATAACAAAAATAAATCACTCCACACTTTCCATAAAGCGTATATTTAGGTATAGTGTGTGTGTGAGCTATCTGGAGAAAAGGACAAACCCATTCTCGCTCAAGAATCCCTATAGCCGAATCAGTGGGCTTTCCTCTCCCAAGCTGTGTCCCTTTTCATCTTGTTCACATACACAGGACTTGGCTGCCAGGGCTCCTTTTCCAAAGTCATGCTGCAGTTTCAGTAAATTATGGAGAGCTCCTTGCCCTTGCCCAGCATGGGACTGAACTTTCTCTTCAACACAAGGGCTCAGTTTAAACCTGCAGCCCACCCAGAAGCTTTGAGGGAGGGGGGACTCAGGCAAAGGAAAGGGGGAGATGTCAACAAAGGCACTTCCACCCCGTCGCCCAGCCTCGCTGCAAGTTTCCCCATGCTGCTTGCACTGCTGGGAGAAACACAGGCTCTCCTTGACGGGCGAGAGCAGTGTCGGTTCTTGGACGGCCCCCTCTCTCTCCTGGCAGCTCTTCCAAACTGTTATTTTAAACATGCCAACCTTGGAGACCACCTTTCAACTCCAAAAGTTTTCTGAGAAAATAAAAACGTGTGAGCCATGGGGTCCTTTTCTGCTTTCAAGGGACTCCTTGCTCTGAGCTCTACTTCATGCCTGTTATTACAGGCAGTTTGCTGCAATATCTTAAAAATGAAAGGCAGTGCACACCTCTGAAGTCTGCCTGTGTGTGTGACAGACAGAGAAAGAAAATGAGCTGCATTGTAAGCATATATACAATTTTATAAAGCTCTCTGTGGGCTTTTTTAGTCTTCTTCCCCAACTCACTTCTGCACTTGGTTGTAGATACAGTAGAGTCTTGCTTATCCAACATAAACAGGCTGGCAGAATGTTGGGTAAGCAAAAATGTTGTATAATAAGGAGGGATTTTTAAAAAGCCGATTAAACATCAAATTACAATATGAGTTTAAGCACCAAAACATCATGTTTTACAACAAATTGACAGAAAAAGCAGTTCAATATATGGTAACGTTATGTAGTAATTATTGTATTTATGAATTTAGCACCAAAACATTGCAATGTATTGAAAACATTGACTACAACAATGCGCTGTTTGTTTTTCTGTGCAGCAATGTGCTGTTTGTTTTGCTAGGCAGCAATGTGCAGCGGGCCTCTCAGTGCGCTGATTGCCCGCCAGGAGGGGTCTCTCCGCATGCCGGTTGCAGCCAGTGCAGGCCAGATGCTGTGCCCGATGGGAAGTCTGCGCCAGCCGCGTCTCGCCCCTCCCAATGGGCACCCAGCACGCGGAGAGGCCTGCTGCACATTGCTTCCTAGAGGAACAGCTGTGGATCCGGGCGGGAGGCAGACTGCGTTGGATAATATAGATCATTGGATGAGCGATGGTTGGATAAGCGAGACTCTACTGTATTGGTTATATTAACTAAAATACGAAAAACTTAATGATGCAGTTGTCTTCCCGACTGGTGAAGCTGCCCTTGCCCATTTGTTCTTTACCGCACGAGGTCTCACATATGGTGTTGTTGCAAAACATCATACCCAATCTTGATCACGAATGTCTTGCTGACCTAGGCATGCCAATACAGTTGGACCAACTCATGCCCTCTGCTTTTTTTGGGAAGGGGAATCTAGTTCCCTTAGCTATTGCTCAAGGATTTTGGGGGGCATATTTGTCCCACATTAATGGATTTGGGAATGAGTGACAGAGTAGCGCATGTGCTGATGTGTGGAATGTTATAGAGCAAAACAAACATTTCATATTGGTGACACACTTTTATGACGTGCATCATTTTGCAACACAGTAATTCAGTTTTACTAGCAAACCAGACGTTCAACCAATCCCTTATAAGAGATATAGGCACATACATAAATTGTAGTAACAAAATGTATGGGAACACAACGTATTTTATAAAAAACCTTTCCTAAAATATATGATTTAGCATCTGTTTTACATAGATCAAAGGTTTCTTGTTATATTTGTGTGACACATCTCAAAACTGCAGCCAACACACTAATGAGACACACAGTTTGGAAAGCGCTGTTATCGAGGGATGAAATAAGAGCCCAGAGAGATGGACACATATGGATTACAAATCTCTAACTATAGGTATGAGGAATTTTTGCTGCCTTGGAGATAGGACCCAGTGGGCATTCACGCAAGAACTCGATGCTCCCATCACATAGGGATAGGAACTTTCTTCTTTTTGTATCTGTGAAGTTGATAGTTATATCCTTTGGCAGTTAATCAGTCAATGTAGGTATCGAAATTCCAGAGTGACCCATAGCCCAGTCTTTGGATAGAAGGTTCAGCTGTGGATACATGCAGCCATGTGTCGTTTTTGCTAAGCTCCCTTATATTATTGTAGCTTGTGGAGCTAGAGATGGTGAGTAACAGGTGGTGTGTGGCACTCTTGGTGAAATGTTGTTTTATTTCACCGCAGTCTCTGGAAGGCCGGGCTGACTTCTGCTCAGTGCTGACATGTGTCATGGTTCTAAGAAGCTTTTAAAAAAGACTAGGGCTGGTGAAAATTGAAACCTTCAAGGAGGAATGAGTTTTTGGTTTGTTCAACAGACCACAAGCTAAAAGTTTGAACTGAGAAGGCAAGCCTCAAACTAAAACCAAAACAAACACATTCATATTATTTGCCCACTTTCAAATCTCTCACCCTCTTCTGCATATATATTATAATATGGAACCTCTCATCCTTCATTTAGTATTTCTGTAGACTAGCATTGAAGAACATAAAATATCCTGTTGGATCTTACAGAAGATATCCTTTTGTAACTCTTCACGCTAATCTAATAACTAAAATCCACATAGAATAAATGTACACCTAGCTGGAATTCAGTTCATGCTTACTTTGTGTGTATTCTTACTCATAGTAAGATGCTTAACCATGTGCTCAGTACCCTCCTGCGTGTTATCAAAATGCCTGGACCCCAAATTGAACGCTCCAAAATCTGCGGTCCCATAAGCGCCAGCAAGGAAACCCACAGTAACCATTTCCCCAATTTCAAGGGACTTCTCAGACCCCTTCTACACTGCCATATAAAATCCAGATTGTTTGCTTTGAACCGGATTATATGGCAGTAGAGACTCATATAACCCAGTTCAAAGCAAATAATGTAGTTTATCTGATGTAATAATCTGGATTATATGGCAGTGTAGAAGGGGTCAAATATAGTTATATAGATTGCCATAGTGAGTATCTATAGCTCTAATGTGCACCCCATACCATGCTCCTTGAAATGGATTATATGGCAGTGTAGACTCACATAACCCAGTTCAAAGCAGATAATGTGGAGTATCTGTTTTGATAATCTGCATTATATGGCAGTGTAGAAGGGCCTCGGTGAGTTCCGCACAAGTTTATTTCATATCAGAAGCATTGCATAAATAAGTATAAAACTGATAAAATAGAGGAAGCACACATGGCTAAATAATTTTAGACCAAAATGGGCAACAGTGACTGCATTGTCTGTAGCTTTAAACAATTATTGTGCCACAAGTTGCACAAGTACTACATATGCACCTCACACCCCAGGTTCAATATTTAGTTTAGAGATGACCCTAATCCATTCACAATGTCCTGGGAGACACTTAATTTGTTTAAGGAAGTACTACAGGGTTCCTTCCAGACGTTATCCTAACTTTTTTGGGGAAGGTTTTCCTCATCCTGATAGCCAAATCAGACCCCCTCACAGGGGATGCCATTCAAAGCATGCCAACACCCTCAGCACCCATTGTATGATTAGCCAACTCCCATTGCCCAGTTCTGGCCAGGCAGGAACAGGGCCATCAAATCCCATTACCACAGATGCAACCATATTCCTTTTCTCCTGCAAGCCTCTCCTGGGTGCAGGAGGAACGCCACTAGACTTCAAATTCAGCGAATGACAGTTTATTAAATTTCCCTTCATGCCTGTAGCCAGTCAGCAGCAATGACGGACCTATCAAGGAGCGGATTCTTGCCGGCACCAACTTAGACCAATCAACAGGCAATGCTGTTTTGAATAGCTGTCAAAGTGCTATAAAGAAATCTGTATGCAATTGCGCTTGTGTCTGTCTTTGGAGTGCATACTCTGGTGACATCGTCTTTTGGCCAAAGGAGAATGACGCCTCTGTTCTTTGCCTTCATTTCGTCTGTATCTTATTCGTCTTTGGGAGCTCGACACACCGAATCCTGAAACCCACGGTTCTTGTGGTAGCTGAAATCACTTAACATGTACAGTATATGTACGAAATTGTATGAAATTCTACTTGTATGTACTCTTCAGTTGCATGTGCTCCTCTCAGTCAGCACTGCACCAGATGAAGCACAAGGCAACTTCCATCTTTCTACTGCTAACTCTTCCTAATAGAGTGAAGTCTGCATCATTAAAAGCAAGAGCTGTGCATTGTTTTTACAAACCTATCTCTTTGGGCAGTCGATTTTAAACTAGCAACTTTAAACACACATTTTATTGATATGAATGCTTTGAATGTTTTTTTTTAATTTTAGGTCCAGTGTATGTGTTTTAATGGTTTTATATTTTCACTATGGCCCTATCTACACTGTCATATAACACAGTTTCAGAATGTGGTTTAGCTGCATTGAATTGAATTATATTAATCTACACTGCCATGTAAGGCAGTTCAATACAGTTAAATTGCATCCTGAAACTGCATTATATGGTAGTGTAGATGGGGCCTGAGTTGTATCCCAATCTTGAGCCTTAAGGGGAGGCAGGTAACAAATCGTTTATCATCATCCATGCACTCCAAGCCACAGCTTCCCATGGTCATTGTTTGGTCATTATGGGAACACAGTGCTTTACTGAACAGGCTTTCCATTTAATCCAGGAACCCCCCCCCCCCCCCCCCGTTTTATGTTAGTCCAGCAGCAACCTAACCCAAGGAGAAAATACAGTGACTAAAAGGTTACTATAATACAGTTACTATTAATACTATTTCCAGCAAAGTCATGTCTCTCCTTCAATTGGAGCCTTGGCTTGTCCCGTGTGGATGTGGGCTGGAAATACAGATTTCCTATCACTGACCTTAAAGAGTGGCTGGCCTCTGATTTCAGGCGAGAGAGATACCTTTGCTGTCATCATCCTGTGACCTTAGGTGAGAATGTGGGCAGGTGCTCAGGAAAAGATCAGAGAGAGACATTTCAAAGCCACTTTTTCCTCCCAAAATATTCCATTGAGTTATTTGGATGAATGCCACTGAGATCTCGGAAGAGGAAGTATTTTTGCCGTGAAAAATGCGAGTGCAAAGTCCGTTAGTGAAATCCATCAGTATCTCTTTTCATCCAACACTGACAGCTCCCATTTTCAGTTCTCAGAGAGACTACTTTTTGAAGGCTATTTAGTTTTTTTGGAGCCCCGGGTTAAACCACTGAGCTGCTGAACTTGTTGACTGAAAGGTTGCAGGTTTGAATCCGGGGAACGATATGAGCTCCCGCTGTTAGCCCCAGCTTCTTCCAACATAGCCGTTTGAAAACATGGAAATGTGAGCAGATCAATAGGTACAACTCCGGCAGGAAGGTAACGGTGCTCCATGCAGTCATGCAGGCCACATGACCTTAGAGGTGTCTACGGACAATGCCAGCTCTTCGGCTTAGAAATTGAGATGAGCACCAACCCCCAGAGTTGGACACGACTGGACTTAATGTCAGGGGAAAACCTTTACCTTTACTTTAGCTTTTTTATTTCTAAAGGCAGAGGTTTTATTTACATTTTCCCCTCTTACTATCTTGATAACAATACTGACTCAGACTTAGCAGAAGGAAGAGCAAGTGCCTTTTGTGTGCAAACCCTTAATGGAAGCAGTTTTAAAAGTAGAAAGAGAAGTAATTTGCCTACATTTGAGCTGACCTCTTACAGATGTTCAGGCAAAGTCATTTTGACATTGAAAAATTGATTTAAAAGGCAGACAAAATTCACACACAAATATACATGGATAAAAAAGTAGTAGATTTTCTTCTTGACCGTTTACGGTCCCATCTACACTGCCATTCAATCCCATTTCTGAATCCAAATTACCTGGTTTGAACTGGATTATATGAACCTACACTGCCAGATAATCCAGTTCAAAGCAGTTAATTTGGATTTTATATGGCAGTAGAGATGGGGTCCTAAGTTTAATTTGTCTAATTTTTGTAAATCGCAGGATCTGATCCCAGATTATCTGCTCCGAACCAGATTATATGAATCCACATTGCCAGATAATCTGGTATAAAGCAATAACCTGGGTCTCCATCTACACTGAAATATAAAATCCAGATTATCTGCTTTGAACTGAATTATATGGCAGTGTAGGTTCAGCCTAAAACAAAAACCAATTTGACCATAAAACAAAAACCAAGTTTGACCATTATTACATGTGTCCCAGTAAGATTGATGTGACCTATGATTTCCTTTGTTTTTCATGGGCACAGTGGCTTAAAACCTTTGCTGAAGACTGAAGATTGAAATATACTTTGTTGACCGAAAGGTCACAGGTTCGAATCCGGGGAGCAGCGTGAACTTCTGCTGTCAGCCCCAGCTTCCGCCAACCTAGAAGTTCGAAAACATGCAAATATGAGTAGATCAATAGGTACCGCTCCGGCGAGAAGGTAATGGCGCTCCATGCAGTCATGCCGGCCACATGACCTTAGAGGTGTCTATGGACAGCAGCGACTCTTCGACTTATAAATGGAGATGAGCACCAACCCCCAGAGTCAGACACTATCAGGGAAAACCTTTACCTACTAGTAGGAACTCAGATTGATAGTCTGCCCCTTCGTATTCCTTTTCCTAACAGAAAGGGATATATTGTACCATAGAAGTTAGCATCTCTCAGGGTTGCAGCCCCTCTCCCTCCTGCAAAGGATTATTAATGAAATTTAAAACATTTAAGAACTATTTCATCTCTTCTAGGTAAATGGATTTCTTGTACCATCACTGTGTTGGGATCCAGAATTTGAAATGTATGCTTCCACACTGTCATATAATCCAGTTCAATGCAGATAATATGGATTTTATATAGCAGTGTAGAAATGGCCTATATTTTGGTCTTCAGTGGTTGCAGCCTTTTTGCACTGCAGTTCATAGTATCCCTATGAAAACCTGACTACCGGCTGCATTGTGTGTGGGACCCTTGCACCCTGCCATATAAAATCCAGATTATATGCTTTGAATTGGGTTATATGGCAGTGTGGATGCATATAATCCAGTTCAATGCAGTTCAGTCTGCATAATGCGAGGATCATATGACAGTGTGGAAGGGGCCTTTGTGCCAACATTTCTCCTGAAAATCTCCTGGAAGAGCCATGGAAGAAAGACTGGGTTTTCTACACTAGATGATGGTGATTATTATTTGTATTTTACATGTTTTATTAAAATGGCATTCATATTTATAGCATCTGTACCACCCATTCTCCCATCTCTTGCATTCAAGCACCCACACATGGTTAAAACAATTCCAAAGGGGAGGAAGGGAGATATTTTCCTTCCCATATACGCAATGTAGTATGCTTGATTGAATAGCCCATCGGCAGTATCAAAACACTTGACAAACATACAGCCTACAACTCATAGTACAACAACAGTTAAAATAAACAAGCCATTACCAAGGGATCCTGATCCCAATCTAGATCAAATAACTGCATTACGCCTACAGTTTACCCCAGTCAACTCTAAATATGCTTTTCTCAACTGAGTTGCTTTATATAAAAAGGGCTGTTTTGTATATTATTTTAGCATTGTATAGGATCCCAGGAAATACTTTCTTTATATATATTTTAGATTTCAATATTAATACGTAGTATGACTTTACATAGGATTTGTCTACATTAGAACAATAACGACAAATATCAAGTAAATATTAAATATGGAGCCCCCCATGGCGCAGTGGGTTAAACCGCTGAGATGCTGAACTTGTTGACTGAAAGGTCGCAAGTTCAAATCCGGGGAGTGGGGTGAGCTCCTGCTGTTAGCCCAAGCTTCTGCCAACCTAGCAGTTTGAAAACATGGAAATGTGAGCAGATCAATAGATACTGCTCCAGCGGGAAAGTAACAGTGCTCCATGCAGTCATGCTGGCCACACGACCTTGGAGGTGTCTAGGACAACGGGGGCTCTTCGGCTTAGAAATGGAGATGAGCACCAACCACAGTGTCGGACACAACTGGACTTAATGTCGGGGGGGAAACCTTTACCTAAATATTAAATAACAAAAAGGCTGTAAACACTAAGCTAATCTGGGAATCTGCTATTGCAACACATCCAACACGTATTTTGTAAAGTGTATGGTCCAAGATATTGGTTTTTCTCTTTCTTGTACAAGTTGCAGCTAAACAGTACATGTGTGATGTCTGACGCTCCACAGACACAAAGGCGTTCATTATATGGAACTTGATTAAACTTCCCATCCATATACGCAATGCATTTCAACATCCCGTGTGGATGCCTGCCCTTCTGCCCATCCAGGCGCGGGCTGGGTCTGTCTTGAGTGTGCCTTGGCCAGCTAATTAAAGCGCCCATGCCAGTAAGCTGTGGCACCAGGTTGACGGTAGGGAGGCTTTTCTGAGCAGGATGTGGAGGGAAGAGGGATCACGCTGGCAGCAGCTGCTTGGCTGGGGGCCGGCAGATTCAGTTCACCCCCACGGAGCAACTGGAAGTGGAGGATCGGGTTCTGAAAACAGTTATAAATATGACTTCAAGGGCTGATGCAACCTCAGCAGCCCAAAGCGAGGTGTTGGAGTGGCCGAGGCTGGCTCTGTCTCCCGCCACAGTCTCTCTTTCTCGGCTCCGCCGCCGTTCACTTTACACCAAAGTCCAATGGCACGCAAAAATAAATGGCCTTTTTCTATTTCTAGAGGCACCAATGTAAGGCACACGGTGGTAGGAAGCAAGTCAAGTTTTTGCTTGGTCAATCAAGGTCTGTCGTATAGAAGAATGTAAGGTCGCAGCTATCATATGTGGCATATATGTAGTAAATTTTATTGATTAGCCCTTAGGCCATATCACAATACCAAACCTAACAAAAAGGCTTGATAAGACTTGATTGGACTTTATATAGGAAGTTAAATAAAACACTTATAACAATATGGTAAATAAATATGATAAAACTGAATATATACATCATATTTCCTTATCACCCCTACAGTTAGGCATATATTAATCTAGGCCCCGTCTAGGCTGCCATTATAATACAGATTAAACTGCATTATATAGTCAGTATAGATCAGGCCTGGGGCAACTTTGGCCTTACCTCCAGGTGTTTTGGACTGCAACTCCCACAATTCCTAACAGCCAGTAGGCTGTTAGGAATTGTGGGAGTTGGAATCCAAAACACCTGGAGGGCAGAAGTTGACTGAGGCCTGAATTTCACTTTCTGTCTAGACATCCTGCAGCACATTTTGTGTTGGTTTTCCGATGAATATCTCATCATTGAATCTGGAGTAGAACAACTACTTTCAAAGTAAGGACTGTACAATTAATAATAAAACAATTAAATAGGAAATAACACTTTCAAACCAGGAACAGGCATTTTCCAAATTTGGTTACATAGTGTAATCCATATACAGCTTGACAACATGGATTTACAACAAGGTATTCAGACAGGATTTTTGTGTGCTCTTTTTTTTTCTTTCAAATATTTTATTGAGTTTTCAAGAGTAATACAGTAAAACATATGATAAGAAATCAGAGCAGGGGGAAAGATTAGGGAAGGAAAGAGAGGGACAGGGGGGTGGAACAGAGAGGGGAATGAATGGGGGAGAAGATAAGTGTTAGAGATAGAGAAGATAAGATTAGTGGTGCTAGAAAAGGGGGGGGGGGGTTGAGGAAGAAGATCTTCCATCGTCTTCCGATCCATTTCACGGGGAGATCCTTAAGTCTTGATATATCATTCCTTAATAATAAACAGTCCTGCCGTCTTGGTTTTTTAATTTTTCTTTTTGTCTTTTAGCCAACGAAGTTCTTTATGTTTTTTGTGTGCTCTTCATATAGATCAGGCATGGGCCAACTTTGTCCTTCCCTCCAGGTGTTTTGGACCTACCAGCTGTTAGGAATTGTGGGAGTTAGAGTCCAAAACCCCTGGAGGGCAGAAGCTGACCCAGGCCTGAATTTCTATCGATACATTGTTAGGCTGTTAGGAATTGTGGGAGTTGAAATCCAAAACACCTGGAGGGAGGGCTAAAATTGGCCCAGGCTTGGTGTAGAGTCTGCTGAGGTTAAATCGCTTGCCATCGCTTGCCATATATCCGATAAGTAATTTCCACACTAATGGGAAGCTTCCCATCAACAAGGTGAAGGATCATAGTGATAAGAGAATAAGGTTGGGTGAATAACATATCCCTGATTGACACCTGTTTCCATCTTAAATGGGTCACTTTGGGAGCCATTACTGTCCAAGACTGTTGCCATCTTGCAAATCTCTTGGGAAGACAAGCGGACGAATGTCAGCATTCTGGAAGAAGAAGCAAAGACCACCAACATTGAATTAATGATCCTCTGCCATCAACTCTGCTGGACTGAAGACCACGTTTTTCAAATGCCCAAAGATCACCATTGTCTCCCAAAGCAGTTACTCTACTCTCAATTCAAGGATGGAAAATGGAATATTGATGGACAGGAAAAGAGATTGAAAAACGGGCTTCAGGCCAACCTTAAAAACTGTGGCAAAGACAGCAAGAGAGAACTGGGAAGCCCTGACCCTTGAGCATTGGAACTGTAGGTCAGCTGTGACCAAGAGTGCTGTGGAATTCAAAGAGGCACGAATGAATGGAGGGTGAAAACGAGAAACCTGTCAAGAGGAAGGATGCGCCTCAAGCTAACCCTGGCCAGGACCATCTTCTATCCGGAAATACAGATCCTCACAGTCAGGGCTGTCCAACTGGCGGCCCCGGGGCCGTATCCGGCCCCGTAGCCTGTTGGACACGGCCCCACCTATGCCCTCAGCCGCCATTTTTAAATTTTATTAAAAATCGATTTTTTTAAAAAAAATGGCGGCCGGGGGGGAGGGGGAGGCAGGGCAGGGAGGAGGAAGAGAGCTAGCTCCTCCTTTTCGGCGCCCCCCTCCCTACCTAGGGTGGGGGAGCCGCCGAAAAGGGGCAGAAGGCGGCGCCAAGAGCAGCGCGTCACAGGCCTGGCGTGACGCGCTGCTCTTGGCGCCGCCTACTCCTCCTTTCGCGGCTCCCGGCCTAGGAAGGGAGGGGGATGCCGAAAAGGAGGAGTAGGCGGTGCCAAGAGCAGCGCGTCACGCCAGGCCTGTGACGCGCTGCTCTTGGCGCCGCCTACTCCTCCTTTTTCGGCGGCTTTAGGAGGGGGCAGGGCCTGGGCTGGGGGCGGGGCCTGGGGGCGGGGCCGAGTGGCCCCGCAGGTCATCAGTGACCTCTTATCCGGCCCCGGACCCGCCAGAAGTTGGACAGCACTGCTCACAGTCACTATGGAAGTAAGACCATGTGTATCCAGAATAGGTCTCCACAGTCACCTATGGACCCACCGGCAAGACCTGTCACACCCCAGACATTTTCCAGGCCCAAACCAGAGCAACGCCATGTTACAGCCCTGGATTCAAAGAGGCCTGAAAGCAGGCCTCTGCAGTCAACTCCAAGTGAACTTCAAGCCTCCAAGGCCAGGCGCATCCCTGTTAGTTCTCGTGCCGATAAGCCAGCTAAGATTCATGAGACTAGCAATACTCCCCAAACTCCAGGTGTTTGCTTTAATGAGGGAACATTCCAATCTGGCCAAGAAGCGGGAACCGAAACCTTCCCAGCCGATCCTGGGAAAGTTGTCCGACGCAGTCAGCGTATTCGGGAACGGAGTCATCGGGGCCCTTAAAAGCTGGGTCCGGAGAGGGCTCCGCATCTCGAGTCAACTTTTGATTTCCTTGCCTTGTCTTTGGAACTGTGTTGGACCACGGTGGTCTTCTAATTGGAACCTTTCTTTACTTACCAAGCTTTGACTAAGAGCCTTTTCAGGACTAGCCATTTCTCCTTTGCTCTACTTTGGAACTATTTCAAGCCTTTGGGGTGCCTGGATCCGGGATTGGGCGCAACCGGGCTGATTTCTATTTTGCCTTTTGCTTCTCTCATTTATTCTCAATAAAGCATTTAACCGCAGAAACTGTGTCGTGGTTTACTCAGGGTCCGGTTCAAGCTCTAGTCGCAACAAGACCCCACACTTGAAAGGCCATCATACTTAGACATGAATGATTGCCGATGATGATGATGATAGTGATGATGATGATGACACTGTCATATATATCCCAGGATCTGATCCCATGTTATCTGTTTATCCCAGATTATCTGGCAGTGTAGACTCATATAATCCAGTTCAAAGCAGATAATCTGGGATCAGATCCTGGGACATAGGGCAATGCAGATTCAACCTGAGTCTGCATTTACCATATAATGGCGTCTAACCTGCATTATAATGGCAGTGTAGATGGGCCCTTGATGGCTTTGAGTTCTTTTAATGGGCTAAACCAATTCGTAAAATCCCAACTGATTTGGGTGTTGGAACTGGATGTCCAGGACTTTGGCAGAATCTGGAAAATCATCCAAAGGCTGATTTATTATTATTATAAGTATTTACTTTTTAATATACAGTACCTATGTAATATTTTAATATACCTGGGCAGAAAGGGGTCAGAAGTGGAAAAGGTTTAAGAAGCCCTGATGTAGATGGTGACCAGGAGACCGGCTCTGGAAGCCCTCTTCACACAAGTAAAGAAACCCACCAGGTGATGCCTCTGGCTCCTTTTGCACTGCCATATACAATCCAGATTATCTGCTTTGAATTGGACTATTCAGCAGTGTAGACTCACATAATCCAGTTTAAAGCAGATAATCTGGATTTTATATGGCAATGCACACAGGGCCAAAGAGTCACTGAACCTCTTGGGAACTCCTCCAAAGTAGCTTCCTGCGATTGTTAGGGATGGAGTAAGGGAAAGAGGTTCCTCATTGACATAGAAGGAAATCACCCACTTCTAGAGACATTGGCCAAGATTCTTCTGTCTGCAGATGTCATCAGTTGGACCCTGGATCATTGAATCAATCTTCCATGATTCATGGCATCATGATCTTATCGCGTGTCCACAGAACATGTACCTTTGGTAATTTGTCTGAAATAACTATAAATGTAACAGAGAGAAAAAAGAGATCCTTAAAAGTTTACCGTATGGATTTAAATAACAATCTTCTAAGCATGGCGCAAGACATCGCAAAACCTACACAGAACCCGTGAAGGGGAGAAATGGCTGACTGCCCTGGATCTGAAACAGCTCAAGAGAAGACTTCCCTCTCTGCAGTGCTCCCAAAGGGCCGAGTTGCAAAATGACAACAGCTAAACATGGGATTTTAACAATTAAAAATAATTGGAGGCAAAGTGTGAAGCAGTGGCCTTCTAGGATCTGGAGGTCTATGACACCTATTCTCGGCTCAAAGGGCATTCTCCACTGAATGGATTATCAGTTGAGGATCCGGGCGAAGAGACGACGATTCCAGCAAGAGAAAGTCACTTGCAAAGAAAGAACATCTCCTATCTATACTTCTCAATAAGATAATTCATGGGATATTTCATCATATAAGTTCCACACTGAAAGGAAGGGAATATGCTGGAAGGAAACCTGATCTCTAGGTAATCTTGGCTTGCTTTTTCCTGCTCACATCACAAAAACCAGCCACAGAAAGTAGGAATAGGGAACTTTGATGGATTTGCAGGATCAATTTCAGCCCCCTGCCCCCAAAATAAATGACGGCAACAATACAACACATAGTTCCATAATTAAGAGGATACGTTATAACAGGCTCCTTGGCTAACAGGTAAACTGAATACAGTTTACCTCAATACCTTGAGTTAAGAGTTTAATCATTTCCGTGACTGAGCTCTTAGTCAAGTTGCTCTTATCTTGAAGTGAATTTTTCCATTGAAATGAGCTGAATCCCTCTTAACTGAAAACACTGCTTGTATGTCCAAGCAAAATCAGGGATGAGCAACAGCACATAACTAAAATGCTCTTAAGTTGGGACACTTTTAAGTTGAGGTTCTATTGTACATTTAGCATGTATGCATACGGGTTCCTGCATAGTGTTCCCTTGTGGTTCGTTTTTAGCTGACTTGTTTTGCAGTTTTCAAAATATATTAATTTTAAATATATATTGTGGTATTTTTGCTGTTTTGCGGGTTTTTGCCTTCTCAGTCTCCCTCCAGCTTTGAAAGGCCTTTCCTTCACTTTATTTTAAGTTTATAAAGACTTAAAATAGTGTATAACTACTAAAATTATGTATAAATATTTAAATAAATATAGCGTCCCTACATCGCGGTTTTTCACTTCTTGCGGGAGGTCCTGGAACGTAACCCCTGCATTAAGTGAGGGAACACTGTAATCACAATTTGTATAATGAATGCACACATCCTGATAAGCTCAGTCATTCACACTGTCTGCTCTTGGTGATCCATGCCGCCATTCATCAAAGAGGAAAACCTTGGTCCAAAGAATGGTGTTACAAGGAGATGGCTTTCTCAGGATTGCTACTTGGGTTGACAAAAGGAGCCAGCTTTGAGAATATTTTGGGAATATCTGCCGCAGACACACAAAGAGGCCTTTAGGTGTCGCACTACAACAGAAAGTCCAGCAGAGAAACGTAAGCGTGTCATCCTCTACCTGTTCCATCGCTCTCCATGTCACCCTCTGGAGTCCGGTTGCCTCTGCATTTTGAGACTTCACGACAAGCTGTGATTGTAGCATCTTCAGCCATGTAGATATCAACACACACACCCCTTTACCTCAATAATAACACTCTGTAACACGGTTTGTGTCTCTAGGTTATCAATGTCATTTCCTACTTGACTCTATCATAAAAACGAGGAAATTTATCAAACTGCGAAAACTCTGTCTGTGCGGGAGGGACATCATCCTGCACAAACACAACAAGGAGTGAGAGCACAATAATCCCAAATAAATGGCTGAGAGGCTTACATGTCTTTACACTAATGTACAAAGCATGGGAAATAAACAAAACTCCAACTGTTAGCACAACACAACACTTACGATCTCATAGACATCATTGAATCCTGGTGGGATATCTCCCATCACTGGACATGGAACAATGGCTTCAAACTAAAGGAAAGTAGATTCCACCTGAACATTAGGAAGAACTTCCTAACTACGAGAAAGAGCTATTCAGCAGTGGAACTCTGCCCTGGAACTGTGGTGGAGGCTTCTCCTTTGGATTCTTTTGAAAAAGAGGCTGGATGGCCATCTGTCGGGGGTGCTTTGAATGTGATTTTCCTGCTTCTTGGCAGAATGGGGTTGGACTGGATGGCCCATGAGGTCTCTTCCAACTCTAGGATTATATGATTCTATGAAAGTAAGGACCGTACAATTAAACAGGAAATAACACTTTCAAACCAGGAATAGAACATTTTCCAAATGTTTCTACATAGTGTAATCCATATACACCTTGACAACATGGATTTACAACAAAGTATTCAGACAGAATGTTTGTGTGCTTTTCATATAGATTGATATTAAAAGTCCCAGTCCTACTAGTAATAATCACAGTCAAAGCAGACTCGTTGAACAGTGAATGAACATGTATGAATGGTCCCATTGATCCAATAGGTATGTTCCATTCAGGACATTCAGTCGTACAGAATGTCTAGCTTCCCCTCATGTTTATGCTATCGATCAACAACATATCTGGAGAAAAGTTGCCGCCATAAATTAGCTATCTGCACACAAAATCCATGTAATCTATATTTGGTTCTTTTTAAAACCCTCTCTTCTATCTTGTTGATTTATCTGTTGTATTATTTTATTTATTTATATCCAGCTTTATCCTGAAGGTGACTCAAAGCAGTTTAACATAAAAGCATCAGCATTCAGTTTAAATATACCAATATGCAAACATTAAAACAGGATTAAATATGAACCATATTTTCAAAATTCCCAATTAAAAATCATTAAAATATATTCAAAGTTAAAAAGGTATAAACTCTTCTAGCTTTAGTGCTCTCACTTTCTCTCTGTGTGTGTCTCTCTCTATATATTTAGTGAGAAACCTAGTTGTTAAAACCGCTCTTCTTGTTCGGATTTCACAGCCACATATAAAGGAATGCTATGTAATAGTTTTGGACCCTTGTTATCGCCTTCATATTGCCTACATTTGGTATTCTTACTATGAAAGCTTAAAGTTGTCTCTCTGTACTGGTTTGAATGTCTTTCCCCTTATTTTCACATTTATTTATATAGTTAGTTATATTTGTGCAGATCTTCCTCCCCATTGACTAAACTCATTTTTTCCCAATCTTCTGCATTTTTGCCAATGAAATTTTTAACATCTCTCGGCATTACTTCGCGAATGAAGATTCTTTAAGAAGGACTTTTTGCAAGCGTGTTGATGACTAAAAAGGCCAATCTGAGATAGGCAAGTCCAGTTGCAGAAAGCACAGCAGAAAGCACAGCAGAAAGTCTCCTTGGGTGATGTTGTTTCCAAGTTGCGGTTCTTTCTGCGTTGTCGTTTCTCTTCGAGATCCGTTCGGCGTGTCTTCTCGAAAGAGGCCGCAACATTGTGGATAGTGCATCTCCATGCCTCCCGATGTGAGGCCAGGGTGGACCATTTTTGGTGATCAATCTGGCCGAGCCTGAGATGTTGTTTCAGGGAGTCCTTATATCTCTTTTTGGGGCGCCTCTCTTGCGCTGACCCGTGGCAACTTCACCGTAGAGTAGTATCTTTGGGAGGCGGTGGTCCTCCATCCTAGAGACGTGCCCTGCCCAGTGTAGATGTGTTTTCAATAGCATGGCCTCAATGCTGGTGATCCCTGCTTGCTCAAAGACAGCAACATTCGTCACATAGTTGGTCCAGTGTATATTTAGGATTGCGCGAAGACAGCGCTGATAAAAGCGTTCGAGGAGTTGTAGATGTTGGCGATAGGTGACCCATGTTTCAGACCCATATAGGAGGATAGACAGCACGATAGCTCTGTACACATTGATTTTGGTTCTTTGCCTCAGGTGTTTGTTACTCCAGACTCTTTTGTGAAGCCTTCCAAATGCACTATATGCCTTTGCTAATCTGTGATCTATCTCTTTATCAATCTTGGCATCTGAAGAGATGATGGTTCCCAGGTAGGTGAACTGCTGAATGGACTTAAGCACAGATTTGCCTATGCTGACGTGGGGATGATGGTGTTCTTCCTGTGGTGCGGGCTGGTAGAGAATTTCAGTTTTCTTCAGGCTGACTTCCAGCCCAAACAGCTCTGCAGCTGTTGCAAAGCAGGATGTCAGGCGCTGCAGAGCTGCTTCTGAATGGGCGACAAGGGCAGCATCATCAGCAAAAAGTAGTTCACGGACTAGATAGTTTAGAGCAGGTGTGGGCAATTGCCGGCCCTCCAGGGGTTTTGGACTTCAACTCCCAGAAATCCTAGCCAGTTTACCAGCTGTTAGGATTTTTGGGATTTGAAGTCAAAAAACACCTGGAGGCCGGCACCGCCTGCGCCTGGTTTAGAGTCAATCTAGTCTATCTAGAGCAGCATGGGCAATTGCCAGCCCTCAGGTGTTTTGGACTTCAAATCCCAGAAATCCTAACAGCTGGTAAACTGGCTAGGATTTCTGGGAGTTGAAGTCCAAAACCCCTGGAGGGCCGGCAATTGCCCACGCCTGATCTAGCGTCTATCTAGAGTCTAACATATGCACATGCTATATACATGCAGTTTCTCTGAAAAGTCCTGTAAACTGGTGGTGTGCACTCTCTGATCGGAAGCCGTGAAAATATTGGTTGCGGATTCAACACCATTGATTCCCAATTAAATAAATGACCCCATCCTTAGGATGACCTGAAAATGATTCCTTTTGTGTTGGGACTTTATGTGAGCAACAGCATGGGTTTGAGTTGTTGTAGGTTTTCTGGGCTGCATCGCCATGTTCCAGAAGCATTCTCTCCTGACGTTTCGCCTGCATCTATGGCAGGCATCCTCAGAGGTTGTGAGAGAGCACCTGATAGAACAACCTGGACACAGCGTATTATATGAGAACACAGAAATGCTAGTCCACTCTAACAACTACCATGTCAGACTACATTAAAAAACCATTGAAATCCACAAGCATGTGGACAATTTCAACAGAAAGGAAGAAACCATAAAAATGAACAAAATCTGGCTACCAGTATTTAAAAAAACCTCTAAAATCATAACAATAAATAAAGAACAACATTCAAAAGCAGGGGAACTCCAGACAAGAAACCTCTCAAGAAACTCCAGACAGCTAATCACCTCTCAAAGGATCCCCCCAGGCAGTAAGAAGCCACGCCTTGAAAACTGCTAGGCCATTAAATGCTAATCAAGGTGGCCAATTGAAACATTCACACCTACCTCCAACAGATAAGAGTTCTTTCTCTCACCCTGGACATTCCACAGATATGTAAACCTCATTTTCCTAGTTTTCAGCAAACCTCACAACCTCTGAGGGTACCTGGCATAGATGCAGGCAAAATGTCAGAAGAGAATGCTTCTGGAACATGGCCCTACAGCCTACAAAACTTACAACAACCCAGTGATTCCAGCCATGAAAGCCTTCGACAATAGCATGGATTTCTAGTTTAAACTCCTCGCTTAAGGGGGGGAATCATGCGGTGCTTCAGATGTGGTTAGGCTGCAGTGCCTAGCATCTCACACTGTTGGTGGTTCTGTCCAGGATGCTGGGAGTGACAGTCCAATCCTATTTGGGGGCACATCATTCCCATTGCTGTCCTCAACTGACATCTTCTCCACACATGTTTACTGCAACCAGCTCCTGGCTCTCTTTCAACCCATATCTTCAGTCCTTACAGAGAGTAATAGCATAAGTTTTCTGGATATTGAGAAGGAAGGCTAGTGTTTGCTTGTCCACTGGTGTATTTAAGATTTAACTAGATGCAGAAGGAAACATGGTTTTCAATTTCTTCCTAGCTGTCTACGTGGAGAGATTGATCTGTTTCTTTCTCATATATGTCTAGCAAAAAGTTGGCCTATGGATCAATAAATGGTGGCAGCAAAAGAAATTTTTGATGGCAGGAAAGAAATATATAACATCGTAATTGTAACACCCACATACAAACCCTATGACAACGATCAAATGAGTTTTCACCTGAAATTGAAAGCACCAGGCCGCTCAAGCAAAGGAATCGTTGTAGCTTTGACAATTTCCCTCTTCTCTACAGTCAGACTTGGAGATTTGGAATGCAAATCCCATAATCCATCTCCATTGGTGGTGCTGACTGAGACTTGTGGAAACTGGATCCTGCAAGAGGTGGAGACCGTTGGTTCTCCAATCCCTTCTCTGTTGCTGATGGTTACTGGCATTCGGCTTGTTGGTGATATAGCAAACTGGCTGTCCCATTATGAAACTGATTAGGGACCTCATTCCATGAGGGGAGGGGGAACTGTCTTCTTTACTGTAGCATTTCGTTCCATTTATAAGGAAAGGTAAGAGGCAAAGGTTTCCCCCTGACATTAAATCCATTCGTGTCCGACTCTGGGGGTTGGTTCTCATCTTCATTTCTAAGCTGAAGAGCTGGCCTTGTCTGTAGACACCTCCAAGGCCATGTGGTCGGCATGACTGCAAGGAGTGCCGTTACCTTCCCACTGGAGCGGTACCTATTGATCTACTCACATTTTCAAACTGCTAGGTTGGCAGGAGCTGGGGCTAACAGCGGTAGCTCATGCTGCTCTCCGGATTCGAACCTGTGATGTTTCGATCATTATAAGTAAAGCAGACAATATATTTACCCCATCTTGCACAAAGTACTTTTTTCTATTTTTACAGTGATCCTCCGCGTTCTGCGCTATCACACGGGCAAGTGTCGTCCCCACCCATAACCCCCTTCTTTTTAATTCAAAAATGGGAAAACTAGGAATTGCGGCAATCTGAAATCTAGATTTAACAAAGAGGGAAACGTAGCTACAGTGAACTGGAAGTGTATCAATATTGCGCAATTCCTGAATAATTCATTATTTTAAAATATACTGTATATACTGTAAAAGCTTCATGCCAGAGCATTCATGGCAAGAGAGGGAGCACCGAGGCTCATTTCGAGACCGGCCCACTCTTTAACGTCTGACAGATCCCATCCCACCTTAAATTACGTGCCTTTAGCTGTTTCTGCATGAATCGGGAGCTCTGAAGATGATTGCTCCCAGGCTCCAAAACCTCTGTTACTACACACTTTGAAAACAGTTTAAAGATGGAGTCGCACAGGGAATTGCTGGAAGGAGTCTTGTGTCATGTAATGGGATCCATGGGACTCCATGTTTAAACTATTTTTAAGGTGTATAGAAACCGTTGTGTATGTGTGTGTGTGTGTTTGATGAGGTCCTAAGAGAATGACCGCTTAATGAAGGTGAAACTCCAGCACGCCCAAGCCTAATTTTCAGTTTGTCCCAGTGCTCTTTCATTGCATGATTGAAACACTTGCATACATTGGGCTGAATGGAAAGCAGCAAGGTGCAAACCACATGTCATGCTGGAGATGCAACTTAGTTACTGCTTCTTCTGGACTCTGATCCTTTGTAGCGGCCGGGGTTTTGAGAGAAGCAGAGGCGAGAGAAGCTGAGTGAGTGAGCCTGGAAAAGGAAGGGGGAGTCGACTTCTTGAATCTATGGACCATGCAGTGAATTCCTATTGGGTGGGATCACAGAAGGGTATTATCTCGTGAATGAGCTCATGCATGAACTATTTTGATTATTTGTGTGATTCTAGCTGATTGTTGAACACCGGTTGTAGATTCTCCAGTAGTTATGCACAGTTGTCATGTCCATGCATTCCACGGTGAAAAGCTGATCAGGTTTCAACTTTCACAACCCCACGGAGCCAGCCAAGGGAATTGCTCAGGCAAGATGACTTAAGTGTTCTCCCCAACGTTTCTGTTCACCTCATGTTACTTTTATTTTGTTTCTTCGCCTCCTTTTTAAAATGCTTTCAGGTTCCCTGCGACGACCACCAACACCACAGTTGTAACTGGGATACTCTTTTACAAGCATCTGAGGTATTCTTAGGCACTTAAACACATTTAAAACTAAAGGCCAATGATATTTTGGTGGCCTCTTTTCCTCCCTTTCTCATCTAAATGAGAAAGAAGAAATTTCAATTTCTGAGTTGCTGTGAGTTTTCCAGGCTGTCTGGCCATGTTCCAGAAGCATTCTCTCCTGACATTTCATCCACATCTATGGTAGGCATCCTCCAGGCAACACAGGCCAGCCTCTATGCAGATACCCTCACTGATTGACTTTGCAGCTTGATCACTACTCAGTGCTAATCAAATTTGCCAATTGCAACACTCACACTTTCTTCAAACAGACAAGGGTTCTTTCTCTCATCCTGGACCTTATTCCACAGGTATATAACTTGCCTCACTGCCAACAGAACCTCTGAAGATGCCATTAGCCACAGATGCAGGCAAAACATCAGGAGAGAATGCTGCTGGAACATGGCCATACAGCCCAAAACACACACAGCAACCCATGTGGAGATTCACTGCAAAGGAAATCAGAAGCGGGGGAATTTCCCTTTCTTCAGCTATCCAGTTTTCCTTGTGCTGATGCCATGTCTGTAGTCATTATTTGATGACAGCAATAAAGCAGCTTAAATGGATCCAGTACTTATTGTGGGTGTTTAAAATTGTCACTGTCTCATGCCACTTTATCATACTAGAGAAAAAATCCACTTTAAATCCAGTTTCTGCCTCCTGCAGAATTCTGGGATTTGTAGTTTAGTGAGGCTGTTTAAGGCTCCTCCCTAAACTACAAACCCCAGAATTCTGCAGGATTGAAAGTGGATTTGTTCTCTAGTGTGATGATGTCCCCATGGCCAACAAATAGTACAGAGGCATCCAAAGGCCCGAATTAGTTAAGATGCAGCATAAATGATTGGTTACAAAGGAGCATGGTGCTGGTTTCAGTGGCTGTGCCTTTGGGGATCTGGCTGTCAGAATGCCTTGCTTTCTTTCCCTCTCGGAGATAAATGCACAAGCAGATCACTTTCTCCAGTGCCCCAGCGGTGCTGTAAGGCTGACAAAGGACAGAGGGGGAGAAAGGAGTCAGGCCAACAGCTGTAAGATGTTGCTCTCTCCATGTCAGCTGGAACAGGTGGGCTGGCCACTTCAGTCAGCAGATGAGAGCAAGAGAAGGAGGCTGGGATGCAAGTGGGGACGGAGGGAGTGCTGGTGCCAGTTCATGTTGTCATTCCTGGCAAACAGGCCAAACGTTGCATCCCTCCGATATGTCAGTGCCCCAAGTGAAAGAGAGTGGCTATGGGGTGGAAGGTTGTGTGTCCGTCGCGCAGGAAAGAAGAGACCCAGCTGTACAGGCTGTGGATGTGGAGAAAGCCAGAGACATCGATTTCCTGACAAAACTACATAGGAGTAAACATAACCTGGGAGATGGATTTTTCATCTTAATCCCAAGAGAACAAGGTTCTGAATATAATCCAGGTTCTGAATCCAGATCATCTGATATGAACTGGATAATCTGGCAGTGTAGAAGGAGCCTTAGAAACCTGATGTGTTGATTCCGAATCTGCTGCATTGATTGCAAAGTCGCCCTTCCTCTCCAAACTTTCAGTTGTTTTGCTCATTCTTTGCTACACATTTCACATTCTTTCTCCTCTTCCAAAAATGTTGAAATCAGCCTTTGCTTGCCCATCACATTAGATTGCAAGCCTGGAGTCAGGATGATGGCGATTTTGCAACCGTATTTATGGAATAGTAACATATTTCGCAATCTCAAAAGTTGTCCTTGGAGAAAATGATTCCGTCAAACGATATGAAACCGGTAAAGTGTTAGATCAGACTTGAGGCTCTTTCCTTTCCCCCCTCAGCTGCTTAAGCGGAAAAGGAGAAGGAAATGAAGGGGCCAGTGGCTGTTAGGAATTGTGGGAGTTGAAGTGCAAAACACTTAAGAGGGAAGGCCCAAGTTTGCCGCCACCTAATTTAGAGTAAAGATGGGGTTTTCCCTCATCCTCAAAAAGCCTTTCCTTAGCCTTTCCTTAACTGTTTCTCTATGTTTCCCAGATCCTTTCTCTTGGTATTGTTTGTCCCCTTCGGTACTTATTCTGCAGTGACCAGATCCGTGAGGTTCAGATCATGGAGGAGATGCTATCGCAGCCCTGGAAAGGGATCGGTGCCCGTTTGCCAGGAGCAGACGCCACACCAAGGAAGAGGCGAAGGGCCCGCTTCAGAGGGAAAACTATTTATTTGAACCCTAATTGAATAAAGGAAGAGGAAAAAAGAAAATCAAAACTAGGCAGCGTTAGATACACTATTGTAAATGTAATGGTTTCAAAATGTTTACTTTGATGTGACAGCTGCTTAGGAACGCTGGCGGCTTTCCAAGTGATAAAAGTATTTGTTCAGAAGAACAACTGGTGTTGTGCATCTTTCTGACAGGGAAGTGGCAGGTCCAACAGCAGGAGGAGGAGGCAGCGGGTGTGCATTCAAACACAGCAGAGGCATGCACAGTTGTGTAGGCCAGGTGAGGAAAGAAGAAGAAGAGGAATCTGCAAAAAGTTAAGCATCCAAGACTGGGTATAAATGGGATCATAATCACTCAAGTGGGGATTCTAGCTCCCTCACTTTGTGTGGGAAGTTTGGCACAATTATATTGTTTGTGGGGTTCAGAATGCTCTTTGATTGTAGGTGAACTATAAATCCCAGTAACTACAGCTCTCAAATTTCAAGATCTATTTCCCCCAGATTCCATCTGTGTTCATATTTGGGCATATGGAGTATTCATGCCAAGTTTGGTCTAGATCCTTCTGAGTCCACAGTGCTCTCTGGATGCACGTGAACTAGAACTCCAAAACTCAAGGTTAGTGCCCACCAAACCCTTCTAGTTTTCTGTTGGTCATGGGAGTCCTGAATGCCAAGTTTGGTTCAATTCCATCATTGGTGGAGTTCAGAATGCTCTTTGATTGTTGAGTAACTATAAATCCCACCAACTACAACTCCCAAATGACAAAATCAATTTTTTGAGGTTAGTAGGTGTCTTGTGGCCAAATTTGGTGGTGGTTTTTGAGTTATTACGTCACTCAAAACGAACAAAGCATTTTTATATAGATAGATGATTATTATGTTTATATATATACAGTACTTTGCCTTTTCTCTTCACAAGAAGACTCAACGCGGCTTACATTCAAAGCATTTCAATACAATATAAAATCTACAAATATATAAAAAACATTAAAACAAAATGAAATATCATGAGTATTTTTTTTAAAAAACCCAATTAAAATCCATAGAAGCATATTCAAAACTAAAAAACACAGCAGCCCCTTAAGACTCAATCTTTAAAAATTTCTTCAAGTCCCCAGGCAGCCTTGAATAAGCTGCCTGGGCGGAAGTGAGTTCCGGCCGGAAGCAGCGAGGGGGCGGGGTGGAGCCAGCCCCCTCATTGGCCGGCCGGCGTGGATGGCGGAAAGCCGTCCCGCCAACCCAGGGGCTTATGGGGAAAAGAAGTCCCTCAGGTTGAGAAGATGGCGCAGGGGCAACGCTGCCCCGTAACCCGCTTGGCTGATAAGTCAGCCAAGCCCATTCATGTAAAACACTATTTTAGAACAGTTAATAGGTATTTCAACGTTTTCAGTATCATTTGGCTGAATAGGAATTCTGTATGAAAGGGTTTCTTACAGTTTTCCCACTTGTGAACCCTGAGAAGGGTTTACGTGATCCCATGTATATAGGTATATAACATAGGTATAAAAAGTAAACATTTTATGAATTGCAAAGATGGCAAAACAGGCTCCTTTTCCTTTGTGTGGCTGAAGCATTTTGGCAACGTCTGTCTTAAACTCTGCACATTGTTGCAAACAGATTGGTGTAAATTAGTGCCTTTTGGAAACATTTTGCTGTTGCTAATTCTTCAATGACCCAACACTGAGTGAAGGGAATCCCACTTGGAGCCAGAGTTTAAGAAGCAGTGATTTCATAGAAACCAAATCGTGTTTTCATATATTTAGCTGACAGTTGGTGTTTTCGCCAAAGTCGTTTGAAATTGGAGTACATCTGTCTATATAATAAAAGTGAGTGTGTCTACCTGTCTGTCTATCTATCTATTTTCCAAGCCACGTGACTCCTGCCAAGGACGGATCTTGACCAAATGTGGCACACAGACCTATCACGACCAATTTTAACTATAGGTGCCGTTTTGGGAATATAGATCACCCATAATGCTATGTAACACAATTTGAAAAAATTCTGATCCTGATTTGAAAGTGTTATTTCTTGTTGAATTGTAAGGTCCTTGCTTCGCAAGTAATTGTTCTGCTCCAAAAATGTCGGTTTTGTGCCACAAACTATGTTGTCTTGTTTGAGACTCGATGAGATATTCATTGCAAAACTAGAGCAAAATGTGTGAAATGATGTCCCTCCTGCAAAAACAAAGTTTGTGCCATTTAATCAACTTTTCCCATATTTTTATGATAGAACCAATTAGAAAATGACATTTATAACCCAGGAACAGAAATTGTGTGACATAGTGTAATTTTTTTTTCATGTCAGGAGTGACTTGAGAAAATGCAAATTGCTTCTGGTGTGAGAGAATTTGCCACCTGCAAGGACGTTTCCCAAGGGACGCCCAAATGTTTGTTGTTTTACCATTTTTGTGGGAGGCTTGTCCACACGAGGGAGCTGGAGCTGACAGAGGGAGCTCAACTTGCTCTCCCTGGATTCAAACTGCTGACCTGTTAGTCAGCAGTCCTGTCAGCACAAGGGTTTAACCCATTGCGCACGGGGGCTTAGTTGTACATACATAGTATAATTAAAGAACAGTATAGACCTCACCGCCAATGGATCCTAACCCCACTTGGCATACTTACCCATCATGTCTACCTTTAACTACTGGTGTCATTTGGGAACAGTGACAGGGGATGATGGGAACTGTAGTTTATGCACATTCTTATGCATTTTCTAATGAGTCTATTCTTAAAATCCAAAACCCAACAATGAATAATTCTTAGGTTTTATCCTTACAAATTACCTAACCCAGGCATCACTGGGCACCTAAGCTAGTCATATATCAAGGATGTCAATATTGCTTGAGGATTCTCTGTTAAGCGGAGAAGCCAATCTTGCGCAAGCATGTGGTACACACACCTCTGCGACTTGTGACAGTCCTGAACACACTTGGCTGCAGCTTGGCTTTGAGTGTTGCTAATGCGGTGTCTACCAGAGGCCACATAAAGGCATATTTTACCCCAATTGTAAACTGATTTTGACAGTTACCACAAGAGCCGAGATTAGAAACAGATGAACCTGGCTTTCTCCTCTCGCCTGAGTCGGCTGCAACGAGAGACGGATGGTACAGAAAGGACTCTGCTTCTGTGCTCACATCCCTTGCTGTGGCCCATTGAGATGGACAACCAAAGGGTTGAAGTGTGGTGTGTGTGCAGCAGGGCAATGCATTTCCTTGGAAGGAGGACACGTGGAAGCCCGGGAGGGGGAGGGGGAGGAGCGCCTGCATTTGTGAGTTCAGATATTTGCTGCTCCCGACGGGTCCCTCCTCCTTCCCACCAGCTCCAGCTAACTGAAAAAGACGCTTCTGATTTGGAAAAAAAAGGCATCTTGCAGAATGTGTGGCGCCTTCTTTTAAGAGGCTTTTGAGGATTGCCTTCGTTGCCGATGTGAGAGTCTAGCTTTCTCCTCGTCTGATAAATGAAGTACATATTTTACAAATTAAAATCTCCCCCCCCCTCCTTTCTAGATAAAGTATGTGAGTGTCAGTGTAGAGCAGTGAACTGATCTAAGTGTTAGAGTTTAAGGGTTGAATCCGAGCTCAGGCATGGATACTCACGCAAGGCAGAAGGCAAAGCACTCCTCCTCTGAACAAATTTCACCAAGGAAACCCTTTGATGAGTTCACCTTAGAGTTTCCATCACTCAGAAATGTCTTAAAGGCAAACAATGATGGCAACAACAAAATAAAGTGTGTAGGGGGATTCATTGAATGGCTTCAACAAGTTGGTAAATTCATTCTTGTCTCAGAGGCCCAAGCCCAACCCAGACTTGTGCATAGGAGATGTGTAGGCCTCCCTAAGTATTACACCCCATTTCTCAATCTGGCAGCAACCCATTTCTATCAAAACACTCTTGCACTCTTGCCATTCCATAAGTGTCCTTATCCTGTTTATATCTGGCCCAAACACTTGTAGCCAAACTCTTGTATCTCCGATTCAGATAAGCTGAACAAGCTCTGTTGGGTCTGGTGTGTTGGTCTTGGGATTCCTCTTTGGGGCTCATGCATAATAAACTTTGGACCTCTGTCTCCTGAGCCCATGGCTATTTTATTTGTTTAAGCTGCTGTAAATGAGAAGGCTAAGGCTTGGCTCCAAGTGACTTTGGCCTATAAAGCGGCAACAGTAAAGCTGTCGAGAATAGGCTGGTGGCAATCTGGAAATTCCACTGCAGCTGACAACTGCAGCTGAGGATGACTTGTAAAGCCTTCGATTTTCTGAGGAGGCTTTGAAGAGAGACAAATGCTTTGTGGCAGACCAAAGTGCTGTAATGTCATGGGATTTCCATCCTCAGGCAATGGCTTTGTGGGGATTAGACCCTTGCTTGGGAACCGCTGCCTTTCCACTCCCTTTTGCTTGTATATTTTCCATCCCTGGATTCAAGTTCCCCAGAGAGGCGCCATTTTGATGTCTATGCTGCTAATCATGGATCGAGGTACGTGCCGGGGGGAAGGGGAGGTGAGGGGAAAGGAGGCGAAGAAAGTCACCGTTCGATGGAGAGATTGCTGTGCCCGGAGTGACGGTTGGCCGGGGAGCCATGGAAACAGCTGCTATGACAAACCTTTGCTGAAGCCATGGAGCTCAGAGTTAGACAAGACCCAGTGGGTCCATCACTTGGTGCATTAATTAGAGGTGGCTTTCTGTTCTACATCCTGCAAAGCTATTGGAGAAGAAGAAAAAAGAGAAGCAGGATTCATAACCAGAGACACAACATTGCAAAATCTTGACTTGCTTCCCATTTTGTCCCTAGTTATTTTGACATTCCTCTTTCAGGTTATTCCTATTAGCCATAAGCCGTTCCCTAGCCCTAAAGAAAGAAGCAGAAAGAGATGCCAGAAAAAATGTGAAGCTGTTTCACAGTGGGATACAGGGTGATGAACTCTCCATCTTTGGAGGTTCTTTTTACCATACGTTGGATGAACATCTCCCCAGAGTGCTGGGCTTGTGTATTTAGCAATTTGTTGCATGGCACAGGGTTGAGCTAGATGGCACTTTCGGTCCTTTCAGAGTCTATAAATCTTATAATTTCATTGCTTTGAGTTTCTTATGTGTGTCCCCAACCTTTGGTCCTTCAACTCATAGAGTCCCCACTCGTCTTGGCCAACTCTTAGCGATTCTAGAGCCTGAAATCCAAAATATTGGAAGGACCAAAAGTTGGGAATTACGGTTCTGCAATTTGTGGGAAATGGCCTTGTGAAAAAAATTGCCCACAGGGATTTGGAGAGTGGGGCACATCAAGAGTAATAAAACGTTGCTTTAAGGGATGAAAGAGGAGTAGCCCACATAATAAAAGGCAAACTGCAATACTAATCTAAGGTCATCTGTGAAATCAAACAATGGGTCATCTGTAACACATGTCATGTAACTTAATTTTATTGTATTATAAAAACAGCTTTGTAAATGCAAGATTATTTCTTTGACTTTTTGTCAGCTTTTGTTGCTTGAGTTCTGGTTAATTGAGAATCTACTGTATTTCCCTGTATTCAAGTATGAGCGTAGGTCTGAGACCATATGTATATGTATTTCCAATAGCACAAGGATGGCAAGGTTTGTTTTTCTGTGGCTGAGAAACCACAGCTGAACATTGTACTTGGTAAAGTTTGCAATAAATACCTATTACAAACTGTGAATTCCTTTTATATTTTAGTCTAGGTGTGCAGTACAGCAAGATGAAGTATTCAGCCAAAAGATTTTCAAATAAATGAAACAGATTGTGTAATTTGCATCACTGTTTGCAATGACTCAAACAACACCGAGATAGTCTGGAACAGCAGTTATTGCTAAAGGATTGTGAAATAAGAGAGAAGCAGAGTACAGAGATAGAGCCGTAAGGAACATTTAAGATCAATAGATCCTAGGCTGCGGTCTACAGTCGCACTTATTATTCTCCCTTTCAGCTCTAGTAGTTTTAAAGTTTATCAGCAGTTATAAGGAAGAATGAAGTGAAACGTTTAAAAAATGGAATATAGGTTGTTTCAGGAGAACAAATATTTCAAAGTCCCTGTACTCTTACAGGGTTTTATAATTGTTGTGGTTGTTCTTGTTCTTGTTGTCTAATGCCATATTTAATCACATAATAGGTGTGACCACATAATAACCTCACCCTCATTTTCTGGGTGTCAAAAATAGCACTTTTGTTTTCCTCACTTAATAATCGCAGAGCCATTTGGGGCTGATCCTTCCTTCCTTCCTTCCTTCCTTCCTTCCTTCCTTCCTTCCTTCCTTCCTTCCTTCCTTCCTTCCTTCCTTCCTTTCTCCAAAGGCAATGCAGTTTAAAAACTATAAAGTGGAGGTCTCCGAAGATCCACACTTCTCTCCACCCTCCTTCCTCCAAGGCAAAGCAGTAAAAAAAAACCTGAAATGGAGATCTCTGGAATTCGGATCTTCCCTTCTTGGCCTTTCTCCAAAGAACTCCTGGGGTTTTGTAAACTGCCTTGCCTCAGAAGAAGGAGGGTTAAGAGAAGAGTGGAGATTCAAAGACCTCCATTTTATACTTTTTAAATGTCCTTGCCTTTGGAGAAGGAAGGAAGGAAGGAAGGAAGGAAGGAAGGAAGGAAGGAAGGAAGGAAGGAAGGAAGGAAGGAAGGAAGGAAGGGGGAATCCGCCTCAAATGGCTCTGCAGTTTTAAAAAACAAACAAGCAGAATTGGAGCTGTTTGTTTGAGGCTGGATCATCCCCTCCCCCCCCCCCCTTCAGTGGTAAGGCATTTTATTTAAGCTAAAAAAACATCAGAAACCAGAGAATCACAGGCAGATTTTTTTCCTCATGTAATAGTCGCACTCCCTTTATTTGATGAAAAAAGGGGGAAGTGTAACTATTATGCGATGAAATACGTTGGTTCCTATCAGCAGCAGGCAGCCCAGCAAGCCATGAGATATTTTTTTAGAGTTGCATTTGAATGGCCACAATTCTCTATGACCGTGTAGATCTTGAGCAGAGTAACCTCTGATGTGATAGTCCTACCATAGAGGGAGTTGCATTAAATAGTATGGGGAAGAATGTTTCCATGGGAAGGATTAAAGATTTAAAATAAGTGGTAAGCGTCTTTGTTGCCCTCTGTCCTTGCTTTGTTTGTGATTTTCTGTTGAAATTACAAATGGACCTAGGGAGATCTAAACTGGAATTTCAGTGTACATGCATGAAAAGATTGTAACCTTTTCATTGGCCAATCTCCGAGCCAGTCATCTTCACGTTGGCCAGAATATTTATTTTCACATTGCAAAATTCCATCTTAGTGAAATGTCTTGATCTCCCAATTTTTTTTGAATGGTTGAAGTGAAGGAGTGGAATCAAAATAAACAACCTCGCCAGTGGTTTTACACATGTCATACTCAACCGACCTCAAGTAGGAGGTTGTCTCCAGAACGGCTGGCCACAAAGTGCAATAGGCATTCCAGCCTGAAACCCCTATTAAGTCAGGCAAAAAAGGGAAAAAAGAAAGAGCATGCATATTGGAGGGAGGAAATCAGGAATTCGTTTATTTCTGAGCAGCTTCTCTCTCCATCTCCTCCTCTTTAGAAGTCCAAGTCAGCGGTGTCTCATCTCATCTGCTGATAGCACACTATAATGTGGTTTAGAGTCACTAATAAGTTTTAACTTGGCTGAACTATTTCTTATGAAGTTGTGTGATTCGGAATTGTTCTCCCCTTTTGTTGATTAGACAAACTAAACCGGATAGGAAACAACAAATATCTCCCCAGAGTTGTGAGAATAAATAGCAAGAGTGAATTTGTCACTTTTTAAATGTATACTCAATATATAAAATCTAGGACTCTTCTACACTGCCATGTAATCCAGTTTCTGAATCCAGGTGATCTGGATTATCTGGCAGTGTAGACTCCTATAATCCAGTTCAAAGCATATAATCTAGATTCAGAAACTGGTTATATGGCAGTGTAGATCCAGCCCAAGTGACAATGCCATTGAGATAGACAGCTTGGCAATGTTTGAAACATCCTCAGTTCTGTCTGAAGCAGTATAACTGTTTCCTACCCACAATGTCCTAATAGAGCAAACAAGTGGAAATTATGTAAGGATTTGTGGAAATATTACACACACACCACCCCCCAGCTTTGTCTGGTTGTGCTTCTCTGAATCTGTTTCTAGTGTTGGCAGTTGAATTCTGGGCTTCTAAACTATGAGCAGAGGTGTTGCACATGCTTCCATACCTTAGAATCACATTGGAGGATGCAGAGTTTCCTGAAGAGGTCTGTTCTCTAGAAATCTCTAGATCCTTCAGCACAACTAGAAAAAGTTGGCCATAGAGACACACTAGAGTACCAAGAGAGAACATTTCAAACCAAATCATTGAATAATCAAATTGTATGTTTTTTAGTATTCGAGTTTTGTTTAGTATTTGAGTTTTTTTAGTGCACTTTCTGATATATCTATCAATATCAACTTACCATTATTCATGGAGGAAATGCCAGTTTTTAGGGGCAATGTGTCTCTAAGTTCCCAACTACACTACCATATAATGCAGTTTCAGAATGCAGATTAATTGCACTGAACAGCCAAGACTCATGCAATCCAGTTCAATGCACTCCAATCTACATTTTATGAGTCTACATTTACCATGCAATGCCATTCAAATTGCATCATCATCATCACCATCATTGACAATCCCTCATGACTCATGAGTCAGATTGTTATCTTGATGTAGAATCTTGGTGGTGGTTCCTTAAGTGACTATGAAGACCTGTTCTCAATCCGCATGTTCTTCCACAGTGAAGGCATCAATTTCCAGATGGAAGGGGGTCCCAACAAAGGTGGGCTTGACGTGCCTTCTTCCTCTTGGCACCTTTCTCCCTTTCACCCTCCATTCATTTGTGCCTCTTCAAATTCCACGGCACTGTTGGTCACAGCTGACCTCCATTTCCAATGCTTAAGGGCCAGGGCTTCCCAGTGTTTATTCCACATTTTAAAAGGTTGGTTTAAGCCCATCTTTCAATCTCTTTTCCTGTCCGTTTTCTATTCTTGAGCTGAGATCAAAGTCACTGCTTTGGGAGACAGTGACGGGAACTTCAGACAACGTGACATTTAGTCTAGTAAAGTGGATGACAGAGGATCATCGCTTCAGTGCTGGAGGTCTTTGCTTCTTCTTCCAGAACACTGATGTTTGTTCATCTGTCTTCTTCCCAAGAGATTTGGGAGTGTGGAGGGAATGATTCCAGGAGTTGAAGTGATGTCTGTTTACCAGGCATGGGCAAACTTCAGCCTTCCCTCCAGGTGTTTTGGACTTCAACTCCCACCATTCCTAACAGCCTCTGGCCCCTTCCTTTTCCCCTTCAGCTGCTTAAGCCAAAAAGGAGAATAAAAGGAAGGGTCCCGAGGCTGTTTGGAATTGTGAAAGTTGAAGTCCATAAAACCTGGAGGGCCCAAGTTGGCCCATGCCTGCTGTAGATGGTCCATGTTTTCAGGCGTATAAAAGGGTTGGGGGGGGGGGCAATGGCTTTATAAACAAGCATCTTGGTCTCCCTGCGGATGTCCCAATCCTCAAACACTCTCTGCTTCATTTGAAAAAATGTTGTGCTCGCAGAGCTCAGCCAATGCTGCATTTTGGCATTGATGTCGGCTTTGTGGAGAGGTGGCTGCCAAGGGAGTGGAAATCATAAATGTTTTCCACCACTACACCATTAAGCTGTATTTCTGGCATTTAAGAAGGATTCATTGTGCCTTTTGCTGGTAGAGCACTCAGTGAGAAGCCAAACTTTTCATATGTTTCTGTGAAGGTGTTTACGTAGAGTAGCTTGTCGGTCTTCCTCTGGATGAGCACATTCATCTGTTATCATCAGCATATTATAGTTCTATAACATTATATACATCCTATGGCAGTGATGATAGGGCCTTAGTAATAGGTTGGGAGTATGAGACAAACAATGGTCAAGGCCTATTGCAGTCAGCCCCTCCCTGTGGGTTCCCCTGAAGTGACTCTTATAAAGAGGAATATGAAGTAGATACATCTCTAATGTTATCCTTTTTGAAGGTTCTTACAACTTGTGCATGTATTGTAACGTGGGCCACCCAGGATGCAGCGAAAGCCTGTTTTCCCCATGTCCCTTGCTCTGCATGCCTCACTGATGTGTTGTAATTCTTGGAAAGGGCTAGAGAAGTGGAGTCTTTGAAACATTAGGGCATCTCCCAGGGTGACTGTGATTCCAGTCACCGAAGTAACCTGCATTAAGTAGCCTGCTGCTGAGTCAATGCAGCCTGAGTAGCGCTATAAAAATCCCTGGATCTGTTTTCTTATTCTGCATGTCTGAGTAATCCAGTGGGGGGAAATCTCTCCTCTGCAACGAGCTCAGTTCATCTTGCCCACCCATCAGTGCCATGAGTCACTGTTGCTTCTGGCGGTGTAATAAACGTAGTATACTAATACTATGTTATTTTAAAGCACTTATTCTAAACTGTACTGGGGGAGGATTGGGCTAATTTCTAGCAAAACCAGGCTATTAATATTGCCAGCTTTGTTTGTGGCAAAGTACTTGCTCCCCTTGGCCTCATCTACACAGTCATATAATGCATTGAACTGGATTATATGAATATGCACTGCCAAATAATCATTGCAGTTGATCTGCATTCTGAAACTGCATGATATGGCAATGTAGATAGGACCAAAGTTTTCCTCCCGTCTCACTTCTTTCTTGGCAAATGATCATCCGTGCCCGCGGGAGACATGGATAATACATGCATGACAAGCATACGAGCATATATTGGTGAAAAGGATCTTTCTACATGTGAAGTAGGGCAATGTATATAGATGCCCAATATCTACAAAGAGCTCTCCAAAGGGGATTGTATTAAATACACAAGAAACAAAATATAAAGGATAACACTGGCCCACACATATTGGTGCCTTAAAGGTTAGCCTTTCTCTGGGTATGTTTGACCTGTTGATTCCAGAAATGGAACCAGTTTTCCTCTATCAGCTCTAGCTTTTGATATACAGAAGAGATGCCATATACCAAACAGGGAAACAAGTTGTCCAGGAATATCTGGCTGCTCTAAACGAATCCAAGTCCCCAGGGTCATATCAGCTACATCCAAGAGTATTGAAGGAACAAGTGGAACTTATTCAGAACCACTGGCAATAATCTTTGAGAGGTCTTGGAGAACAGTACAAGTCTCAGCAGATTGGAGGAGGGGAAATGTGGTCCCTATCTTCAAGAAGGGGGGGGGGGAGGATGACTGAAACGATCACCGTCCAGTCAGCCTCTCATCAATACCAGGCAAGATTCTGGAAAAGATGGTTAAGGAAGTGGTCTGGAAACACTTAAAAAGGAATACAGTCATCACTGATACTCAACACGGATTTATCAAAAACAAGTCATGCCAGACTAATCGGATCTCTTTTTTTGGATAGAGTTACAAGCTGGGTAGATGCAGGGAACGCCGTGGTTGGAGCGTATCTGGATTTCAGGAAGGCTTTCCTTCAACAAGGTCCCCAATGACCTTTCGGCAAGGAAACTAGACTAATGTGGGCCAGGCAAAACTGTGATCTGGTGGATCTGTAATTAGTTAAGTGAACGAACCCAGAGGGTGATTCTCCCCAATGGTTCCTCTTCATCCTGGAAAGAAGTGATGAGTGGAGTGCCAGAAGCAGGGTTCTGTCCTGGGCCTGGTTCTGTTCAACATCTTTATTAATGACTTAGAGATGAAGGGTTAGAAGACAAGATCATCAAGTTTGCAGACGACACCCAATTGGGAGGGATAGCCAATACTCCAGAAGACAAGAGCAGAATTCAAAAACCATCTTAACAGATTAGAGAGATGATGGGCCAAAACTAACAAAATGAAGTTCAACAGATGCAAGATACTCCACTTAGGCAGGAAAAATGAAGTGCGAAGATACAGAATGGAGGGTGCCTGGCTCAACAGCAGTACATGTGAAAAAGATCTTGGAGTCCTCCTGGGGAACAAGTTAAACATGAGCCAACAATGTCATGTGGCAGCAAAAAAGCCAATGGGATTTTGGCCTGCATCAATAGGAGTCTAGTGCCTAGATCCAGGGAAGTCGTGCTACCCCAGACCAAACCTGGAATCACACTGTGTACAACTCTGGGCAACGCAATGTGTCAGAAGAGAGCGACTAAAATGATCAAGGGTCTGGAGAACAAGTCCTATGAGGAGCGACTTAAAAAACTGAGCATGTTTAGCCTGCAGAAGAGATGGCTGAGAGGAGTGTGATGGAGACTCCTTCTTTGGAGGCTTTTAAAAAGAGGCTGGATAGCCATCTGCTGCGGGAGTTGGGGTTGAATGAGATTTTACTTTTTCTTGGCAGGGGATTGGACAAGGTATAGTCCAACTCTATGATTCTATTATTCTACCAGTCGCCATCTGCCCGCCCCTAGAAAACTGCAACATTTGCTAAATCTACGAAACTGAAACTGATGTAGCCTATCCAATGTCATTTTTTGAATCAACGCCCCACATAACCCCAGAAGCAGGCCTAAAAAACAAGGCTGGATCTGGCCTGCCATATAATCCAGTTTCTGGATCCAAATTATCTGCTTTGAACTGAGTCTACACTGCCGTATAACCCAGTTCAAATTGGATAATCACGATTAAGAAATTGGATTATACGGCAGAATAGATGGGACACAAGACACCAAGAAATACATTTTAAAAATGTTGGACTGTGCAATGTGAGTTGGGGAATAACAAATAATATGGTCGAGCTTCATAACTTGTGAACCATATATGAAGTCACTTGTATATGAAGCTTCTGGTGGGGATATACTCACAAGTTCCATTTATACATCTAACCCACTCTCTTTTTCGAGCCTGAGCCTGGGTCTACACGACCATAAAATCCAGATTATATCAAAGCAGATAATCTGGATTTTATATGGCAGTGTAGATTCAGCCTGAGGTGAGCTATGTGAGGGAAGGACCATAGAATCATAGAATTGGAGGAGACCACACGGGCCATCTAGTCCTACCCCCTTCTGGCTTCATGCAGGAAATAAAAGCACTCTCAACAGATGGCCATCCGGCCTCTGCTTCAAAGCCTCCAAGGAAGGCGCTTCCATCAGACTCTGAGGCAGAGAGTTTCATTGCTGATACTCTTAATGTTCAATGGAATCTCCTTTCTTTCCTGCCATTTGGACCCATTGCTCCATTGGGTCCGAATTTTCAGGACAGCAAAAAGGAAGTCTCCCTACTCACATATTTATACATGACTATCATGTCTTCTCTCAACCTTTGCTTCTGAGGCTAAACAGACCCAGCTCTTTAAGACGCTCCTCAGAGAGATTCATGGTCTCCAGACATTAGATCCTTTTAGTCTCCCTCTTCCTCTGGACTCCTTCCAGCTTAGAGTCAATATCTCTTTAAAACTATGGTGCCCAGAATGGGACATGGTTTCATTCCAGATAAAGTGGTAAATTTCACTGAAATGATATTTGCCTTTACTGTTCTAACGTAGCACAAATCCTATGTAAAATCATGGTACGTATTTTTGACATTAATATTGAAATTGGATTACGTTATTTTAATTGTGGTTTTAATGCGTTCTTTTAACTGGTTGGTTTTAATGGTTTGTTTATTTATCAGTGATGTATTCACATGGCATTGAATTGTTGCCTTTGTAAAGCCGCCCTGATTCCCCTTCGGGATTGAGAAGGGCGAGATATAAGTGCGGTAAGTAAGTAAGTAAGTAAGTAAATAAATAAATCTGAAATATATACAAAAAGCCTTTATCAAAAGTCCAGGTTATTCCAAAGCAGAATAGACCAGATATATTGTACTCTACTATGTAACAGAAGTTGTGTTCTGCATCGATAAATAAAACAGCACAACAAATGTGAGTTGTTTCCGACATTGCCAAAACAAAAACGAATAAATATCAAAGCAGTCTTCTTGTTCCTAGGCTCTTGTTCCTCAGAGCAGGATTTCTGCCAATTAACTTGGAGCAGACCCGACAGACTGCAGTTCCAAAAAAGAAGGCTGGCCTAGCCATTCTTCATCAAGTCCCCCCCCCCCCTTCCATCTCCCACAATTTGGAACCGCTTTGCAAACCACTCTCCAAGCCTGGCCTGACGTCAGCAGAGCTTGTAGTATCTCTGTCTCCATCCTAGTTAGGCTCTTCCTGCCTCCTGACGCCCTTGTCTGGGCTCTTCTTCCCTTTGCTTTCTCCACAAACCCTGCGGGATTGCCTTTCGGCTCCTCTGTCCGTCTCGTTTTCCCCATTCTTTTCCCTCCGCCTGTTTTCATTCTTGAGTCACACCTTCAGAAACAAAACAACGACAACCAGAAAAAAACACCCATCTATGCACGGAGTTTATCATTTCAACAATGCCAGGAGCATCTGGGCCTCGTTTTCATTCTGCGACTGCTAGAAAGAGAGCAAAACTCCTTTTATAGCAGTGGTTCCAAACTTTTTTTTTACCAGGGCCCACTTGTCCAGGGAACACTTGTCCAGGAACCACTGCGAACAGGGCCCACTTGACCACAGGGCCCACTTTGACCAGGGCGCACTTTGAACAGGGAGTGCTCTCCAATATTAGTATCAAAAGGGGTGGGGCTGGTTAGCTCTGTGGGAAGGAGTGGAAATTAAATAAATAAATAAATAAAGAGGAAGGAGGTTTACGGACCGGATTTTTGTTCTTACGATCCACTGTTGGGTCACAGCCCACAGGTTGAGAGCCACTGTCTTATAGAATTCAGGTTCTTTTTAGTGGTCTAGAAAAGAAAAGGCCTAGGTAAAGGGGGATACACATGAGTAATGACTGTGGCTAAATTGGGAGTGAACTCTTGCTCCTGTAAGTCATTTGTTGTTCATTATTTGAGTCACTTCCGACTCTTTGTGACCTCATGGACCATTCCACGGCAGAGCTCCCTGTCGTCCGTCACCACCCCCCAGCTCTTTCAAGGTCAAGCCAGTCACTTCAAGGATACCATCCATCCACCTTGCCCTTGGTCAGCCCTTCTTCCTTTTTCCTTCCTTTCCCCCCAGCATCATTGTCTTCTCTAAGCTTTCCTGCCTTCTCATTAAGTGGTCAAAGTACTTCATATTTGCCTCTAATATTCTTCCCTCCAATGAGCAGCCGGGCTTTATTTCCTGAAGTATAGACTGGTTGGATCTTCTTGCGTTCCAAGGCACTCCCAGAACTTTCCTCCAACACCACAGTTCAAAAGCATCTTATCTTCCTTCACTCAGCCTTCCTTATGGCCCAGCTCTCACATCCATAGGTTACTACGGGGAGTACTATTGCTTTTATTATGTGGAACTTCATTGCCAGTGTGATGTCTCTACTCTTCACTATTTTATCGAGATTGGTCATTGCTCTCTTCCCAAGAAGGAAGCGTCTTCTGATTTCCTGACTGCAGTCTGCGTCTGCAGTAATCTTTGCACCTAGAAACACAAACCCTGTCACTGCCTCCACCTTTTCTCCCTCTACTTGCCAGTTGTCGATCAGTCTGGTTGCCATAATCTTGGGTTTTTTGATGTTTAACTGCAACCCAGCTTTTGCACTTTCTTCTTTCACCTTGATTAGAATGCTCCTCAGCTCCTTCTCGCTTGCAGCCATGAAAGTGGTATCATGTGCATATCTAAGGTTGTTAATGTTTCTTCCAGCAATTTTAACCCCAGCCTTGCATTCATCAAGCCGCGCACGTCGCATGATGTGTTCTGCATACAAATTGAATTGGTTGGGTGAGAGTATACAACCCTGTCATACGCCTTTCCCAATCTTGAACCAGTCTGTTGTTCCATGATCAGTTCTGACTGTTGCTACTTGGTCGTTATACAGATTCCTCAGGAGAGAGACAAGGTGACTTGGTATGCCCAAACCACCAAGAACTTGCCACAATTTATTATGATCCACACAGTCAAAGGCTTTAGAATAGTCAGTAAAACAGAAATAGGTGTTTTCTGAAACTCCCTGCCTTTCTCCATTATCCAGCGGTTATTGGCGATTTGGTCTCTCATTCCTCTGCCTTTTCTAAACCCAGCTTGTACATCTGGCAACTCTCGCTCCATGTATTGCTGGAGTCTTCTTTATAGGATCTTGAGCATTACCTTACTAGCATGAGAAATAAGAGCCACTGTACAAAAGTTTGAGTATTCTTTTGCATTTTCCTTTTTTGGTATGGGGATATAAGTTGATTTTTCCAGTCTGATGGCCATTCTTGTGTTTTCCATATTTGCTGGCATATGACATGCATCACCTTGACAGCATAATCTTTCAAGATTTTCAACAGTTCAGCTGGGATCCCGTTGTCTCCTGTTGCCTTGTTGTTAGCAATGCTTCTTATGGCCCATTCAACCTCACTCCTCAGGATGTCTGGTTCTAATTCTTTCGCCACACCGTCAGAACTATCCTCAATATTATCCTTCCTATATAGATCTTCTGTATAGTCCCGTCACCTTCTCTTGATCCCTTCAGCTTCTGTTAGGTCCCTGCCATCTTTGTTTTTTATCATGCCCATTTTCACCTCCAGTGTTTCTAATTTTCTGGAAGAGGTCTCTTGTCCTTCCTATTCTGTTGTCTTCTTCCACTTCTGTGCATTGCTTGTTTAAAAATAGTTCCTTATCTCTTCTGGCTAACTTCTGGTATTGTGCATTTAACTGGGCATATCTCCCCTTATCACAGTTTCCTTTTGCTTTCCTCCTTTCTTGGGCTACTTCCAGTGTCCCAGCAGATAACCATCTTGCCTTCTTGGTTTTCTTTTTCTTTGGGACATACTTTGTTGCCGCCTCCTGAACAATGTCACGGACTTCTGTCCATAGTTCTTCTGGGACTCTATTAAATCTAATCCCTTAAATCTGTTCTTCACCTCCACTGCATATTCACTAGGAATGTTAGTGAGATCATATCTAACTGTTCTGTGTGTTTTCCCTGATCTTTTTAGTCTTATTCTAAATTGAGCAATGAGAAATTCATGATCTACAGTCAGCCCCAGTCCTTGTTTTCACCGACTGGATGGATGTCCGCCACCTTTGGCTGCAAAGGATGTAGTCAATCTGATTTCGATGTTGCCCATCTGGTGAAGTCCATGTATAGAGCCGTCTTTGAGGTTGTTGGAAGAGAGTGTTCGTTATACACAATGAATTTTCCTGGCAAAATTCTATCAGCCTATGTCCCGCTTCATTTTGTTGTCCCAGACCATGCTTGCCTGTGATCCCAGTTGTCATTTGGCTTCCCATCTTAGCATTCCAGTCTCCTGTAATGAAAATAGTCTCTTTTCGGTGTATTATCCAGTAGGTGCTGCAGATCCTCATAGAACCGATCTACTTCTGCTTCTTCAGCAGCTGTGGTTGGGGTGTATATTTGGATCACTGTGATGTTAAATGGTTTGCCTTGCACTCGAATTGAGATCATTCTGTCATTTTTTGGATTGTATCCAAGCACTGCTTTAGTTACTTTCTTATTAATTATGAAGGCTACTCCATTTCTTTGGTGTTCCTCTTGTCCGCAGTAGTAGATCTGGTGTTCATCTGATGTGAAGTGGCCCATTCTAGTCCATTTCAGTTTACTAACTCCCAGAATGTCGATTTTTAGTCTTGACATCTCACCAATAACAACATCCAGTTTGCCCTAGCTCATAGATCTTACATTCCAGGTTCCTATGGTGTGTTGATCTATAAAGCATTGGATTCGTTGTTCACCTCCAGCACTGTTGGCCACTAGCCTTCCTTTCGGCTTTGAGCTAGCTGCATCATCACCTCTGGGGCTAGTTGAACTTATCCTCTGCTCCTCCCCAGTAACATTTTGGCTGTCTTCCGACTTGGGAGTCCCATCTTCTGATGGCATACCGACATATCTCTGGTTGTACTGGTCCATTTAGTTTACAGGGGTGGTTGCCATTACCTTCCCCAGGGATCGCGCTTGGTCTGACCTCTTTGCCACAACCGTCCCGTCTTGGTTGTCCCTTCACGGTTTCGTTCATGGCATCTCTGAGGTGCTCAAGCTCCAGCACCGCAACAAGGCAGCGATCCATTGCTGAAGCCTGTAAGTCATACTTTCACTGTATTTAAAAGTATGACTTACAGGAGCAGGAGTTCACTCCCAAATCCCTAATCTTATTGGCTAAATCAGGGGTGCTCAGAAAGTCGATCGCGATCGACTGGTCGATCTTGGGACCCAGGGAGGTCGATCCCTGCTGGATGGGACGCTTCTGAGGGGGCGGAGCCATGTCGCACCAAGCCCCGCCCTCTCCGCCGACTTCAGCATTTCCACTGCTTCTCCTGGGTAGAAGAGGACAATGCCAAGCCAGTGGTGGCTATCTATGCCACCACTGGCTTGGCATTACACTCCTCTACCCAGGAGAAGCAGTGGAAATGCTAAAGCCAGAGGAAAAGGGGGCGGAGCTAAGCCCCACCAAGCCCCGCCCCCTCTGCCAGCTTCAGCATTTCCACTGCTTCTCAAGAGTAGAAGGGGGTAATGCCAAGCCAGTGGTGGCATAGATAGCCACCACTGGCTTGGCATAACCTTTCTGTACTCTGGAGAAGCTGTGGAAAGGCTAAAGCCAGAGGAAAAGGGGGCAGAGCTAAGCCCCACCAAGCTCCACCCCCTCCGCCAGCTTCAGCATTTCCACTGCTTCTCGAGAGTAGAAGGGGGTGATGCCAAGCCAGTGGTGGCTATCTATGCCACCACTGGCTTGGCATTACCCTCTTCTACCCAGGAGAAGCAGCGGAAATGCTAAAGCCGGAGGGGGCGGAGCCCAGCCCCGCCAAGCCCCGCCCCCTTCCCCAGCTCCGCCCTGTTATCTCTTGGTAGATCTTTCTGACTTGGTTTTAGTTTAAGTAGCTCGCATGCTGAAAAAGTGTGGGCACCCCTGGGCTAAATGGTACTTCAGGCATGGTCTAGGTGTTTTGGACTTCAACTCCCACAATTTCATTTCCCCCTCTGCCACTTAAGCGGAAAAGGAGCAGAAAAGGAAGGGGCCTGAGGCTGTTAGGAATTGTGGGAGTTGAAGTCCAAAACAGCTGGAAGGAAGGCCGAAGTTGGCCCATGCCTGTGGTACATCCATTTCACAGCCAATAACGGGGTATTACAATATTTGAAGGGCTGCATGGGACTGAAGATGTAATTTGCTCTACAGCTTCAGAGCCTGTATTATTATGATGATGTTTATTTATATCCCACTTTCTCTCGTCATATGGAGACTCAAAACGGCTGACAACTAAAAGCATTTCAGTGCAACTTAAAATATATAAATATCAAAACAGTAATGATAATAATAATAATACTTTATTTATATTCTGCCCTATCTCCCCGAGGGGACCCAGACTGGATTACAGCAAATATGCACACACAGGTAAACATTCAATGCCTTTAGATAATGAAACACACAAATACGCAGACAAAGGCTTCCCCTTTTCATCTTCGGCTCTGGAGGCAGTGCTCATCTCGGCTCTGGGGAAGGTGCTCATCTCCATTTCCAAGCCGAGGAGCCTGCATCATCCGTAGACACCTTCTGGTTGTGTGGCCAGCATGGCTTCATGGGCGCCTTTATTACCTTCCCTCCGAAGAGGTACCTATTCATCTCACATTTTCATGTTTTTGAACTGCTAGGTTGGCAGGAGCTAGGGCTATCAGCAGGAGTTCACCCCATCCTGCAGATTCAAACTGCCAACCTCCAGGTCAGCAAGTTCAGCAGCTCAATGGTTTAACTCATTGTGCCACTGCGGCCGCTCAACATTACTATTAATATTAAAACAACATTAATATTAAAACAATCTAAGTTGAAAACATAAGATCATATAGGATAAACAAGGATAGTACCACACGCACCAGAAGAAATGTCTTTAGGCAGCCCGTATTTTAAGATACATATACTGGATATACATGTACTTATATCCCACCCTATCTCACCAGGATCTCTCCTTTCCGTAACTAATAAAATAGCACTCCTTTGACATATCCCACAGTCTTTGGGTGGTCACAGTCTTGCCTCTTTATTTTACAAAAATATTGGCAGATCTTGCTCACCTCACAACCTCTGAGGATGCTTGCCAGGGATGCAGGTGAAATGTCAGGAAAGAATGCTTCTAGAATATGGCCATATAGTCCGAAAAACCTACAACAACCCAGTGATCCATACTTTGTTTTTTAACACAATCGTGAGGTCAGGAGTGTTGTGCTCCAAAAGTCTGTCAGTCTGAATTCGAAAGTCCCAGAGTAGTTTGATGTGTTCATTTTCTGTAATTTTTTCAGGCTTGTGATCCCACCAGTTCTTTGTCACAGGCAGATGGTATTTGTGGCACAAGTTCCAATGAATCATCTGAGCAACAGTATTATGCCTCTGCTTGTAGTCTGCCTGCGCGATTTTGTAGCAGCTGAGGATGTGATCTATTGTTTCATCTGCTTCTTTGCAGAGTCTATACTTGGGATCAGTCGTCGACTTTTCAATTCTGACTTTGATGGCATTTGTTTCAATTGCCTGTTCTTAGGCTGCAAGAACAAGGCCCTCTGTCTCCTTTTTCAAAGTTCAATTTGTGAGCCACATTCATGTTGTTGTTGTTGTTGTTATTATTATTATTATTATTAGTCATTTCCAAATATTTTTCCCAAAGTCTATGGTACGGAAAAGGGAAACGTTCAGGCACTCATATGAGTGTTAGTAAATTAAATCTTAACAAATACCTATTAGATCATGGAGGGTGAGGAAAATGGAATAGAGGGCAAGGGAGAAAGCATTATGTAACATTTTATATAATGCATCCTCTTCTTAGTCTTTTTTACCCTAACACCCATAATCCAGTTCAAAACAAGTAATGTGGATGATCTGCTTTGATAAACTGGATTATATGGCAGGGTAGAAGGGGCCTCGGTCTCAAAGGTTGGACATACTTGTGTATTTGAGGGATCTAATTACGTTAAGAATTCACGTTTCTTCATTCGGAAACCTGATTTTCTCATGACCCAGCAACTCTATGTGTAAAGCAGGCTACTTATTATCAATAAGCTGCATGTGTTCAGCCTTTTCTTGTGTTCTCTGCTCTTTCTACTCCTTAAGCTCATAACTTTACCATGCTCTAAACAAATATGTGATGATGGTCTTTAAAAAAAGGATGAATGACTCCCAAGTATAATCTGTAAAGCAAGAACACACATTTGCGATGGTTTAGCAACACTAATCTGTGTGGTTTTAGGAAATCAGATCACATTTGTCTGCTGCAAGGATGAAAAGTACCGATCTAGTAGTTTGAAGAAAATCTCTCTTAAGAACAGCTCAATGCCTATCTCTGGAGAGAAACAGTCAACTTTGTATGAAAAATAACCCAGTGTGCTAATCTTGACAATTCTTGGCTAATATGTTTGTTTGCTTGAAATATCAGACTAAAATTGCTAAAGGGTTGGCTTCCGAAGACTGGTTTTGTTCCAGAATGTGTGCATGCGCTTTCCCTTGGGTCATTATTATATGCTTCAGTTCAGCATCTCTCCTGATAAAAGGGATTCTGCAGGAGGCTTGTGGATTCATATCCATGGCTCATTTTCTGGTTTCTCAATTGGGATCAAACCAACGTTTTCAAGCTCAACATAGATCAACATCATTAGAAAAAAGAGGCCCAACACCACTTAATTTGGGTTGCCATTGCTATACCCGCAATCCAGTTTTCTTTGAAGGCTGAGCAATAAGAGACAAAACTGCTTTGGAACCAAGCATGGGCAAACAATACATACTTTGTGGCTGCCGCAAACTAGGTGGAATTGGTTGAAAATTGATTGAAAAACGATCACAAAATGTGCTAGGGGAGGCTGAGGAGGAAAAGGAAGGCTGAGGCTGTAGGTTATTAGCAATTGTGGGAGTTGAAGTTCAAAATACCTGGAGGGCTGAAGTTTGCTCATGCCTGAACTAGACTGGTGCTAACTAAATACACGGAAAGCTGCTGGTTCCAAACCAGCAAAACAAACTCCGGGGAGAGTAAATCCAAACTGCATATCCCCTATATATAAGATATGTTGAACACAGTAACAATTCTTCATATAACAAATTATTTTATCATATTCAATTAGTTTGTAAAGTATTGTAAACAATGAGTCATATTAAATCAAAAAACTGTTTTTGTAAATTCCCACTTCACAATGTATTATTGAGAAACCGCAGCCAGCTAACATCTTCTCATGTAGTAATTCTTAATCAATGAAATACAAAAGTCCAAAATACATTCAACACATGTAAGTTCATATATTGTTATAACACAAAGATAATATATTGTCCTTTGTGCGGTTTTTATGTAATCCAGTTCTTAAAGAGGACCCTAATATAGTCCTTCGTTATTTTTGGTAATAATGTCCTTTAAGTCCTCTTATGTTTATGTGTTCAGTCTTGTGTGAGGATAACGAAATCAAAATTGGTCCAATCCTAGTGAACGAAATCCAGACTCACTGTAATCCACATAACTCGGAGTATTACATCAAGGAGACACCAATTTTAAACAGGAATGCAGGTCGACGGGAGACTTATCCATGTCCACCCCGTTTCGCCAAGATTGCTTTCTCAAGACCCGTGTAATTCATCAAAAGGCGCTCATAACATCTCAATTAGTATAACGTTGCAGGTGCTGACCAGTCTCTCTGGGAGCGCAGTCTCTCGCCTAGTTTTGCTAAACTGATGCTGTCAGACATGTGCATCTCTTCCCTGTGATTTCTGCACCCCATACAAATGGGTTTTGTGCAGAGACCATGACTACAAATGCTTGAGTTGCTCCCTGCAACTGTGCATGTCCTGATCCACAGAAGTTACTCTCCGCTCAGTTCCTACAGCAACACCAATTACTGTATATACTCGAGCATAAGCCAACCCAAATAAAAACTGAGACACTTTATTTTACCACAAAAAACTGGGAAAACATATTGACTCAAGTATAAGCTGAGGGTGGGAAATGCAGCAGCTATTGGTAAATTTCAAAATAAAAATAGATACTAATAAAATTCATTAATTGAGGTTAAATGTTTTTGAATATTTACATAAAACTGTAATATAAGATAAGACTGTCCAATTCTGATTAAACAATTATTCTAACATTCTTCAATGTAAATGCGTTTACGTATCCTTCCAATAATAGTAAAGTAAAATAATTAATGTAATAATAACAATAATAAATTAAAATAATAAATGTAATAATAGAGTAAAATGATGATAATAAATAGAATAAAATAATAAATAGAATAATAATAATGGAGTAATATAATAAATAACCTTGACTCAAGTATAAGACGAGGGAACTTTTTCAACCTAAAAAAAGGGCTGAAAAACTAGGTTTATACACGAGTATATACAGTAGTTGTTTCTCAGGCCCCATCTACACTGCTATATAAAATCCAGATTATTTGGTTTGAACTGGATTATGTGGCTGTGAAGACTAATATAATCCAGTTCAAAGCAGATAATCTGGATTATCAGTATAAATGGGGCCTTAGTGGCTCTGCATTTATCATTCTTACTTTCCAGCTTCCTGTTTGGATTATAATTATATTGATATCCTTTCTACATTCCTTCTACCTTTTTTGATCATTCTTTGTCTCAAGACTTCAACCTGACACACACACAACTATTGCCTTTTAATTTTTTTGTAACCTCACCTGCCTTTTAAAATTTCATATTTCTTGTGGGAGTTTCCCATTGTGATTATTGTTTTTATATCTCTTTGTCATCGATAAAATGCATGTTGCAGGAAGGTGTTCTGTTTGCTAAGGTCCTCTGTTTAGTCACCATCATTTAAGCAAGGAGAGTGAATTCTCTGCAAGGAGGAGTTATTAATGTTTTCCGTTTCCACAAAGGTTAAGTTTTCTTATGGGCTGACATGGCTTTTCTGTCAAAGATTGTCTTGCAATTGCATATCAAACAGGATATCATCTTGTCCTGATTTAAATCCCCGCTGTACTCCCCGAATGTGCACAACCATCTTCAAAGGGAGGTCAAAGCTCCCTTATGTGGCATTTGTGTATATCTTGGTCAAATGAGGGCTGTTCCAAATCACACTAAGGGTCCATCTAGCCTAACGTGATGTTAATAATGACTGATATTGGACTACTGTCCATTCATTATGTTATTAATTAGTTTTATGAACAGATGTATTCTTAAAAGGAGACATTTTCCATGGAAAAATCTACTGGTGGAAAATTCTCTGAAATATTTCTTGTCACAGAAAATTTTCCAAACCCACATCCCCCTGCAAGCATGCCAGTAAGGCAGCAACATCCTATATTCTGAGTTCAATACTTGGGTGGCAATTCAGGAAGTCAATACAGTAGGTGAAAGAAGAACAAAAGGAGAGGCTTGCTTCATCAAAACAAAGGCCTGCCGGGCCCAATATTGCCTTCTCACAATGTTCAAGCAGATGTCCTGTTCAATTTGAATGTGATCGCATTTCCCATGTATGTTCAAGAGTACAAAGTCCAACAAATTCCTCACTTGCCTTGTAGACAATTTTATGGTCCAGAAGGTAGAAGAGGCAACACGGGGGTCAGCTACTCTCGATCTCCTCCTAACAAACGCGGAGGACCTGATCAATACAGTTGAAGTGGTCAGATCCTTAGGGGCAAGTGACCATGTGCTCCTGCAGTTTGTGATATGAAGAAAGGCCAAAACTAAGACAAGTCAAACCCACATTCTGGATTTTTGGAAAGATGACTTCCAAAAAATGAAGGAAATACTGAGCAGCATTCCGTGGATGCCAATATTAAAAGACATGGGAGTTCAGGGTAGATGGGAGTTTTTCAAGAGTGAAATACACAAGGCACAATTGCAAACCGTGCTGACAAAGAGGGGAAAAACCCAAGACAATTGCAAAAAAGCCAGAATGGATGTCCAAAGAACTTTTAACTGGGCTAAGACTCAAAAGAGACATGCACAAGAAGTGGAAAAGGGGAGAAATCACCAAAGAAGAATTCAAACGAATAACCAACTCCTGTAGGAAAAAGGTTTGCATGGCTAAAGCAAAAAATTAAATCAGGCTTGCCAGGGATATTAAAAACTTCAGTAAATAATTATAATAATAATTTATTTATGTTCCGCCCTATTTCCCCGGAGGGACTTGGGGTGGATTCCAAACATAAAAGGCAAACATTCAATGCCGAGATACAACAACAATACATTCATAGTAATGAAATTTAACAACCCAACATATAAACACAAATTATGATTTAACAACTAAAAAATTAATGAAAAACGCAGCCTCTTATATCAGGCATAAGAAAAAACATCAAGCCTCAAACAGAAGCATAACAAGGAGGTGATAGGGCCTCTGCAATCAGAAAATGGGGTAATACTGGCAGGGGATAGGGCAAAGGCGGAATTACTTAATGCCTTCTTTTCCTCAGTCTTCTTGCAAAAAGAAAGTCATCCTTAACCTCAGCAACCTGGAATGGACAAAGAATTTGGGGAAATACAATCCCAAATAGGGGAAGAAGTCATCCAGGAATACCTGGCTGCTCTAAACAAATTGAAGTCCCCAGGGCCAGATCAACTACATCTAAAAGTATTGAAGGAGCTAGTGGAAGTCATTTGGAGCCACTGGTAATCATCTTTGAGAGTTCTTGGAGAACAGGACTAGTCCCAGCAGATTGGAGGAGGGTGAATGTAGTCTCTATCTTCAAGAAGGGAAAAAGGGACGACCCAAACAATCACGTTGATACCAGGCAAGATTCTGGAAAAGATATTTAAGGAAGTGGTGTGCAAACACTTAGAAATCAATGTGGTCATCGCTAATAGTCAACATGGATGTATCAAAAACAAATCATGCCAGACTAATCTGATCTCTTTTTTCAATAGAGTTACAAGCTGGGTAGATGCAGGGAATAAATCTGGATTTTAGGAAGGACTTCCTTCGACAGGGTCCCCCATGACCTCCTGGAAAACAAATTAGTCAAATATGGACTAGGCAAAACTACGGTTTGGTGGATCTGTAATTGGTTAAGTGAACAAACCCAAAGGGTGATTCTCCCCAATGCTTCCTCTTCATCCTGGAAAGAAGTGGCGAGTGAAGTGGGCCTGGGCCTGGCTCTGTTCAACATCTTTACTAATGACTTAGATGAAGGATTAAAAGGCAAGATCATCAAGTTTGCAGACAACAGCAAATTGGGAGGGATAGCCAATACTCCAGAAGACAGGAACAGAATTCAAAGTGATTTTAACATATTAGAGCTTTTTTTTTTTAATGTCAGGAGCAACTTGAGAAACTGCAAGTTGCTTCTTGTGTGAGTGAATTTTATTTATTTATTTATTTACTACATTTCTATACCGCCATTTTCAGCCCAAGGGGGACTCATGGTGGTTTACATAGTGGCACAATTCGATCCCTGAACAATATAAAAACAGATAAGACAATTAAACATAGCTAAAAATTTCAATTACATTATAAAAACCTAATAAAACCATAGGCTGTCTGCAGAATTGGCTGTCTGCAAGGACTTCGCCAGGGAATGTCTGGATGTTTGATGTTTTACCATTCTTATGGGAGGCTTCTCTCATGTCCCTGACAGAGGGAGTTCAACCTGCCTTTTCCGAATTTGGATCACTGCCCTGTCAGTCAGGAGTCCTGCTGGCACAAGGGTTTAACACATTGTGCCACCGGGGGGATTATGGGCCAAAACTAACAAAATGAAGTTCAACAGACACTTAGGCAGAAAAAAAATGTAATGCAAAGATACATATTGAAAGTAATATATGCCATCATTAGCAGCCATTGGGCCCAGGTACCTCCTGAAATAGAGCTCAAAGAGGAGGACATTAGGCCTCAGAGAACAGCCTCAGCATATATGCTGAAATCCCCAAATAGAACAATTGTTCAGAGGAGGGCGCTGTTGGGAGAGGAACACAATCCTGTCTAACCCAACAGACTAGGGACAGAACACCCTATGATGATGATGATTCAAGATGCAAACAGGGTTCGAAGCACAGAGAACAGAGTCCAGAAATCTAACTCAGGTCCAGGACCAAGATATAAAGCGACCTGCTACCAAGAGATATTCTTCCCCGGGTGATTTTATCATGAGCAAGCTTTCATAGGACATCACTGGAGCCCGTGGTCCTTTCCATGTTCCAAAGTCTTCCCAAGCATGCTGGAATAGTGGAAAGACCCTCTTCTGCTGGAGAAATGTCCCAGCTACCAAGCCTGATCAACCAGAATGCAGGCCATGGCAATCGCCTTCTATCCTAAGCGAGGAGACCCAGTTCTCCTTCTGGATACTGCCCCGTTCAACAGATATCCTGCTCCCTTCATCAGCTAGGTCACCTCCCTTCCTCGGAAGGAGAAGGGTGGAAGCCAGGAATTTTTCAATTCCTGAGCTATCCTATCCTGAAAGGGGGTGGAGGTCCCAGGCCAATGTCTGCAGGTAGAGTAGTAGCAGCAAGCGGCCCAGGTGCTCTCTTTTCTGAATCTTGTTACTCCTTATGCCATATGTCCTGACACTCCCAGTGCTGTATATGCTCACCCATATTTTCTGGGATGATTTTTGTCCAAAATGTATTGACTTGTACATGACTACCCACAACTGCTTTGGAAAGGAAAATCTGATATAAATATATAATTGTAAAGCTCCGAATAGAACTACTCACAACTTCCATATCCCCTTCTACACTGCCATATAATCCAGATTATCAATGCAGATACTCCACAATATTAGCTTTGAACTGGATTATTTGAGTCTACACTGCCATATAACCCAGTTGAAAGGAGACAATCTGGAGAAAGAGTATAAATAAAGTGAATAATAATAGTAGCATATGGCAGTATACAGTAGAAGGAGCCTCATTCAGTTACTAGAGTTATTTCTGGATTCATTACTCAACTAATTGCTCCTTCCATTAAGTTGCTCCTTTGTAGTTTTTAGTTTGTTCAAGGCAGCCTGGGTGGAGTCTTCAGTAGATATCCCCATTGGTATGCCATGAATTTGATTTGGCGCAATAGGAAACTATTAAAATTTGGAACAGATAGCTGTCTCCTATCTTTATATGGGAACATCACAGTTTCTAGTTTTATTCTGGGGTTTTTGCCATTACAAATATCATTCATTCTTTTATATAACTGTTTTCATATGATACATTCCGAAGAGTGGATAATGATTCATGGAGAAATAGGGTTTTTCCCCCCTCAAGCCTGTCTTGCCAGTTAATGAGTTTGGGAACATGTCCCAAAATCTTTTTCCCTCCAGGCTTTTTATAATGCACTCAAATTATTCAGTACGATGCTTCCTTTATACAGTCTGACGCCTAAATATTTAATTGAATGTACAACTTCTATAAATGCTAAATCTAATTGTTTGCATTTGATACAACATGTCAATGGTAAATGCCTCCTGTTGTCTCCTTCAAAGAAAACAAAGGTGCTGAAAAGGACTTTATTATATCATTAGCAAATTAGCAGACTGATCCCATGAGTTTCAAGCTGGAAGTCTATTTTACAGCATATTCACAGATAAGTATGCATAGGAATGCTGCCTGAAGGGACCTGGTAGGCTCTTGTGAGCCAGCAAGAATTAGCTCGCCTCTTTAAAACTCAAAATTACAACTATTTGCACAACGTTGGAGATGATTTCCATATCCTCCTCAATTTATGTATCTCCAGTCTAGTTTTATGCAGTCTAAGTTCTTCTATATTTTAAAATTACTGAAATTAATGAATAGGTTTGCAGATTTTGCTGCAATCTTTGTCAGCTGTACTGATGCAATGCAAATGAAATGCACAAGTACAGGGTGGGTGGCGCCTGGCTTGAAAACAGTCCATGTGAAAGGGGCCTTAGCAGAGCACAAGCTGAACATGAGCTAAGAGTGTGATGCTGCAGCTCAAAAGGCTAATGCACCATTGGAGTATCGTGCAGAGATCAAGAGAAGTCAAAGTCCTGCTCTGTTCTGTTTTGGCCACCGGGGATAACACTGTGTCCATTTCTGGGCACCACAATTCAAGAAAGATATTGATAAGCGAGAACGTTTCCAGAGGAGGGAGACCAGCATTGTCAGAGTTTTTAGAAACCAAGCCCTATGAGAAATTGCCTTAGGAGTTGGGCATGTTTAGCTAGGAGAAAAGAAGGCCGAGAGGAGACACAAGAGCCATGTTCAAATCCTGGAAAGGGTGTCCCGTTGAGGAGAAACAACCAAGCTTGTTTTCTGCTGCTCTGGAGACTGGGACACCAAGGAAGAATGAATTCCAATGGCAGGGAAAACATTCCACCTAAACGTTAGGAAAAACTTCCTGATAGTGACACCTGTTTAGCAGTGGAATAGACTGCTACTATGGCTGGATTTACATTGCTATATAATCCAAATAATCCAAATAATAATAATAATAATAGTAATACTTCAATTGTACCCTGCCCCATCTCCCTGAGGGAACTCGGAACAGCTTACAACAAAAATAACAGTGCTAACCATAAATAATAATTATTAAGAGATACAACAAAATTAACTTAAATCAACAAAAATAGTGAGACAAAATAATATAAAATAAAACAACATGTTAAATTGACACAGACAATCATCATTCATAAGTAAAAATACATAGTGGTTATGTTATATAAACCAATGAAAACATCCCAGCCACTGATCGCTTTGAACAGGATTATATGCATTGCCATACAATCCAGTTCAAAACAGATAATATGGATTTTATATGGCAGTGTAGATCCAGCCTGCGTGACATTCAGAAAGTCTTTTTTTTCTGTTGCCAAATATTTTGGGGCCCCAACATTGAGCTAAGGAGTAGAGACCCACAGTTTAAGAAGCAGCAATCTATGCGGCTTGAGTCATTGAAGAAGCCTTGAAACTCATTCCTCAAAAGCATCCTGGTTCCAAACTAGAGCTGTGTGAAATGTCAAAAATTTGTTCTGTTTTTCTATTGAATTTCAGGGTCTCCCACTCCACCCTCGAATGCTGTTTTCGGGGAGATTCTTCCCGAAATGGAAGCGGAACTCTGAATCCTGGATTGCGAATCCAAATTATGCCCCCCTTCCTAATTTCTCGGAATCTTTCTGAAAACAGAACAGATTTCTGCCATTTCACACACCCTTCTTCCAAACCATTCGGCTGCAATTCAGGCCCCTTTTCAAGAAACGCAATAAAGTTTCAGCCTAAAAAGGGTTCCTTTATTAGCTCTGTGTGTTTGTGTGTCATGTGTGAAAAAAACAGTCCTTAAGTTTCAGCCTTTCCTGTGGAGTCAAGACTAGATTTCTTTGTATAATGAAGCGGTTAAGATCCATAAAGGGGCCTTGATATACGTCGTGAGTCCGGACTCTTATGTTTTTGCACCCTTTGAGGCTGAATCACGTCGACTTGTTTTACTGACCAAAACAAACCCGCGTTTTTCTTCCCCGTCCACTGCTGCAAGGCCAACACAGTGATTTTCTTCACGCGCCTTTGACAGTACAGTCAGCTGAATTCATATTACATAATCTTTATTTCTGGCTGTATACTCAGAGTGGTTAAAAAACTACTCCTAGAGTGTAATTTTTCATGCTGCCAACCTAAGTTTCAGGAGGCTCGAAAAATCATAACAAGACCTCTTGTTGAAGGGAATTTAATGTGGAAATTGCAAGAAGTATGAAAGCCAAACTAGCTCTCTCTCTCTCTCTCTCTCTCTCTCTCTCTCTCTCTCTCTCTCTCTCTCTCATATTTATTTATTTTTATTTTATTTTTGCAGACTCTCCTCTGCTTCTGAGTCATGGCCTACTCTTAAGTTAGTACCAGGACTGTGTAATGTTGTTTCATCGGAGACCACCTTGGAGAAAACCTCCCATTCGAACAGTATCATCTGAAATGACTTAATTTTGTTGAATCTGAGTGTCTGTATTGCTAGCAAAGTCACTGGTCTCCAGAGATGCCATACTATTTGTTTGCACAGTGTTCCCGATGTTCGACTTTGAAGAGTTCTTCTTGCCATCAGAGTTCCTTACCCATATCATTTTTCAGAGGTGTTATATATATATATATATATATATATATATATATATATATACACACACACACACACACACACACACATATACACACACTGTATATATACTGTATATATATATATATAGAGAGAGAGAGAGAGAGAGAGAGAGAGAGACTCCGTTTTCAATAGTTGGGATGTGAATATGTATCTGTGTTCCAGATTGTCAGTTTTTATGTTCATATATTCAGACGTGGAGCATGCCCTTTCTTGCAAAATAGCATCTAATCTAAGGCCCCTTCTACACTGCCATATAAACTCCACATTATCTGCTTTGAGCTGGAATGTATGGCCGTGTAGACTCATATAATCCAGTTCAAAGAAGATAATCTGGATTATTTGCTTTGATTATACAGCAGGGTAGATCCAGCTTCACTATGGACTGGCAGCCAATAACTCATGGGCCAGCAGTAGTCCATGGGCCACCGGTTTGAATAGCATGGCTTTACAGTATTATGAAGAACTGTTAAAATGAAACTAGTTGTAGCATTGAAATAGTAATTGTGATCTTCCTCTTGAAGTAGTACATTCACTGTCTTCAGGCAAAAAACGTAGGCCGCATGTGGAAAATATAGTGGCTCTATGGCTTGATTTGATTCTGTTTTGTCCTCCGTTGAAACTGCTGAACAAGAAAACCGTTCCTCTTCTTGTCTCTTCTTCAGCCCTTTATGCAGGCAAAGGGCTGTGCTATGAATTACTTCTTGGCTGGGTTCTTATGGAATCATTGGAAAAACTTTCCAGTCGCAATTGACTGTCATTTTGGGGACATTCTAATGGAATATTTGCCTAATTGGGCCACAATTTAGGAGGCTTGGGAAAAGAATGTGTTCCGTTCACTGAAGAACATTGCTTTAAAAAGATGAGCCTTGGTGTTTTTAAAATGTAGGGTTTTGCCCATGTTGTGCCCTTTCTAAAATCTGCCTAAATAAATAGTCAAAAGGCAACAGATTTCACCTGACCTGAGAAGCTAAGCCAGGTTGGCTCTAGTTAGTATTTGGATGAGAGACTGCCAATGAATGCTGGCTGCTATAGCATACATGGGCAAACTTCGGCCCTCCGGGTGTATTGGACTTCAACTCCCACCATTCCTAACAGCCTCAGGCCCTTTTCTTTTCCACTTAAGCAGCTGAGGAGGGAAAGGAAGGGGCCTGAGGCTGTTAGGAATGGTGGGAATTGAAGTCCAAAACACCTGGAGGGAGGGTTGAAGTTAGTAGCCAGCTGCATTAAATCACTACTGACTGAGAGGTCATGAGTTCAAAGCTAGCCTGGGTCAGAGTAAGCTCCCAACCATTAATAGTCTAGCTTGCCGTTGACCTATTGTAGCACAGCAGTTCTCGTTTGTGACTGGAGGGCAGGGAATAGGTCCTGGGGTTCCATTAGCTTTGGGGCCCGCAGCAGCAGATGTGGATTCAGAGGATGAGCTAGATGACTGGGGTGAAGCACAGGGCCCTTCGGATGGGCCTCGTTCGCCTGCAGAGAGCTTGGCATGGGATGAGATGATGTTTGGGCCCAGCATAGATTCCGATCACCAGGTGGAGATGGGAAGCAGCGAAGGGAGTTATGAACACCCCGGGGGGAGGAATTCCCAAGAGTTTGAAAGTGTAAACATGGACGAAGCCGAATGGGAAAGTGCTAGGGAGGAAAGTTCTCAGGAAGATAGCGACACAGCTGCTGAGAGGCAAGGTCGCTCCTTCGATAGGAGACGGGACATTGAGTCTACCAGGAGGGCTTGGTCTAGGGTCCTAGACCGACCAAGGTCCGTGAGCAGAGATTGGAGACGGAGAAGCCTAGAGCGTCGCGGACCTCGGCCGAAGGATTAAGTATAGGATCCGTGGGAACGCATCCTCAGTTCTCCGGCCACGTCTTTCCTGAATAGGCGTGAAGCGGAGTGGGACCACAAGCTAAGCCGTGGTCATCAAGCCTTGCCTTGTATTTGCCTTGCCTTGTTTCTTGATCCGCATTGGATTGCGGAGCCCTGCCTCGTTTCTTGAACCGCATTGGATTGCGGAGCCTTGCCAAGCTTCAAGTTTATTTGCTACGTTACTTTGGACAAACTTGCTTCTTACCTTTTGGACAATTGCTTATTATTGGACTATATATTCTTTGGAACTGTTTTTATACTCAATAAAGTAGTTAGCCTTCAGTACGTCTCTGTGTGTGTGTGATTAAGGGGCCCGCTAAGTCCGTGATCGTGACACCTATGCAGCCCGAAAGATAGTTGCATCTGTCAAGTAGGAAATTTGGATACCGCTTTATGCGGGGAGGCTAATTTAACTAATTTACGATGCCATAAAACCTTCCAGTAGCGTGCAGAAGAATGAGGATGTACTCCATCAAAGGACCTGGTGTCATAAGTGGACAGTGAAGTGGTAGCTCCCCCTGTGGCCGGAACCGAGCATACCCTCATGAAGCCGGAAAAGTGGAATGTTAAATTGCCTCTGTGTTTGTTTATATATGTTGTATGTCTAAATGACATTGAATGTTTGCCATGTATATGTGCATTGCAATCCGCCCTGAGTCCCCTGCGGGGTGAGAAGGGCGGAATATAAATACTGTAAATAAAATAAAATATATAATCCAATTCAAAGAAGATAATGTGGATTTTTCTGCTTTAATAATCTGAGTTATATAGCAGTGTAGAAGCCATAAAATGCACAGCAGCGTGGCAGTGATTTTTGAAACGTTTAAAGGTATTTAAATCATGCACACAAAGCATTTCCTTTTTCTTTTCTGTTTGTTTTGAAATCATTTTTATTCAGACAGGCAAACAAAGGGGGAAAACGTTTTTAAAATACAACAAAGACAACACCAAGAGACACAAAGCAGAAACAGCAACTATAGAAAACAAAAATCACAAGCATTTTTTCACTGGATACAACATAGCTAAACCTTTATTTACAAGGTACAGCCATTAAAATGATACACATTTTAAGCAAATACTGCCTACTAAAATAATCTACAGGCCTCCCTCTTGTTGCCTGTTGATTTTAACTTATTTGTTACTCTTTCTAAAGTATTTTTATAAAAACACGCACTCTCTCTCCCTCTCTATACACACAAACACCCCCCCCCCAAGATTGCTCCATCTTTGCTGTGCAAAAGTACGGTAATCAATACATCCCAGCCTTTAATTGAATTCAGTCAAGGATTTCTACTTCATCAACGTAGTCAATTTAGACCCTTTCTACACTGACATATAAAATCCAGATGGTCTGCTTTGGACTGGATTATCTAGCAGTGTATATTTGTATAATCCAGTTCAAAGCAGATCAGGGGGATCATCTGCTTTGATAATCTGGATTATATGGCAGTGTAGAAGGGGACCTTAGTTTTCCCAAGTTCACAATTTTGTACTATTAGTATTAATATTTATTTGCACAAAGCATTTTCTGAACGACGAAGCTCAACCCACCAATCTGTTGAATGACTGCAACTTTCTAGTGTATATATATATTTAAAAAATTGGGAGGCTCAAGAGGCATTTCAAACTTGCAAATCATCCAAGCGGTGAGCGGGACACTGCAAAAATAGAGGAAAAAACAGAGAAATGGCAGCTTCCATGTTGGGGGGAGGTCATAGTGCCACAATACGCTTTGATGGCCACATCTGATCTAAAGATACTGCATTCAGTTCTGAGCACCTCATCTTAAGAAGACAAGTTGGACTGAGTTCTGAGAAGAGCAACGGCAACAAGAGGACAAAACCTATGAGGAGACATTGAACAAGTTGGGCATGTCCATCTTATTCGTGTGATATGAATGCGGCCTTTAAATGGGATTAATGTTAATTGGGTTTCATTGCTTTTACCAACAAGAGTGAGTTCTGTTATATTTTTAGTGGTAGTATATGTCTTGATTGTTGTAAAGTTTTATATTTATATGGGTGTCTATGAGTTATAATTAACATGTTGATTGGGATTTATTTTTCTTCTATGTATGGTGATTTATCTTTTTTGATTGTTTTGATTTAACCTTTTTCAGATTCTAAGTGTGACCGATATTATGGATATTGTTTCCTCTTGTTGTAAGCTGCCTGAGTCCCCTTGGGGAATATAAATAAAGCTTTGCTGTTGTTGTTGTTATTCAAGGGCTGGCATAAAGAAGAAGATACAGGCCTGTTCTTTGCTGCCTCAAAGTGGGATAGAGTTTGATGGAACATCATACAGAAATTCATGACAATGAGAGCAGTTTGGCCATGGAAGCAGTTGGCTGGAGTTGGGGAGGTCCTTCTCTGCATGTCTTCCAAGATAGACTTGGGCTGGAACCCCTTTGCCAGATAATGCTGTTTCAGAATGCCGACTGATTTTAACTTTTAATGTTTTAATAATATGGAAAGTTTTTAAGGGTTATTGAACTTCTAATACTTGTTTAGTTAAGGCTTTTAATTATTTGTATGTTTATTTTTAATATGATGTGAGCCACCTTGAGTCTGTCCTGGAGAAAGACAGCATAGAAATAATTGTAATAAATGAATAATAAATAAATCACATTAAACTGGATTATATGGCAGCGTAGAACAGGCATGGGCCAGCTTGGATCCTCCAGGTGTTTTGGATTGCAACTTCCACTACTCCTAACAGCCGGTAGGAAGTTTGTGGAAGTTGCAGTACAAACACCTGGAGGGCCCAAGTTTGCCCATGCTTGATGAAGACTCATATAATCCAATTCAAAGCAGTTAATCTGAATTCTGAAGATGGGGGACACATTGCTTGAGAGCAGTATGTGTGAAAAAGATATTGGAGTCCTTATGGACAAGAAGTTAAACATGAGCCAACAATGTGATGCAGCAGCAAAAAAAGGCAACGGGATTTTGGCCTGCATCAATAGGAGTATAGTGCCAAGATCCAGGGAAGTCATGCTACCCCTCTATTCTGCCTTGGTTAGACCACATCTGGAATACTGTGTCCAATACTGGGCACCACAATTGAAGAGAAATGTTGACAAGCGGCAATGTGTCCAGAGGGGGGCGACTCAAATAATCAAGGGTCTGGAGAACAAACCTTATGAGGAGCAGCTTAAAGAGCTGGACATGTTTAGCCTGAAGAAGAGAAGCCGAAAGGAGACATGATGGGCATATATAAGTATGTGAGAGGAAGTCATAGGGAGGAGGGAGCAAGCTTGTTTTCTGCTGCCCTGGAGACTAGGACATGGAATGATGGCTTCAGACTACAGGAAAAGATATTCCATCTTAACATTAGGAAGAACTTCTTGACTGCGAGAGCTGTTCAGGAGTGGAACTCTCTGCCCCAGAGTGGGGTGGAGGCTCATTATTTGGAGGCTTTTAAACAGAGGCTGGATGGCCATCTGTTGGTGGTGCTTTGAATGCAATTTTCCTGCTTCTTGGCAGGGGGTTGGACTGGATGGCCCATGAGGTCTCTTCCAACTCTATCATTCTATGATTATTTCACAGTGTAGATCCAGCCCTGAACAGGGATGTTCTTGCTGGAGATTCTGTATGGCCCAGGGGTCTCTTTGCAACTCTTATGATTTCATGCCATCAGTACCAAATATTTGAGAAAACAAGGTGCCTGCCTTTTGTTCAAGAAAGGTGACATGAACAAATGCAGGTGGCCATGGGAGTTTTAATGGAAACATTATGTTTTCAAAGCATATAGTATCTGGCCTCTGTGTAGCTCTAAGCCCCGTGATCTTTTAAAAAGGGAAGGGAAGGGAGCGTAAGGAGGAAATGTGTCTATCATTATAGATTTGTCTAATAACACATGGGGCAAAATGTATGCCTATGGTCACATATAAAAGTGCAGTCTACCACCTGCTGAACATTTATGTCAGATTTATTATTACAGTATTATTATTAATGATACGAGCAGATTTTGCATATTTATTCCAAACACGTCTTTTATCTTTCACATTTTCCCACCCTCTTCCTATTTCCCACTCTTCTTCCTTTCTATATTATTCATTCATTTATCTAATATATCTTAGATCTGTTCACTCTTTTTTCTCCTCCCACCTCATACCCATATATTACAATTTTCATTATAACTTCAACTTCAGCCATGAGCTCAGCTTTTCCCATCTTTGTACAATATTTACATTGGCTTCACCACTTTTTCTCCATTCCAGATATCAACTATTTCTCTTTAATTTTCCTACTTTTGTCTTCCTTCTTATCCTCCCAGGTTATACTTGCTGTAATATCTGATTGTACCTGATACAACAAGGAATTGTTCCAATTAACTGTATTCCATTTTCACATCTTTCCAACCCCGTAGTATTACTGCCTTTCCTGCAAGAACCATCACTTTGAATACATCGATCTTATTGTTCTCTAATATTCCCATCAGCATCAACTCCATATTTACTTGAAGTGGTATTCTAAAGTATTTCTCCATTTTCTTCATTATTTTCCCCCAAAAGGCTTTTGCCTTTGGACATTCCCACCATATGTGAGTAACGTACCTTCCTTTGCTTAACCCACAATGCCAACATGTTGAACTTTTCCCTGTAATAATAATAAATAATAATAACGCTTTATTTATATTCCGCCTTTCTCACCCCGAAGGGGACTCAGGGCAGATCACAAGTACACATAGATGGCAAACATTCAATGGCATTTGTATAGACATAAACACAGTACACAGACAGAACAGAAGGAGGTTTTTTGTGTCGTGCCACAGGGGGTGCTGTCGCTCCATCCTCTATGACGAAGAGCTGTCAGGACTTCTGCATTCCAGCACTTTCTAATCTTCTCTTTCTCCACGGCATTGTAAAAACCTCCCCCGCTTTTTTTTTTAGTGGTACCTAATTTCTCTAATTACAGCTAAAGCTGTTTTCGAACTGCTGAGGTAAACCGTGGGCAGGGCTGACAGTTGGCTGCCCACACCAACCCGGGGTTCGAACTTGCAACCTTTCGGTTGATAGATCTTTTAGCTGCTGCTGATTTAACAGCTGTGCTAAACCTCCAGTCCAAATATGTAATCATATTTGATAGTTGTGCTGGGGTTCGATACCATTTCCAAATAAATTTCCTTTCCATTTCTTTATACTTCTCTATTTTGATTTTCTCTGAACTCGGTGCTTTTCTGATTCTGTCCTCTATCATACTCCCCTGGCTTATACATTTCCCCTGTTTCAGTTTAATATATAAACCTAGTACCTTAATCTAATTTTTGTTTCCCATCTTGTATGTTATTCTATCTATGGAGATGAGGTGGCCTTTCATATCGTACAAATCTTTAATCCTATTGTCTTTCATTTCTGTCTACCAGCTAGGATCAGACTCCTTCCCATAAAGACTATCTAAAGGAGTCAATTTCGATGTTCCTGGCATCCATTTGGGCTGCCATTTTTTCAATATTTTTAATGCCAATTGGTGTCACAATGGCACAATGGAGTCCACCCACTGACAGGTCTGGGTCAACTTGGGCCCTCCCTCCAGGTGTTTTGGACTTCAACTCTCACAATTCCTAATAGCCTCAGGCCCTTTCCTTTTCCCCTTTCAGCAGCTTAAATGGAAAAGGGGAAGAAAGGAATGGAGCCAGAGGCTGTTAGGAATTGTGAGAATTGGAGTCCAAAACACCTGGAGGGCCCAATTTGGCCCATGCCTGATCTACCAGCATCGGACACTTTACATTCCTCATGCCATATATCGTACCAGGGGATTCTCTTCTACCATAGGTTTGTTTCTTCTGAAAATATTGTTCTAAGATTTTTTTAAAAAACAACCACAGTTCTCTTCTTCTCAAGTAGGTACATACATGCATTTTATGGAAATGAGAGACCACGTCACCCAGAAATATAACTTTTGTAGCCATACCCGGTACACAACAAAACCTCTTTCTCTCATTATTTTAATGATTTAATATGCAGCTCCTAAACTCTGAGTCATTAGTCAGGTGAGTAATCAAAAAAGTACTGCGAACAGCCAGGCTTGATAGTGAGTCATGGAACCACAAGGAATTTGGAGGCAAGACTGAAAATGTTCACATCCAGGCACCTAGATCTTTCTGTGTAAACAGCTAATACTCAGGAGAAGTATACGTATATGGGGATGTTAGTATATGGTAAGCGGTTTCTCAAGTCTCTACCACTTCAAAATCTGGCAAAATCACAGGAGTAATACTTGAATGCTCTTATATTTTTCCCACCTTGAAGCTGGAAAAAACTGAACTAATAATAATCCCTTTTGGATGGCATAGCTATATTTTGCTTGCAAGCAGAATAATTGATGTGAAAGGAGCATCAAAGGTTCTAGAAGAGGCATTCTGACTATATAGTCACACCTGTTTAACTTCAGCATTAATTCTTATTGTTATTATTTTTGTTGTTATTATTCTTATTCTTATTTGAAACACAACAAGATTAGTACACAGCAAACAAGTGGCTGTTGTATTGGATCACACGTTGGACACTCCTGAGTGTCTAGGACTTTGTGATGTATCGGCGAATAATGCATGCAGATCCCAGTAGAGTGGCCTTTTGCAACTGACAGATTATAATTTTGTGTTTAAGTGCAGGCCAAGGTCTTTAGGCCCTGCACCCAGTGTGCCGATCACCACTGGGACCACCTTGACTGGCTTGTGCAGAGTCTTTGCAGTTTGATCTTTAAATCCTCATATTGTGTCAGCTTTTCCAGTTGTTTCTCTTCAATCCTGCTGTTGCCTGGGATTGCAACATTGACGATCCATACTTGGTTTTTTAACACAATTGTGAAGTCAGGAGTGTTGTGCTCCAAAAGTCTGTCAGTCTGAATTCGGAAGTCCCAGAGTAGTTTGATGTGTTTATTTTCTGTAACTTTTTCAGGCTTGTGATCCCACCAGTTCTTTGTCACAGGCAGATTATTATTATTATTAAGTTTTATTACTTGCCTCTCCTAGCGACCTGAGGCAGGGTACGACAGGGTTGAAAACAGAATGACAAAGCACAACACTATTAAAAGATATGTCACACAAGACTACTAATATCTAACACATACATAATAATCCTTATCTGGGAGTCTATGCGGCCCGTGCAGAATGTATCAATAACATTATAACAAAATTTGAAACTTTTTCTGTTTCTGGTTTGAAAGTATTATTCCTGTTTATTTGTGTGGCACTTACTTTGGAAGAGTTGTTCGACTCTGGAAACTTTGTTTTTGTGGCACAAACTAGGTTGAATTGATTGAGACTCAATGATGAGATATTCACTGAAAAATGCGAGCCAAATGTGCTATAGCAGGATGTTCCTCCTGCAAAGAGAAAGTGTTTGCAGTTCAATCTTTTTTCCATGTCTGTATGATAGAACCAATTAGGAAATGACATTGATAACCCAGGATCAAAATCGTGTGATGGAGTGTAATGAATTTGTTGGTATGTTCTCAAGGTTTGGCCCTGTATGTCCTCAGACTCTGGTTGTTGACCCTGATCACATAATATCGCAGTTACAGCATTTCTAGCATTGCACAAATGGCAGAGCTCAGCAAACAATCCAGACCTTGGGGAGATGGTATTTATGTCAACATAGAGTAATAATCAGGCCCATTATTACTGTATTGATCAGCATATGGCTGAATTTTTTATTCTTATTTCTAGCCAACACAATAAATGTGTGTAATGGGCTTATCTTGGTTTCATTCTTATTTCTTATTCTTATGCAGTTTATTCTTATTCCTTTTCATATTCAGAGATGTAATTCTTAACAGGTTTCGGAAAATATGTTTGTACTTAGAATGAAAGTCATTTGTGAGGAGGAGGATTTGACAAGTTCATATTCTGCTGCTTGCACTAAAGCAGAATTGTGCTTGGTCATGCACATATTTGTGACATCTATGACAACATCTATCCAAATGTTATACTGTTGTGCATTCCCCACCTGCAGAGCTGAGGAACAGAAACACAATCTTGGCGGAAACTGCCAAGCATCATGTCCTTTTACAAAGTCACTTCTATAGGGACATGCAATCTGTTTATATTACTCCTATTGTACAGAAAATCTCAGGCAGAAATGAGGAATATTATAACATCTCATTGAAGATAGGCCGGGATCCATCGATCACTTATGGAGTAGCTTTGTGTGGCAGCTATAAAAATAAGGATGCAGATTGTGGATGATTTTAGCGGATAAAGTTTTAACTTTCTCATTTTATTAGCCATGGACTTTCTGCTTTTAATGTTGTGATTTTTTTCTTTTTAATGTTGACACTTTTTTTAAAAAACCCACTCTTTTTTAATGTTATAAAGTTTCAAAGTTCTATACTCGTGGTCTGTGACCGTAATAATAAAATTCATTCAATCTTATTGACATCCATACGTTATTAAATTGTATTAGATGTTTGGGAAAGAATGTTGAACAGATAACAAGAACAACAACAACAACTGTATTTGTATTCTGCCCTATCTCCCTGAGGAAACTCGGGGCAGATTCCAACATACAACAGCAAACATTCAATGCCTACATAAAACAAATACTGACATAAACGTCTAGGAAAAAAACCCCACATATGAAAAGAACATTAAAACCTAACATCAAATTAAAGCCTAACATCAGTAAATTAAACCTGACACCAATAAATTAAACTACACGTAGTCATCCAAAATTGTATAATAACATAAAATCTAAACAAAACATCTGCATTAATTTACAACAGATAGTTGTTCTTCTTGATGTTATCCATTCACTTAATGCACTTGGTAGCTTCTAAATGTGTTTGTGAAATATTGCATAGCTGAGATATTGACAAGCCATTTCTATTTTTCTGTCACATGACAGAGGGCAGTGACAGTAACAACCGTCTTCAAAGAGCAAGGTTATATTGATTTGGGGATTCATGGAACATGAATTAACATGATCCTGGACAAATGACCAATGCCATATTAACGAACAGACCACATTAAAATGTATTTTTGCGACCTCCATTCATGACCTTTGAATCTCTCTACACTTGGAAGTGTAATATGTTGTATTCCTTGTTTTGCCTACCATTTTACTCTTAGTGTACACTTTTTCTTTTATTGTGTTGGCCGTAGAACATAATAAAGACATGTGGATTGATATACTTAATTGGTACCGTAGCACACATACACTAAAACAGATTAGTGTTAATCATAACAGAATCAAGCAGATGCATCCTTTTAAAAGCCTCATTAATAGATGTAAAATAAAATTTGTGAGAAATGCATAGACGAAGGTGTGAAGATGGAAAAGATACTGAGAACAATCTGCGCACGGTTGCTATGCATGCAAATCCAAAGCATGAATCCAGAAAACAGCCATCTGGGAATCTGCAGTGCTCGTATTTAGCTTACTACACTTCAGTTCTCTGCAGCAGAGAACTGAAGTGTAGTAAGCTAAATACGAGCACTGCAGTTCTCTCCTCTACATGTGGAGCTTGCTGCCAAAAGATACCAAATCCATACAAACAAATTTTACAGGGATTGAAGAAAAGGTGTTGCGGATATGCATTCTTTGGCCACAAAATGCAGTTTTCCAAGCCATGTCTCAAAGTGATTTGATACGTATGTTTTGATAGTTTTGATTCAACTCCTAGCCAAACAATGTGCTGCCACCTATTATAACTCACTTTTTAGGGGGTTGGGGGTTGGTATTTGTCACTTTTTGGAAACAAACTCCACGAATGTTCTGTAAAGAGCCATCCTCTTCATAGAAGATCCAGCCTATAAAGCAGAGGCAGACAAAGCCCCTTGGCCCATACATCTCACCTGCGGGCCACAGCATCGTGGATGGGAGTGTTTCTGCTGCTGGCATGAACTAGTCATTTTTCTGTTTTCCTGGGATGTATAGGAACCAAAGAGACTCAAATATCCATTCTCTTGTGGCAGTTTTCTCAACACTTTTTCAGTTCAAAAACACTCATTTTGTATGACACTTGGGGAGTCTCAAGTAAACTGCTGGGTAAGTCTAGGGCCTCTAAACTACATGCAGCCCTTGAATGAGTGTAAGGAGGGTAAGGCGATAGAGCTCAGTGTTACAAGAGCTATTGCAAACTTAGTATAAAAAAATAGCACAGTGGGCTTAAGTATGGTCAAGGAGTTGTGTTGTAAGTAAGATCTAGCCATAGAATGCAGTTTCAGACAGCATTGCAGTCTTGTATTTAGCTCACAATGGAGAGGTGCGTTTCAGGAAGGCCAAATCCTGTGCCCAAAAAGGACCATCTCTCTCCTGGTCCCATTCCATCAGAGTCATTCTGGAGGGAGGAAGGGTGAAATGATAACTGCAGCCTGTTGGTCCAGCAAACGCCCAGGGCAACTGACCAATAAGCTGTCATGTGGCCTTCTGGTTTGGCCCTGCTGCTTGCTGTTGGATTCATAGAATCCTAGATATGGAAGAGACCACCAGGACCATCCAGTCCAACTCCAGTCTGCCTTCTGGAAAAAATGGCACACCAAGAAGTTCATGCCAATTCACCCGTGGCTTATTTTGCCACCAAGCTTTGCTCCTCCCTCTCCCATTGTTCAATTTGCACATAAGGAGATGGCCGAATCCTCATGTGGAATTGGCCATGTTTGCAGCGGCTGTCAATCACAGCTGTGCAAACACACATTTCAAAACCTTTCCCACAGCTCCAAAGTATAGTAACTCTTAAGCTTCCTCAAACTCAGGAGCCTGAGCTTTCACTCTTCAGCCTCCTTTGCTCACAATTCCACTTGGCACTGGCTTAAGGGGGTCTCTCTCTCTCTTTGTGCTGATGCCAGGGATGGAGACATTCCTGCTCTATTGATTAGTATTCAGCCTCGCTGCTTCACACTGCCTTGGAGTCAGTTTATGGCCATTGCCTGGCAACCACAGTGTAAAAGTACAACACCAGCTCTAGAGTGCAAGCATGCGGCTAGTAGGCAGCAACTCCCAACCTCTCCTGGAAGGGGGAGAAGGTTCAGAAGGAGGAGCATGGTGAGATAAGACAGGAGAGGAAGAGAGCGACAGGTTAGTTGCACAATGAATTGAATAATTTCGGCTAAGGGACAGCCAGTCTGCTGCACATCTCTTCTCCTCTTTGGCTTCTCCCACTCCGCAGAATGTGTAAAGGGGACACAGCCAATAAGGGTCTGGAAGCTGCTTCGTGGCTTGAAGAATGCGCATTGATTTTTGATAGTGATTGGGTTTGGTTCTGACATAGATTTGTGTCTTGACTTTAGATATGTTTGCTGCATCTAATAATACAAGTTAGTCTTCTGATCAGCTGGGGCAGAGGCTGTGTATCTGTTTCTTTGGAAACTCTTCTTAGGGACTTCATTCCATCCAGTAAGTAAAGCATTGGAGATTATTGTTTTTCCCTTAAGCTTCACGATGCCCTGTTTGGAAATTAAACAAATGATTTTCCTGTCCCCATCACGCCTTTTCCTTCATTCTGCTTTCTTTCCCAATTATCATCCATTTACCTTCCCATCCAATGGGAGATGTATTTCTCCTCCCACTGTCGCCTCCCTCATTTTTTTAACTTGAAAAAAATCTGCTGTGTTTGTTCTTGCCGAAGTACTTTTAACGCGAGATCATTAAATGGGATTTCTTCTATTCTATATTATTCCATATTACAATTTCTTTTTATAAGTCCAGATACCTCTCAATTCAAAAGTTAACTCCATTGAATTTACATTGATAACAGAAAGATATAAATTACCATTCTTTAGTTCCAAAAAGATTATGGTGAAAGAAAGGAATCCATCCTGCTCATCTCAGCTCCTTCTTCCTGAAAGATGTCATCGTTATCTTTACAAGCGTGCAGTGGGGAATTCCCATCACATATTAAATTTGACGTTTTTACCCACCTCTATGTGGGGAATTTAAACTGAGGTTGATTGCCAATCAACTTAGGAATCGTTGGGAAAAAACACACTGTAGAAACGGTGAAATATCTGCAACCCATGGTACGAATTTGAGTCGTGTGACGGGCTCTGTCGGTAGCCATTTCTTAAATGTGTAAAAACGCTGATTTTATTTCATGTGATGAAGTCCTAGGTTTCATTCTCAGCTTCAGAATAGAATATGTGCCACAGAAGAGAGCTATTAGATCTCCTAGGAAGCCTATCAGAAAAGTAAGTTTTACCTTCCACTAGCTGTTTCAGCCTTTCCTTTAGAAGGTACTGGTAAGATATATATGGAAATGATGCCCTGTCTCAGAGCTTTCCAACCATTTCATCTTGGTGACATGCTTTGTAGACAGGCATCATTTTCAACACAGGCATTCAGTTTTACTAGCAAACTACTGATTAAACCACCCCTTGTAAGAGATATGGAAACAGACAAAAAAAGAAAGAAAAGCTGCACTTTGGTTAGATTTGCGCATAAGAATATCTCTCAGGCCCTGTCTACACTGCTGTATAATCCAGTTTTTGAATCCAGATTAGCTGCTTTGAATTTGATTTTATGACAGTGTAGACTCACATAATTCAGTTCAAAGCAGACAATGTGGATTCGGAAACTGGATTATATGGCAGTGTAGCTCAATCTCAATCTCACAGGCTGCTGGTCTCTTTTCGTGGCTTGAAGAATGTGCATTGATTTAGCTGGTGATTTGTTAAATGCTGGTTCTGGCAGCCCTGTTTGCTTTTATAGTTCTAGTTTCCTGTTTTTTTCTGTTCAGCCTGCTTTTGCAGTTCTCTCAGAAATGTCTGGGATGTGATTTATGAAAGGCAGTGCCTTGCTTGACCATTAATGTCCTCTTTACCAAATTCAGCCAAGTCAATATTAGTGATACAAGCTGGCCTTCCAGTCCCAAACCTTGGCTATTTTGATATTACCAAAGTGAGACTGGGTTTCTGGTATATGTCACAAATAAATCCTGAATTCCAAGGAGCAATGTTCTTCCCATTGCTTGGCTTTTTGCTTCAGCATTAAATCTAGACATGGGCAGTGTCACCCCTGAACCGCAGAGGAGCAATGTATACATCTGTCTTGAACTAAATTGGACTGTTAAATTGGGTTGGCTCAGGCTGGATCTGCACTGCCAAATAACGATAGTTTGAATGACATTATCTGGTCAGTGTAGACTCACATAATGCAGTTCAATGCAGTTCAGGCTGCATTGTATGGGTCCACACTGACCATATACCGTATTTACTCGGGTCTCATGCACCATTTTTAAAATTTTGTATCAAAAGCATTGCATAAATTAGTATAAAACTGATAAAAATAGAAGGAGCACAGCTGACTAAATATCTTTTGACCAAAAACAAGCAACAGCAATGGCATTGTCTGTAGCCTCCAACAATTCTTCCTCCGTACATGAGGCAGGGCATAGGGGACAAGCATACAGATGCGGAGTTGTCTCTTCTGCTCCACAGTCACACAAGCTGTGGGATTCTTTTAGGTAGTACCCTTTTGCCAGGTTGTTTTTTGATCTGCCCACTCTACTTCTGAATCTGTTCAGGGATTTCCAAGTTGCCCATTCTTGGTTTGCCCCTAGAGGAAGACCCTCATGAAGGGGGGGGGGGCATTCAGTTGGGATTTCCTAGTTTAGCTGCCCTTGCTGTTGCTGAGGGGACACCAGGTGGAGTGGTAATTCTCATAAAGCTTTTCCTTGATTCGAGTCTACTGGGAGGAGGTTGGTAGCCATGTAGTGGATGGCTTTCACAGTGTTCAACCTTATTTCTCTCACATTTAGCAGCAACTACCCGTCACACATCGGAAGGGGGGGGGGGAGCAATGCTAGCTAGCTTGTAGAGTTTATCGACAGGTGTAGGCTTAAGACATCCTGTGATTATTCTGCATGTTTCGTTCAATGCTATGTTCACCTGCTTTGTACGGGCAGACTTATCCCAAACAGGGCAGGCATACTTGGCAGTTGAGTAAGACAAGGCTAGGGCTGATGTTCTTATTAATGTTGGGTCTGCACCCCATGTGCTGCCAATAAGTTTCCACAGAATGTTATTGCATGCAGCTACTTTGTGCTTGGTGTTCAAGCAGTGTTTCCTATATGCTAGTGTTTGATCTAAGGCAGGGGTGGGCAATTACCGGCCCTCCAGGTGTTTTGGACTTCAACTCCCAGAAATCCTAGCCAGTTTACCAGCTGTTAGGATTTCTGGGAGTTGAAGTCCAAAACAACTGGAGGGCCGGTAATTGCCCACCCCTGATCTAAGGCATGCACCATTGAATCCAATGTGCACCTTAATTTTCAAAACCTCGAAACCAAACAAAGTATTTGCTGCCAAATGTAATGCACATTGGCAAAAAGTGCACTCTTTATAATTTGGCCAAAAAGGTGTGCATTAAAATGGCGGCTGGCTTGGGATTCTTTCTTTAAAAACAAAAGTGTTAGAATACCAAAGCTTCCCTTGGGGCGCATCTCTGCTGTCCAGTAAATCCACTTTAACTGCCCTGAAATAATGTAGTTTTACAAGATTTTGAGCTTTCTCTGCCAAAGAATGCTTGTGGCTCACCAAACTCCAAATTCCAGGATGGTATAATATAGAACCCTGGCCATTAAATTACAGATGAGGTCCTTCAGATAGGAGCTCCAGGTACTCCACATGGATTTGAATGAATGAAAGCATCAAAACATTAAAATCAGAGGGTTTTAAATATATATTATGATTAAGATCAGTGATTCAAAATCTTAAACATGAATATGTGTGTCATACTGCAATCATATTAATTACTAACAACCGTAACTACAGGTTATGACATTCCCCTTTTCTTTGCCTCTGTACGAAGATGGAGCCCCTGGTGATGCAGGGGGTTAAACCCTAGTGCTGGCAGGTCAGTGGTTTGAATCCAGGGAGAGTGGATTGAGCTCCCTCTGTCAGCTCCAGCTCCCTACACGGGGACATGAGAGAAGCCTCCCACAAGGATGGTAAAACATCAAACATCCAGGTGTCCCCTGGGCAATGTCCTTGCAGACAGCCTATTTTCTCACACCAGAAGCGACTTGCAGTTTCTCAAGTCGCTCCTGACATGAAAAAAAGTACTAATGCACAACCTATTTTGGCAAGAGAAGGTAAAGGTTTCCCCTTGATATTAAGTCTAGTCGAGTCCGACTCTGGGTGGTGGTGCTCATTTCTGTTTCTAAGCCGAAAAGCCGTCATTGTCCATAGATGCTTCCATGTTCATGTGGCCAGCATGACTGCATGGAGCGCCATCATGCAGGTACTTTAGCCAAAAAAAGTGAACATTAAATTCGAGTAACTAGGGTAATGCGGTTCAAATGGCATTACCTAGCAATGAAGATTCAGCCATTGCATTGTTTCTACTCATAGTTCTATGGTGTCTTAAGCTTCCTTTCCCCAAAATCCTTTTTCACTAGAAATAATATCTATATGCTTGGCCTTTATTTGGACCTTCTGGTTTGTGTGGAAATGTTCTTTTGAATGTATGATGATCCTTTTAGTCACTGCCAAGCTTTAGACTCTCAATAGTATCACAGGACTTTGCAAAAGTTGAATACCTAAAAGTCTTCAGACCCAGCCATATGTACTATCTGCTGCATTGTGGTGCTATTGTTGCTCTGTGTTGCTTGTACCTAAGGGGAAAGGGAAGGTTAATGATGTTCTTTTTGTTTTACAGAGTCTTGGATCGTCAGACAAGAAGGAGTTGTACCCTGCAAAGTAAGTATTGAGTTTAATTTCAGAGACATTCTTTGAGAGAAGTCAATATACAAGTACTGTATAGTCTTGGATGATCAGTATCCCCTGTTGCTTCATTGCATGCCATTATTCTCTTTGTGCTACCTTAGATATTAAAACAAACAAACAAGCCAAGGTTGACCCCAAAAGACAGAGTTTTATGGTGAAAGACCAATGGTGACTGACCTGAACAACTGTCCCTCCAAGATGTAGACCTAGTTACTTACAGTAGGTGATCCCTCGTAGCCCAAGTATGATGGCCCTCCAAGTCTTGGGTCCATCGGTGGCTGTGCAGCCATATTCTTGATCTGCATGTTCTCCTGCAGTGAGGACATCTGCTTCCAAGTGGAAGGCGGTCCTGGTCAGGGTTGGCTTGACACGCTTTCCTCTTGGCACATTTCTTCCATTCACGCTCCATTCGTGCCTCTTCGAATTTCACAGCACTGCAGGTCACAGCTGACCTCCAGTTAGAGCGCTCAAGGGCCAGAGCTTCCCAGTTCTTGGTGTCTATGCCACAGTTTTTAAGGTTGGCTTTAAGCCCATCTTTATTTCTCTTTTCCTGTCCACCAACATTATGTTTCCTGTTCTTGAGTTGGGAGTATAGTAACAGATTTGGGAGATGATGATCGGGCGTTCAGACAACGTTGCCAGTCCAACGGAGTTGATGGCGTAGGAGCATCACTTCAATGCCGGTGGTCTTTGCTTCTTCCCAAGAGATTTGCAGGATTTTTCAGAGGCAATATAATACCTATTCTTCAATATGAAGACATTTACTCAGCCTTCAAATAATCACCATAGCTACTCTTAACTGTTAAAGGATGTATACGTTTTAGAGGCAACATGTAATAGGCATCCACATGGTAAGTATAGCCCTTCTTTTTTCAAAGGTACTGAGTAATGCTGAAAGGGACAGTTGACATTGTGAAGTGTTCTTTTTAATCCTTGTCCCTTTAACATCTTTCTGGGTTTTCCTTTACTTTTGAACATTGCCTAATATGTCCAGCTCTGGGTGCCACAACCAAGAGGTACGATGAGCTGGGATATGTGCAGCAAAGGGCTCTCAGAGTGAACACAATCTAGAAGCCAAGGTGTCTTACCTTTTGTTGTGCCTGTGCCTTGTCTGGGTGGATTGGCTCCTTCTCTGTCCCTGCCTGGTCCACTTCTTTTCAGGATTGATAGGCTAATACAGCAGATTCTCCACTTAAGAGTATCCCAAATTAAGACTGTTTTGAATTACAAGCCATCACTCGGTCTGAATTTTACTTTGACATACGAGCAGTGTTTTCCATTATGAGCAAGCGTCAGAGAGAGCGCAGGGCTTGAGGGCTTCAAGGTAGTAGTCTCTGGGGATCATATTCTTGTCCACTTTGGGAGATTGCTGCCAGTCCGCTTTGCTCTTGTCCACTTTGAAGAACTTTGGGTTAGTTTATTCTGTGTGATTTTTATTCCTGGTTTGTTTGGCTTCATGAAGGGAGAGAGTGGAGGGGGGAGGGAGGGGCTGAAAGGAGGATCTGTTTGGCTTCATGAAGAGAGACAAAGAGAGAAAGAGAGGGGGGAGAAAAGGAGGGAGGGAGGGAAAGAGACTGGAAGGAGGACAGGAGGAAGAAGAAAAGGAGGCTTCTGAATCTTCTTCACTTTGTGCTTCCTTGCCACAGCTTTGTGCTTCTTCTACAATTTTAAATTTGATCTTTCTTTTTATAGCTCTATGTGAATGTGCATTTAGACATTATTTGTTATTTATAAAGTACCTTTTCTTTTTTTTTTGTAATAATTTTTTCAAATTATAGATGAAATAAGACATAATCATTTATAATAGGAGATACAAACTTTCACATAATCTACTGGGTGATGGGTAAGGGAAAAGGGAGTGATGAGGGGAAGGGTATAAAGTACCTTTTCTACTTTAAAAACATGTAACAAAAATGGGGAGGGGGATTTTCAGATTAATTGCATTCCAATGGGGGAAAATTCCTTTGAGATAAGAGCATTTTGAGTTAAGAGCTCAGTCACGGAATGAATTAAACTCTTAATTCAAGGTATCACTGTACATCTACTTAGGTCCCTCTTTTCCCTGCATTATTGTACTTGGTGAAGCAGTCCTGGTATAAAACCAGCATCAGTTGAGCCTACATCACATTATTTGGGAAACTTACACCTTTGTTTGTCTTTTTCCCTCTTCATTCACTCAACCGCCTTTGCCATAGTTTTTGCGGCATTGCAGACAAAAGGAACTAGGCAAAGATATTCCTCTCTATCTGACAGAAATGACCAGCGACTGGACAATCGTTCCCTCTTGCTATGAGAGTTGTTTATGTTTAAATGTGCATTATGTGAGGAAACGTGGCTGATGTATCTGCCATAATTTTGAAACAGAGTTTTCTATGCACCAAATTAACTTTGATATTTTGTACACTGAAGTGACGATGCCTATTTTGGGAAAGTGTAAATACACATGAGGATAGAAAGAAGTTGACCTCAAGTTACATTTGTATCTGTTCTCCCCGTTCAATTTTCTGGGTCTTCATGGAAGATGTAAACTTACAGGAGAAATTGGTAGTATCGTCCTTTGGCAGCACAGCTATCTTGATGTTTTAATTGTAATAAAGCCCTTATTCTGTTCTACTTTTTTTATAATGTCAGAAGCGACTTGAGATAACTGCAAGTCCCTTCTGGTGTAAGAGAATTGGCTGTCTGCAAGGGCGTTGCCCAGGGGACGCCTGGATGTGTTACCAACCTGTGGGAGGCTTCTATCATGTCCCCACATGGGAAACTGGGGCTGACAGATGGAGGCTCACCCCATCTCGAGGATTCGAACCACTGACCTTCAAGTCAGCAGTTCAGCCGGCACAAGGGTTTAACCCATTGCACCCCCGCAGCTCCTCTGCTCCACTGAAGAACTGTTCTGGAGCAAGCAGGTCAGATCCACCAAAGTGTCCATTCCCCTTGCGCCCCATGGACATGCTAACTAGTTGCTGTCACTTTATGCTGAAATGCTTTGTGCTTATGCTATGGCTTCCAAATTTAGCATTATTCATATGCTTGCTTCAGGGCACTTGGTAATTGCTAGTTTGGGGGAAAAGAGTGGGAACTGCCAGCAAAATTGCCGAATTCTCTATCCTTCAACGGTATGGTTCACTCAGGAGGTTAAGGTACATTGTCTTGACTAATATGTTCTGCATTACTCAGCCCTGGCGTTTCTGGTGTCAGGTACAGTCTCCTTAACGGGAGGGTTGCAAAGATGTTTGACAATATCTAAACTAAAATCACTAGAAGTCACAGACGTTCTTCTGCAGAATTGCTCAGCTTCTGGCAGAATTGGGTCTTTTCTATTAATATCAGACGGGTACATATCAGTAGCTTCCTTTTTAGGTCTATATGCTTCTCGAGATACATCTGCAGTTTTTCCTGTGAAACTATCTTCAACTAATGTATGCAAGCATTTTATGTATTACAGTCTTCAACCATTCAGATAATGGACCTACCTTCGAACTCGACTTGTTGCAACACAATCACTTCTTGTCCCCATTTCCCCACTTTTTGACCGCATATGTCTATTTACTGCTTTTCTGCAAGGTCTTTCTCATGTCTGACCATTGCCCTCTCTCTCTCTCTCTCTCTCTCTCTCTCTCTCTCTCTCTCTCTCTATCTATCTTCATGTTTCTTCCTTCCTTCCTTTGTTTAAAAATCACCTCAATTTTGCAAAGTTGGGATATCTACTAAATGTTTCTGGGCATCTACTAAATAGATGCCCAGAAAGATCTATTAGTTTAATTATTGCTTAAACAGTACTCTGTGTCTTTGGGGTCTTAGGCCACATGCATAGGAGATTCTCCTCTCCAAAACCAAGGACATTTAACTAAATTACTAGAAAAGACTAGGCTGATTGCATTAATAATCTCTGCACAAAGTTGCACTTGGGAATTTCCAATGGGTTTCTTCTTTTCTATACTGCCTATATCCGAGATACGCAGACATAACTTGGAACATCAATTGATGGAATTTATCAGACCTTGAGCTGTTTGGATCGAAGCAAAGTCAGAATCCAAATAATGTCATGGTCATTGTGTCACCTTAACTGTGGCAGCAGGCTATATTTCAACCTAGAGGTTTCTCCCTATCGAGGAAACAGTTTAATCAAATCTGTATATGCCTTTGTTTTGGTTTAATTTTCTGCATCTTTTAACGTGCTGAGATTGTAAGAGGAGGCTTTTGACTGCTTTGGTTACTATAGAGACAAGGATCTTTCCCTCTACTTTGTACCAAATTTTTGTTTGGCAATTTTAGTTTTCAATCCAGTTGAAGAGCTGCTAGGTCAAGACGCCCATTGCGAGGAGAAGAAGAGGCAATGAGCAAAACCCCTGCTGCATAGAAAACAGAGGTGTGCATAGAGAGGGAGAATTGAATTGGTGTTCGGCCGGCCGGCATGAGGCTCCCTCCTCTTCCTGCCAGGCTCCCTCTGCCAGCCCGAAAGGGACCACCCTGAAGAAGAAGAACGGCAACAGAAAAGTCATTCTCCGTGGCCATTCAGCTCTTCGTCCCTCTTCAAGTCAGGGGTCATTGGTGGTGCTGGTTAATGATTGGTCACTGCCAGTTTCATGAATGGCTGACGATGAATGGGACAAAATAGAAGTGCATGTCTTGCAAAACGCTCAGCGGGCCCAAAAGAAAAGGTCCTTGGTGTCTTTTAGCAGGATTTCTATATCCTCAAGCTGAATCTGTTGAAAGCCAAAGCTCTGTCCACCATGTTTCTGTGAGAGGGACAGTCCCAAGAACTAAAATCTCACACTTATCATGCATTGTGTAGTAATGCCTATCAAAAAAAAATCTGGACACTGAACGGCAACTATGTCGAAGTCAGGCAGCATTGTGTTTGTCTTTCACTGAGAGATCAGGCTAATGGTTGCAATGAACAGGACGTTAATTTCCCCTTTATATGGAAGGAATGAAAGGTGTTGAAGACTTCCCTAAATCAGGGCTTCTTACACTTTCCAACCTGAGATGTCTTTTGGCCTGAGAAACTTTTTGTATGACCCTGGGTCATACAAATAGGTATACAAATCAAAAAATTACTGATAACAAGCCAGAGTTTGAAAGTTTTGCTGAACAGGGGTTTTTTTTTCATGTCAGGAGCGAGTTGAGAAACTGCATGTCACTTCTGGTGTGAGAGAATTGGCTGTCTGGAAGGACGTTGCCCAGGGGACGCCCGGATATTTGATGTTTTTAACATCCTGTGGGAGGCTTCTTTCAGGTCCCGCATGAAGAACTGGAGCTGACAGAGGGAGCTCACCCGTTCTCCCTGGATTCGAACCACTGACCTGTCGATCAGCAGTCCTGCCGACACAAGGGTTTAATCCATTGCACCACCGGGGGCTCCTGCTAAACAGGCTGATTTTCCTATTTGTGAAGTGCAATTGAAGCTTTGTGTCAATGCCTAAAACAGCCACTCGGTGGCATTCAGGAAACCTTTTCTCTGGTGAAATTTTCCGTGACCCCGACACTGACCTATGGGGACCCCATTTGGGGTCAGGATCCACAGTTTGAGAAGCTGTGCCCTAAGCAAGGCCTCTTGCTTCCCTGCAACCTCCCCAACTTCCTCTTCAATTTTACAATCTTTATTTAGCCAGGGACAATGAACATGAAATGTTATCTTCACAACTGTCTAGCTCAGTTCCCTACTTTCTGTTTAGCATTAAGAAATGTGCAAGTTCATAGCACTTCAGATTTTGTGAAATGCAGTATCCTCAAGCGTGCAGTCAGGGCCCAGCAGTGACAGCGATGCCTTGCGAATGGTAAGGAACAGGACCTGGGTGGAGACTGCAGGTGGGCTTTTCTTGAGACTAGATGCAAAATGAATGTACAGACACTACAGTTCTGTGACTACAAGAAGGTTTGAGATACATTTATGCAAAGACTGGTTAATCAGGAGCAAAAATGGAAATCAGATATATAGAACAAATGCAAGCAATGCCCATCATCCCATAAAAGCCCAATTGCATTTGAGAGTTAAGGACTCTTCCACATCCCTTTTGAATGTGTTTGAATCTCTATATCATTAGTTATACCATCTATCTCAGATAAAAGCCTTTTATTTAAATGAGCATTTTTTTAAAACTTCCCGCTTTCTGTGCTTTTTCCAGCCCATGGCCACCGTTGCTTGGGCAGCAACTGTTATATATTTTATAATTTCTGCGCAATCTTTAATGTTGTCCTTCCTCTCTGGGGGAAGAATTCTTTTTTGTTCAACTCCAATTTATGCCCTATTAATTCTTCAATTTCCTTTTTTACCTTGTTATAGAATTTTTGTACTTTACCGAAGTCCCACCACATATGCATGTAGGAGCCAATTTACTACCGAGCACAATTCAAAGTGCTGGCTTTAGCCTACAAAGCTCTTAACAGTTCAGTCCCAGCTTATCTGCCTGAAAGTATCTCCCTCTGACTCATCTGGGAAGTTAAGATCGTCAGGGGAGACCCTGCTCTCGATCTCACCACCCTTACAAGCGCAACTGGTGGGAATGAGAGACAGGACCTTCTCAGTGGTGGCCCCTCATCTGTGGAACTCTCTCCCCAATGAAATCAGAACAGCCCCCTCCATCCTGTCTTTCAGGGGGGGAAAACTTAAGACATGGTTATGGGACCAAGCATTCAAGCAGTGCAATAATCAGGTTCTTAACATCAATGAGACTGATTCTGGACTATGATTTTGAATTTGCATGATTTTAATTGCTGTTTTAATAACTCATGTTTTATTGCATGTTTTAATTGTAATTGTTATTTTTGGAATTTGTTTGTTGGGCATCAAATTGTTCTCGGTTTTTAGGCCACCCTGAGTCCCCTTTCGGGTGAAAAAAGTGGGGTACAAGTATGGGAAATAAATAATAATAAATAAATTTATCCACATTTGTGCCAACATAATTTTTGATTAATTTAGCTATATGAGCTAATTTAATTGGGGTTCTAGACCATTTGGTCAATATTTTATTTTGTGTTTCTCTGGACCTTATATATTTGATTGATTTTTTTTGGTTGTATTGATCCAGTGTTCAATGCCTAACTCATTACTGCTCAGGTCCTCTTTCCATATCTCATATTTAAAATATATGCTACTAAAATAAAACGGTCTTTGCATAATTCCTAAGAAGCAAATAGAGAGGGGGCTTAGGAGAAGGATGTGTCCCAATTGGGTTCTACAGGAGACCAAGCCCTCTCCTTTGTTCAGGCTTCCTTTCCAGGGATCTCAATGAAAGGTTGCAGTGTAATTGAGATGCATAGTAGAATGCTTCCCCCATATTCTAATTGGCTGGGAAAATTCGGATTCTGTTCAAGATCCCATATGTTGATCTGCTAGTTTCCTGCTCCATCGTTCCCAATCTCCGCCTCCCGCTTTCTTCTATTCCCTGGGCTACCTTTCTCCCGTTCCCTTTCATCTCCTCCTCCCGCTGCCACCTTTTGTTGGGAAAGACTCTGATTTGTTTTAGAACACTGGAACCAAAGTATATTTTGCAAATTAGGTGGATACTTAACATGCATATCTATTCACTGCATAGAATTTGCATTTTTTAGCTGCATCCGTGTGGCATTTGAATACAGAATATACTGGTCTTCGCCATCCTAGAGGAGCTGCCTAGACTGAGTGAGCACTGCTTCTTAAGCTGTGGGTCCCGGCCCCAAACACAGCCTCTTTCGCTCAGTCACGAAAAAAATGGCCAACAGTCAAAGATTTCTGGGCTCCACCCATTTACACAAATCTGTTAGCAACAATCTGCAGGGTTTACAATGGACTCTACAGAAAATGCTTCAGCTGTACTGCATAAAAAGAAAAAGCAGCCTGTTTAGCAAGCCTTGCAAATGCTGATTTCATGATTATTATTAAAGTTTTATTTTTATACCAATTTTATATAAGCATGTAATAATTTCTCAGGCATAAAGGGGTTGCACATGGACAAAATATAAGAAGCCCTGGCCTACAACAGAGCTTTCCAAACTGTGTGTCAAGACACAGTAATGTGTTGGATGCAGTGTGGCGGTGTGTTGTGTGAACGAAGTGTCTCTGTGAAATAAGAAATAAATCAGACATTTAATGGTGGGAGAACACTTTTTTTTTCATGACACAGGTTAACATTTGGGTTAACAAAGCAAAACAGAGGTTAACAAACCCTTTGTAAGAGATACAAGACATACATAAATTGTAATAACAGAATGAATTGGGACACAACATAGTTATGTAAACTTTTTCATTGATACTTTAAACATATACAATTTATTGCTCATATTTCACATAGCTTCAGAGGTTTCTCATTACACACTGCAGCCGGCACATTAATGTGTCACGACACAAAGTTTGGAAAGCTCCAATTCAATAGTGTCTCAGCAAATAAGATTGTAGGAAGTTGAAAGGACCAGAGGGTAGAACCAGAATTTTGTTTTTACTGTTTTGTTGTTGTGTGCCTTCATTTCATTTCCAGCCCATGGTGATCTTAAGGCAAATCAATTATAGGGGTAGTTTGGCCAGATTTGTTCTCCTGCCTTTATCTGAGGCTGAGAAAACATGTTTAATTGCACTGAATGCAGATGGTATATTACTTCCGAAAAGCTCCTGTCCAAGTCTGCGCGCTGCAATTGAAGAGAGATGTTGAATTTAAGAAGGGATGTGTCCAGAGGAGGATGACTAAAATGATCAAGGGTCTGGAGAACAAGCCCTATGAGGAGTGGCTTAAAAACTGGGCATGTTTAGCCTGCAGAAGAGAAGGCTGAGAGGAGACATGATGAGGGCCATGTATCAAGATGTGAGGGAAAGTCATAAAGAGGAGGAAGCAAACTTGTTTTTTTCTGCCCTGGAAACTAGGATGCGGAACAATGGCTTCAAACTACAGGAAAGGAGATTCCACCTGAACATTAAGAAGAACTTCCTGTCTAAGAGAGAGAGAGAGAGAGAGAGAGCGAGAGAGAGAGAGAGCGAGAGAGAGCGCGAGCGCGCGAGAGAGCGAGAGCGAGCGAGAGAGAGCGAGCGAGAGAGAGAGAGCGAGAGAGAGCGAGAGCGAGAGAGAGCGAGCGCGAGAGAGAGCGCGAGAGCGAGAGAGAGCGAGCGAGAGCGCGCTGTGGAACTCTGCCCTGGAGTGTGGTGGAGGCTCCTTCTTTGAAGGCTTTTAAGCAGAGGCTGGATGGCCATCTGTTGAGGGATGCTTTGAATGCGATTTTCCTGCTTCCTGACATAATGGGGTTGGACTAGATGGCCCCTGGGATCTCTTCCAACTCAAGGATTCTATTATTCTAAATGTTTACAGAACTCTCCAACACGTGCTAGAAATGTAAACAATGTAGGATCTTTCTACTATATATGATCCATAAATTGATCCAGAAAAATTTGGGAGAGAAATATTCAAGACTTTTTACTTGGATTGGCTGATATAAATTACTATGTTGCAATATATGATCACAGCAGCTAGATTACTATATGCACAGAAATGGAAGAACTCAGCAGCAGCAATAGAAGATTGGGTGATAAAAACGTTGGACTTGGCTGAGATAAAGTAAACTGCTTATTAAAAGAAGGGACATGGGGGAGGATTGAATGACAGGAAACCTTTTATTGACTGTTTGCACAAAGAAGAACATTTGTCAAATTTGAAGATTTGAAGACTAATTTGAAAAGGATTTTTTTTGCTCCAGAAAAGAGTCCATTCTAAGAAACCTGGAAGGTTATGCCTATGTTCTTTGCAGCAGAATGAAGAGAGATCATTTGGAAGTCAACTACTTTTCTCTTTTTCCTGTTTTCTCCTTTTTTTTTCTTTCTGTTTTCTTCCTTTTTCTTGGCACTTTTTGTGTGCGAGTCTGTTCTATGCTTCTTGCAATTCCCTTTTCGAACTTTTAATGTGACTCTTGACATCTTTCAATACAAGAAGGCCTCGAGGGAGAGGTGAAAGGCAGGGAAGAGAGAGAGAGAGGGTGGGGGGAAATATGGAGCGCTCAGTATTTGTACCTCAGAGCCAAGCAGAAGTCCCAGCCAGGCATCTGACGGTCCTTTTGGATTCCTCCAGCACAGAAGGGGCTTTTTCAGGGCCGGCCTCCGCAGACACTGCCGCTTTAACAGGCGTAATTCCACTCCCCCCAAATTCATCAATCAGCTCTCGGTAAGGCTCTGAAAGGGCCAGTTTATTAAACAAACACACTTAGTGTAAAAAGTTTATTCCAGTTAATTAGGACTTCATTGCAATGGAAACAAATTATCCAGGGGTTGGGTGCCAAGTCAAACACGAAGGGCGGGAGGGCGAGGAGAGGGTCCCCTATAGAGAGGAGGCAAAACAACCACCACCTTAAGCAACGTTATTGATGTCCTTTTAATGTATTTATTTGGTGTTTCCCAAGCTGTAAGCCTATTCATGGACTGATGCTGCTTCGGAGTTCTTCGAAGGTAGTCTCTTCCCCAGCATCAGGTCATACTGGCTCTCTGGAAGAGTTGAAGGCAAAACTCTGTTTCACACATATATGCTGATGCTCTTCATTTGACTCTTCATCCTGTACTGGCTCACTGACAGTGAATGCACTATGACAGCTAACAGTGTTCAGAATTGAGCCTCCCTTCATGTTTTATGTTACATCAAATGTGAATTGAGAACAGGAAGGTGATGGACAGTATATTGTGGCAATTAAACGCAGACTAGGGAGAACAGGCTTTAAACCCGTACTTGGGGTGCATCTACACCAGTGGTTCTTAACCTGTGGACCGTGGTCCAGCAGTGGGCTGCGAGAATGAAATTCCAGTCCACAAACCTCCTTCCTCTTTATTTTATTTTATTTATTTCCACTCCTTTCTGCAGAGCTAACTAGCCCCGCCTTTTTTGGTACTAATGTTGGAAAGTGGTCCCTGGTCAAAGTGGTCCCCAGTCAAGTGTTTCCTGGTCAAAGTGGTCCCTGGTCAAGTAGGCCCTTGTCAAAAAAAAGGTTGGGAACCACTGATCTACACTGTAGAAGTTATGCAGTTTGACACCACTTGAACTACCAGGGCTCAGTGCCATGAAATACTGGAATTTGTAGTTTGGTGCGACAGCTGGTAGCCTTCTAACTGTCCCTTTGCTTATAACTGATGGATATAGATAGCCAAAACCCACAATTAGAATACTGTCTCAAGGTGGGAAGCAGCTTGCAGTAAACTTAAGAAATATAAGAAATGCCATATTAGAGTCTGAAAGAAACTTTTCATCAGTTGTGTTTTCTGATGGTTGTGTCACTCAAGAAAGCTTTTATTGGACTTCAGGTTTTATATGGACCTGGACATAATAAACATCCTTCCCAATGAGGTCTCTGTGATACTCCTTCAATTTACATTTGACCCTGACAATGCTCATTTCTTCTGTCTGCCACACCAAATGGTGTCAAAGGCTTATTTAGGTGGACAGAGCCAAGAAACATAGCATATAAACCAATTTCCAGGAGCTTCTTCAGCTTCATAGCAGCGTTGGTTGGAACAGCCAATAGTTGTTTGTGTATATATTGAAAGCATTTAGCCCATTCTTCCACATAAAGGACACTTTGGGCTGCTTCTAAAGGGGGTGGGAAGGGAAAACAAGTAAACAGACACCAGCTTTTAAAGTTTGAAACATGCAGTGGTCAACTAAGGCAGTCTTTCTCAACCAGTGTGCCGTGATGGACCTCCTGCTGTGCCACGAGAAAAGCTCTCTGCCCCCCTTCCTCCCCCCCTCCTGCTGAACTCCTGCTGCTTGGGGGAGGAGGAGGAAGGGCCGGGCAGTGGCGAAGAAAAAGAAGAAGGGACCGGGGCGCCGCCTCCTTCGGCCGTTTCCCCAGCCAGCCTCCATTCCGCCATGACTCCCACCATGACTCTTGCCCCTCGCTCGCTGAAGCCGCGTGGAGGAGGAGCCCGCCCACTGAAGTCCGTCCACCGCTCATGCTCCTCTGTAGGAGAGCTGAAGCTGGGGGGAGGGGGCGGGGCATGGTGCGGCCTGGCTTCACCCCTCCCCCCGGCGTCAGCACTCCCAGCAGCTGCTCCAGCCTTGAGGGGACAGTGCCAAGCCAGCATTGTGCTGGCTCTGGCACCGCTGGCTTGGCACTGCCCCCTCAAGGCTGGAGCAGCTGCTGGGAGAGGTGAAGCCAGGGATAGGGGGTGGGGCATGGCACAGCTTGGCTCCGCCCCCTCCCCGGCTTTGGCACTCCCAGCAGCTGCTCCCAGCAGGCCACCATCCCCAGCCGTTCTTTACTGTGTTAGAGTGTCATTTTGTGTCATTTTGGTTGGTGGTGTGCCCCCGGATTTTTTTAATGTTAAAAGTGTGCCGCGGCTCAAAAAAGGTTGGGAAACACTGAACTAAGGTGCAAAGAAGGGAGAATCAAAAGCAACTAGTCAGAGCCAATGGAATGACCTGTTTCCTTCCCTGCCTTATAGAAAGACCTTCTGAGAACTGCAGTTGCAGCTTCAAGGTTTGCTGAGGAGCCAAGACACAACACCATCAACTGTGGTGCTAAAATTCGGCCTAGAATTTGTGATGGATCTAAATTACCAATTCGACCTAGAAGAGAACACTCAAAATTTTCAATTCGGCCAAAAATCTGTGCAAGAACTTTAATAAATTTGAACCGGGCTCCTGACAAAGCTAAGCTGAGTACCCAGGAAGGCGGTCCGCCCCGGTTGAAAGTGGTGCTGTTTAATGCCAGGTCAGTCAATGGTAAAACATCAACAATACAAGATTTAATTCTTAAAGAACAAGCTGACCTGGCTTGTATAACGGAGACCTGGTTGGATGAGGCTGGGGAGGTTAATCTCTCCCAGCTCTGCCCACCGGGTTATTCCGTACAGCACCAAGCGAGACCGGGAGGGCAGGGAGGGGGAGTCGCAGTGGTCTATAAGGATTCCATCCCCTTGACCAGGTGCCCCATCTCGCAGTCAACCACGTTCGAATGTGTCGGCCTAAGGGTTGGTGATCGGGACAGGATAGGGATTCTGCTAGTGTACCGACCACCCCGCTGCACTACAGTCTCCTTACCTGAGCTAGCTGGAGTGGTCTCAGGCCTGGCCGTGGAGTCTCAGTGGCTCATCGTGCTGGGAGACTTCAACGTCCATGCCGAGACCACTCTATCAGGAGCGGCTCAGGACTTCATGGCCACCATGGCAACCATGGGCCTGTCCCAGCTAATATCAGGTCCCACCCATAGTGCAGGACACACGTTAGATCTGGTTTTCTGCCAGGGATGGGATGAAGGTGGCGGAGTGGAGGAACTGACTATCATTCCTTTGCCATGGACCGACCACCACCTGATCAGGTTTAGACTCACTGTGCCTTTCCACCTCCGCAGGGGTGGTGGACCTATTAGAATGGTCCGCCCCAGGAGACTTATGGATCCGAATGGATTCCTGACGGCTCTTGGGGATTTTCCCGCCTCCTCGGTAAGTGACCCTGTCGAGGCTCTTGTTTTTCTCTGGGACAGAGAGATAACAAGGGCTATTGACACGATCGCTCCAGAACGCCCCCTCTTGAGTAACCGAGCTAAACCAGCTCCTTGGTTTACTGAGGAGCTGGCAGCAATGAAGCGAAAAAAGAGGAGGCTAGAGTGCGTGTGGCGTCGGAAGCGGAGCAGATCAGCTCTTGTGCGCCTGGTCCCCTTTTTGAGGACTTATGACGCAGCAACAAAAGCCGCACAAAAAACATCTATCGCGGCCAAGGTGGCCGCCGCGAAGAACCATCCAGCGGAACTGTTCCGAGTCGTTAGGGGTCTTTTAAATCCGCCACAGTGCGAGATCCCTGACGGCTCGGTGGTACGCTGTGAAGAATTTGCTAAGGCCTTCGCGGATAAAGTGGCGCTGATCCGTTCCGATTTCGATACCACTTTAACGGCAGTCTCTGAGGATGTGACACGAGCATCTGCTTGTCCGGTTTTAATGGATTCGTTTCAATTGGTTCAGCTCGAGGATGTGGACAAGATCCTTGGAGAGGCGAGGCCCACTACATGCATCCTAGACCCCTGCCCATCCTGGCTGATAAAGGAAGCCAGAGGAGGTTTGGCAGAGTGGGTGAAGGTGGTGGTTAATGCCTCCTTACAGGAGGGCAAAATTCCAGCCAGCTTAAAGCAAGCTGTTATGACTGACTGACTGACTGACTGACTTTATTATTTCTGAGTCGCCCTCCACGTTAGTGCTCCGGGCGACTTACATATAGCAATTCAACAATTAAAAATATTAAAAATATTAAAAATTAGATTAAAATATTTAGGGGTTAAATGCAAGGGCCAGGCTCAGGTAGTTGAGTTCCTGGTTCTGCATTAGCCATGGGCTTTCCTAAATAGCCAGGTCTTTAGAGCGGTCAGGAACTGGGGCAGGTCGAGGGAGGCTCTCTGGTCCGGTGGCATCGAGTTCCAGAGAACGGGGGCCACAATGGAGAACGATCTCCGTCTCGTGGCCTCCAGGTGGGCCTCTTTCACGCCCGGGACGCAAAGGAGGTTCTTGTTTGCCGGCCGCGGTGTCCTTGAGTAGGCAGGCATCAGCAAGCGGTCCTTTAAGTATGTTGGGCCCCGGCCCGTAGGGGCTTTGAAAGCCAAGGTCAAGGTATTATGTAAGGCTCTATACTCAACGGGCAGCCAGTGCAGGCGCTGCAGGGATGGTGTAATGTGGCATCTCATCGATGTTCCTGTGAGAAGCCTGGCGGCCGCGTTCTGCACGATCTGGATCCTGCGGGTTAGTGACCGGGGCAGACCCACATATAAGGCGTTACAGTAATCCAGCCGTGATGTAACCGTGGCATGGATTACTGTAGCTAGCGCTTCCGTCGGGAGGTAGGGCGCCAGTTGTCTCGCTTGGCGCAGGTGGAAGAAGGCACTTTTACTCGTTATAAAACCGCTGTTGAAAAAACCATCACTGGATCCCACTCAATTAGTGAACTATCGGCCAGTTTCCAATCTCCCCTATTTGGACAAAGTCATGGAACGTGTGGTGTCTTCGCAACTCCAGGGGTTCTTGGTAGACACTGATTATCTTGATCCGGCACAGTCTGGCTTTAGGCCGGGACATGGTACTGAAACAGCCTTGGTCGCCTTGGTAGATGATCTACGCCGGGAACTCGACGGGGGGAGTGTGTCCCTGTTGGTTCTGCTGGACCTCTCAGCGGCTTTCGATACCGTTGACCACGGTATCCTTCTGGGTCGCCTTGCAGACATGGGGCTTGGCGGTACTGCTCTGCAGTGGCTCCAATCCTTCCTGGAAGGTCGTACCCAGAAGGTGTCATTGGGTGACACCTGTTTGGCTCCACAGCCGTTGTCCTGTGGAGTCCCTCAGGGTTCAGTTCTGTCCCCGATGTTATTCAACATCTACATGAAACCGCTGGGAGAGATCATTCGGAGTTTCGGAGTAAGGTGTTATCTGTACGCAGATGACGTCCAGATCTGTCACTCCTTCCCACCTGTCACCAAGGAGGCTGTCAGACCTTGAACCGGTGCCTGGCCGCTGTGTCGGACTGGATGAGGGCTAGCAAATTGAAACTAAATCCAGACAAGACAGAGGTCCTCCTGGTCAGTCGCAAGGCCGAACAGGGCATAGGGTTACAGCCTGTGTTGGATGGGGTTACACTCCCCCCCTGAAGACGCAGGTTCGCAGCTTGGGAGTGATCCTGGATTCATCGCTGAGCCTGGAACCCCAGGTCTCAGCGGTGGCCGGGGGAGCTTTTGCACAGTTAAGACTCTTGCGCCAGCTGCGCCCGTACCTTGGGAAGTCTGATCTGTCTATGGTCGTCCATGCTCTGGTCACATCCCGAATAGATTACTGCAACGCACTATGTGGGGCTGCCTTTGAAGACAGTTCGGAAATTGCAATTAGTCCAGCGAGCGGCAGCCAGATTGCTAACGGGAGCTACATACAGGGAACATACCACCCCCCTGTTGTGTCAGCTCCACTGGCTGCCTGTCCAATTCCGGGCTCAATTCAAAGTGCTGGTTTTGACCTTTAAAGCTCTATACGGTTCTGGCCCAGCTTACTTGTCCGAACGCATCAGCCGCTATGTCCCACCTCGTAATCTAAGATCATCCGGGGAGGCCCTGCTCTCGCTCCCGCCTACGTCTCAGATGAGGCTGGTGGGGACGAGTGATAGGGCCTTCTCGGTGGTGGCTCCCCGCCTGTGGAATGCGCTTCCTATTGATGTACGATCCACCACATCCCTCCTGGCCTTCAGGAAGGGAGTAAAATCCTGGCTGTGGGACCAGGCATTCGTACACCAGCACAAGGCAGCATTTTAGATTGGTTTTTAATGAAAGTGGGTGATTATGGCCAATGTTTTTATGGACTGAACATTGTTTTAATCCAGAGTGAATGTGTATGGTGCTAATGTAGATGTATTTTAATGTATTTTTAATGTATTTTAATTGTTGAAGTGTTTTGGGGTTTATATTGTTATTATGTGGGCATCGAATTGTGCCGTACTGTAAGCCGCTCTGAGTCCCCCCTTGGGGGTTGAGAAGAGCGGGGTAAAATCCCGAAATAAATAAATAAACACCACAGATTTATTCTTAGTGGCTGTAGAAGCTTGGCCTGGCATGAGACTGAGATCCAGTGGTTGGTTGACTCGCTTGAGTCTCCTTGTAGAGAAAATAGAATACAATAATAGAATAACTTTATTGTCATTGTACAACAAAATTAAACGCTTTCACAAAACAGCACACCCATCCTTCCACATTCTAATCACTATTGCACAGCCCCCAATGCCACATCAATGCAAAGTCATGGAGTTCAATATAGTTACAACTCTAGGATAAAATCTGTCTGTCTGTTTGTCCTTGCGTTTCTCACCTTGTACCATCTGCCAGATGGCAATCATTCAAAAAAAAAGAATATGCTGAGTGAGAAAGATCCTTTTGAATGCCCCGAGCTTTCTTAAGGCTGTGAGACTTATAAAGGTCTTCCAAAGAGGGGAGAAAGAGGGCAACCAATGAATGGGGTATAAATAAACATAAAGTGGGATATAAACAGTGGGTTATAAAAACATATTTGTAGTAGTAGTAGTAGTAGTAGTAGTAATACATACCTGATTTGAGTCTCCTATTATGAATATTATTATAATATTAATAATAACAAATGGATAGCATCCTCATCTACGCTGTGTGACATTAAAAGAAACCGTAGAATGGTGGCATCTATGCAGCTGCATTGCCATGGTGTAGTTTCTTGTGACCTGAAAACACTGGAGTGGCAGCCGTGGATTCCAGGTGAATGCGCTTCTGTGGTTGCTTAAGGACCATCTACCCATAGAACATCCCGAAAATGTTGAGGAACATTGGAACAAACTGAAGACCTCCATCATCTCAGCCTGCGAAGAAACTATTGGATACCAAAACAAGAAACATCAAAATTGGTTTGACAAAAATGACAACAAGATCCACCAGCTGATTGACAAGAAAAGGAAAGCCTTTCAAACATGGCAGAGAGACGTCAACTGTGCTGCTAAGAAAAAGATCTACGCCAGTGCAAAAGCTGAGGTCCAAAGAAGGACAAGAGAACTCAAGAATATTTGGTGGACAAAGATGGCTGAAGAAATCCAACACCTGGCAGATATGCATGATGCTCAGGGATTTTTCAAAGCCACAAAGGTTATCTATGGACCAAGAAACCATGACATACAGCCTCTACGATCATCAGATGGAACAAAACTTCTGAAGGACAAAAATCAATTGCACTACATTGGAAAGAACACTATCAAAGCCTCCTGAATCGCAACTCTAATGCGGCCAAAGATGTTCTCTCACAAATCCTGCAATAACAAACCAGGGATGACCTTGCAGCACTGCCCAGTTTGGAAGAAGTCAGCAATGGCATCAGCCAACAAAAAAAATAACAAAGCCAGCAGACCTGATGGGATCCCTGCTGAAATTTTTTAAGAGGGAGGACCTGAGCTGACACAACTCCACCAGCTCATTGAAAAAGTGTGGGTGACCAAGAAAATCCCAGTAGATTTCAAGGATGCCACCATCATCACTTTCTTCAAAAAAGGGGAAAGAACGGACTGCGGAAACTATCGAGGTATCTCCCTTCTAACCTCCGCTGGGAAAATCCTCGCAAGAATCCTTGCAAACCGCCTTCTACCCCTCTCAGAAAACACCCTCCCAGAATCCCAGAATGGCTTTCGCCCCTCCAGAGGAGCAGTGGACATGATCTTCACTGCATGACATCGCCGACAGTGAATTGCAGTGCTCTCTGGACCATCCTCCAAAAAATCGGTGTTTAGAGTGGCTTGTAGGTCTTCTTCTGAAATTTGTGAACATCCTGTGGCTCCTCAATGATATGATGACAACAGTCTTGGACAGCAGTGGCTCCCAAAGTGACCCGTTTAAGGTTGAATCAGGTATCAAACAGGGATGTGTTATTGCCCCAACTTTATTTTCCATCTTCATCACTATGATACTTCATCTTGTTGATGGGAAGCTTCCCACCAAGCCATTTAACCTCAGCAGACTGAAAGACAAAACCTAGGTTACAACAACATATGTTATAGAACTCCAATATGCTGATGACAATGTCATCTGTGCTCATTCAGAAGAAGACCTACAAGCCACTCCAAACACCTTCGCAAAAGCATACGAGAAGCTCGGGCTGTCATTGAACATCGAGAAAACGGAAGTACTCTTCCAGCAGTCACCAGCCAATCCCTCTCCAATGCCAGAAATACAGCTTAATGGTGTAACATTAGAAAATGTTTATAATTTCCTCTACCTTGGCAGCCACCTCTCCACAAAAGTCAACATTGACACTGAAATACAACACCGCCTGAGCTCTGCAAGTGCAGCATTTTTCAGAATGAAGCAGAGAGTGTTTGAGGACCAGGACATACATAGGGATACCAAGGTGCTTGTTTATAAAACTATTGTCCTCCCAACCCTGCTATACGCCTGTGAGATGTGGACTGTACAGATGTCACATGCAACTGCTGGAACGATTCCATCAGCGCTGCCTCCGGAAAATCCTGCAAATCTTGGGAAGACAAGCAGACAAATGTCAGCGTGCTGGCAGAAGCAAAGACCACCAGCATTGAAGCGATGGTCCTCCGCCATCAATTCCACTGGACCGGCCACCTTGTCCGGATGCCCAACCACCGTCTCCCAAAGCAGTTGCTCTACTCTGAACTCAAGAATGGAAAATGGAATGTTGGTGGGAAGGAAAAGAGATTTAAAGATGGGCTCAAAGCCAACCTTAAAAACTCTGGCATAAACACTGAGAACTGGGAAGCCCTGGCCCTTGAGCACTCCAGCTGGAGGTCAGTTGTGACCAGTAGTCAAGGGAACCCTGACTGAGACCACCTTCCACCTGGAAACCAATGCCCTCACTGCGGGAGAAGATGCAGATCAATAATAGGGCTCCACAGTCACCTACGGACCCACCAGTACACTGATCCTGGAAGACTATCCTACTCGGAAAACGAGGGATCGCCTAAGTAAGTAAGTAAGTAAGTAAGTAAGTAAGTAAGTAAGTAAGTAAGTGTGGTTGCCCATCATCTAGAAAATCCTTGGAGTTGTGACTGTGGTATCCAGATAGGCACATGGACACCAATTCCCCACAGTGTGAAAAACACTGGAGTGGAAACCTTGCTGTCTATGCAAGCGCCTTGCCAGTGGGTAGCTCCATCCCTGCAGGGGGACTGTGCGGACACATCGCTTCTGCATGCTTCCTCGCCATCAGTAAAAATGCTGGAGTGGCAGCCATGACACCCAGGTATGAGCATGGCCACTGGGTCAATCCATCTTTGCCATACGGAGGAGCATGAGTGGCAGCCATGGGATCTGCCCACTGTGGGATTCCTTGCCATCCGAAGTGGCATCTATGAATTCCAGGTTGGTGCATGGCCACCCCGCTTTTCCTCACTGGATAGATGGCAGTTGCATGGTGGCTATGGCAGCCGCCTAGGCACACTTCCCCTGTATTGTTCTCTTTGTGTCACTTTGGAGGGAGAAATGCCAAAGAGCCCCTGAGCAGGACCTGAGACCGGCAGCCTGCACCTTAATCTCCCTTGCAGCAAGACTTCTTAAAACTTTTCCACTCGCAACTCCCGTCTGCCTGATTTTTTTTACGTGACCCCAGGTATATAGGTATATAAAATAGGTGTAAAATCAAACATGTACTGATAATAAATAAGTATTTGCAAGGCTAGATTCCCCTTTTTTAATGAAGTAGATCTGAAGCATTTTCTGCAGTGTCCGCTGTGAACACTGTACACTGATGCTAACAGATTCATGCAATGCCTAAAAGTGCTACTTGGTAGTGTTCAGAGAATTTTTGCTGTTGCAAACTTTTCACAGTATGGAGCTAACAACAACAACTTTATTTTTATACCCTGCCTCCATCTCCCCGAAAGGACTCAGGGTGGCTTACATGGGGACAAGCACAGTTCTGAGCTAAAGGGGACCTCATTTGGTGTTGGAGCCTACATTTGTTGATGTTGTTATTGCTGTTATTTTTGTTATTATTTTCACCCTTTCAGAAGTAATGTCATACGCATACAAGTAGAAGTAGGACAATAAGCCAAATCAGACATGTCCCCCAAAACTGAATCCAGTCCCATGACCTACCACAAAAGTTGTGACATAAAGAAACTCTTCTAAATACACAAAACAACATCTTGCCATACATACAAAGGAAAGTATGGAGAATGGTTCTGTCCACATGGCCTTGCTAATAAGCTCCTTAGTAAGTCAAGGACCATTATTTGCAGTAGAAAGAGAAGCCTAAAGGTTTACATGAAAGGATCAATCTTGTCTGTGCAAGTTTCGAATTACTCGATGGAATAAAAATACCGATGTGCATAGTGGTAGAACTCCAAACAAGTGATCTTAATGCCTTCACAGAAGATAGATGTTTGATGAGTATCTATAAGTGACAAATGAAAACAAAACATCATGTCCTTTCAAGCCCAAATGGGCATTTCAGTCCTCCAGAATATGTATTGGGATTTGTTTTCTTTCTTATTGCCAGCCTGCCAGGATTGAGACGTCTGAAATGAATCACATACACAATAAAACACTGAAGTCCCTGAGCCGCTCTGCAGAGCAGAGTGGCCAGATGGAAATTGTAAAGCCGTATGTAAAGCAACAAGTTCCAAGTATATTTTGGACTTTGGAGGAGCTGCGCCGAGACCACTGGCGGGCTGAGACAAGGGCGCACTTTGGATTTATAGTTCTGCTGAGCAACATGGAATGTTTTGATTCCCAATTTAGAGCCTCCATCCTAACAGACAGGTCCCAACCCCCATCTCCTGCTGAGTCAGGCGCAGCTCAGCTCAGAGAAACCTCTCCATCCTGCACTGCCTCCTGCCACAAGCTTGCCCTACCAAGTCATAGATTAAGGGGCTTTGGGGGTTTGAAATTGATATTTTTCCCAATTTAAATTAATTTCCATCTGTTTTTTTTAACATAACGAAGTACTGTTAATAATCCCTGCTTTCCACTGTCCAGCTTTTAAACCATTCCTGGGTTATGAACTTTCTTGTCTGGTAATCATATATTTTCAGCTAATCTCACTCTCAACACTGGAACGCCACAGGGCTGTGTGTTGGGTCCTCTGCTTTATACACATATGATTGCACCCTCGTCCACCATAGCAATATCATTACCAAATTCGCAGAGGATATAGCCGTGATGGGGCTATAGCTGCGGTGGGGCTTCTTATCTCTGAAGGGATGAGTCTGCCTGTCAGGATTTTGTTTATCATGTCAGAAGCGACTTGAGAAACTGCAGGTCGCTTCTGGTGTGAGAGAATTGGCCGTCTGCAGGGACATTGCCTGGATGCTTTACCACCCTGTGGGAGGCTTCTCTCATGTATTTTCATGGGAAGCTTGAGCTAACAGATGGGAGCTCACCACGCCTAGCGGATTCGAACCACCGAACTTCTGGTCATCAGTTCAGCTGACACATGGGTTTAACCCATTGCCCCACCTTGGCTTCTGCCTATCAGGATGAGGTGGATTGACTGCTCTTGTGGGGCAGGGATAATAATCTGGTTCTTAACATCATTGAGACCAAGGAGGTCATAATGGACTACCTAAATCTGGCCCTTGGTCATAAAAAGGGAACCAAGTGGAGTGGGTGGCCAGTTTCAAGTCCCTGGGTGTCACTGTGAAGGAGGATCTGACCTGGGGCAGCGTTCATACAACAGCAGAGTTGGTGAAGAGGGCCCAGCAGAGACTGCACTGTCTGAGACTTCTAAGGAACCAATAACTGAATGGAAAACTGCTGATAACTTTCCCCCGCTGTGCTCTAGAGAGTGTCCTAACCTACTGCATCTGTGCATGGTTTGGTAAGCTACACATAGTTGCAGATAGGATGGTTCTCCAAAGGGTCACCACTTCTGCACAGAGTATCATGGGTTGCCCTCTTTCTCCCCTCTTTGGATGAATTTTATAAGTCCCACAGCCTTAAGAAAGTTCAGAGCATTCTTGGGGATCCATCTCACCCGGCAAATTCTCTTTTTGAATGATTGCCACCTGGCAGACTGTACAGGGTGACAAAGGCAAGAACAAACAGACGGAGAGGGATTTTTTTCCCTAGAGCCTTGGCTTCCCATTGATGTTGCATTGGGGGCTGTGAAATACTGATTAGAATGTGGAAGGATATGTGTGTTCTGTGATGAGTGTTGTGAAAGGCAATTTAGTTGTGCACTAGCACAATGACAATAAAACTATTCTATTTTGGGAAAATAGGTAGAATTCAGTTTGGTTTAGGCTTCACAAAACAAGTTTCTTTGGGGACAAACCGATATGTGAGATTTAGCAGTTTGTTTCTTCTTATTTGTGGATCATGGTCCCCTTTACCTGCCTTGTGAGCATTGGCACTTTCCACCCCCGCAGAACATGTGCACTCAGGTAGAGTCCAGCATCCTGATCCCACGATGCCTTGCAGAAGCGCTGATAAGACCATGGTTGAACATACCTTCCCTTGATTCCACTGGACTGGACAGTGGTTGACAAGTTGGATATTCTGTTTCTGGTCAAGGAACTGGAGCATGAGATGTTCACCCAAGCTCTGGTTTCTGAGTGTGATGTATTATCCAGATCAATTTTGTTCTGATTTCAGATTTTGCTGATAGGGGTGGCTTTGGTCACTTTGGTGTTCAATGTAATCAGTACACAGTTGACCCTCAGCTCCCTTTTCCTCCTTAGTGTCTATCTCAAAGCAGTGGCAGGCATTTTAGTTTTATCTTTGAGACTGGGATCACTAATGGTTTAGGTCAGTGGTTCTCAACCTGTGGGTCCCTAGGTGTTTTGGCCTACAACTCCCAGAAATGCCAGCCAATGTACCAGTTGTTAGAATTTCTGGAAGTTGAAGGTCAAAACCTGGGTTGAGAACCACTGGTCTAGGTGAAGAAAACAGATGGAAGCTAAATCCAGGAAAGTCAGAGGCGCTCCTGGTAAGTCAAAAGGCAAGCCAGGGATTCGAAGTTTGGTTTACATGGGGTGGGAAACACTCCCCTGGAAAATGCAGCTTCACAGCTGAAAGGTCATGTTTTGGTCTTGACCAGAGCTGCATTTACAAAATGCCAATTTATTGACCAGACTAAAATTATATATAGAATCATCGAGTGGAAAAAACTAAAAGGGCCAATATACCCCACCCTGTACAATGCAGGAATACACAGTCAAAGCACTCTGGACAGATGGTCACCCAGCCTGTTTAAAAGCCTCCAGGGAGGATACTCCCTCACACTATAAGGCATCACATTTTATTGTTGGACAGCTCTTACCACCAGGAAGTTTTTGTCAAGTTTAGGCAGAATCTCTTTTCCGGTAGTTCAAATCTATTGCTCGATGCCTTAGTTCCGTCCCATTCAGATTACTATAAAGTGCTTTATGTACCTTGAAATAGTATTCGGACTCTTCATCTGCTCAAAGGAGTTGCAATCTGATTGCTCACCAGGGCTAGCTACAAGGAGAACACAACACACTCCAAGATAATTTCATTAGATACAGATATGCAGATACAAGAATTTCAAGATGTGAAATCCAAAAATCTTCAGGTCCTAAGCATTTCCGATAAGAGATACTCAAGCTGTACTTCAAAATGGTACATCAGAAAACGTTGCCATTCATTACACTCTGTGACACAGTTTTTGTTTCTGGGTTAAAAATGCCATTTCCTAGTTGGTTCTACCATAAAAACACGGAAAAAATGCAAAAACTTTGTTTTTGCATGAGGGACATCCTCCTGCAATAGTGCATTTTGTTGCAGTAAGTTGTAGCAGGACCAAGGATGTGTGTGTTGAAGAAAAACCTTATGATGGTAATTACTATGTGCAGCTGGTAAGGTAGGTCAACCGGCAAGCTTGGGCCACACCCGATGGTGTATAACTGAGGGTTTTTTTTAATACAGTTCAGCTTTTTCTCTGAGCAGATCTATGCTCAAAGGCTTTGCTCTGGGGAGCAGTTTGGAGAAGCTACTCTGAAGGAGGCTATGGTGGAATGGCTATTTACTTAAGGTTTTTGTTTTGCTCTCTAATTTGATTTAAGATGAAGATGCCTTATTCTGTGTTTCTTACAAGGACCATGTCAGTTTGTTGCACTGTTTGATTTTGTATGCAACACTGCATGTTTATGTTTCACCTCTGCTATTAAGAGTAAAGATTTTTCTGTTCATTTTTCCTCTTGTCTGTGAGTCTATTGCATTTGGACTTCGGGCGCTGGGTAAAATCCGCTGCTGTGCAACACATTTTGCTCTAGTTTTTCAACCAATCTCTCACCATCGAGTCTCAACCAATTCAACATAGTTAGTGGCACAAAAACAAAATTTCTGGAGGAGAACAACTACTTTCAAAGTAAGTGCCACACAATTAAACAGGAAACAACACTTTCAAACCAGGAACAGAATTTTTTTTCAAATATTGTTACATAGTGTTAACAATTTTCTTTTGTTTTAGCAGTAGATGTAGACATTGTACTGTTCAATGTGAACTTTAGAGAGAGGCAAAGAAGTTACCTATCGAAGTAATTGTGCCGTACTGGTTTTTTTTAGCATCCATCAGACTGCTTCTTTAAAACCAATTTTTCTGTGAATTGAAAAGGCTAGACCATTGAGTTTCAGTTTCAGATCAAAGCCGTAACTTCACAAAAATGCCATGTCATCCTGAGTCATGCATGTGCTGCCATACATTGTGCATTTGTCATCAAGTCTCTTCCTCACACTGTCTTAGGTGTACAAATGTCTTCTGTTGATTGGCTCCATTTGTATGTATGTGGTTCCCCAGAACCATGGTGCATTTTTAGAATATGAGTTGAACCGCAAGCTTTTGATGAAAAGAGACAAACTGGGAGGTCATACTCTGTGGTTTGAGTATCATAAAATTGCACCACCGAGCATCTGTGATTCATACAATAATATTACTGGGTTAGTTGCTTATCCTGATCACTTTAATGCATTGGAAATCAAATTATGTACCCCTTTCTTACTGTTTTTTCCTCTTACTGTTCTGTTATTTTCATTTCTGGCTTCTTTTTTTGACTTTTTGTAGGATACATTCCTTTTCTTTGATTCCATAATTTGAAGCATACTTCCACACACACATCCAATATTCTGTAGTGCCACTAGCCAATAGTTAAGATGTTTAAAAAACTAATAATGGCTTACCCATGGGACTGATCAGGCCCATAAGGCAGCACTGCATTTTTGTACAATTATCTTGCAGCAACGAGATACGATTTGTAGAGAACATTTAGAATCTGAATGATCTAGATCCATTTCAGTGTCGTTTCAATAAAGGGATGACCTTTTAAGCAGAGGCTGGATGGCTATCCATCTGGGGTGCTTTGATTTTGGTTTTGCTGCATGAAGTCAGAAGGGGGTTGGACTGGGTAGCCCTTGAGGTCTCTTTCCAACATTATTATTATTATAAACACAAAAAATAGTACACAGCAAACAAGGTCACGCTGCTGGCTGTTGTATTGGATCACACGTTGGACACTTCCCAAGTGTCTAGGACTGTGTGATGTATCGACGAATAATGCGTGCGGATCCCAGTAGGGTGGCCTTTTGCAGCTGACAGATGGTAATTTTGTCAGCACCGATTGTGTTTAAGTGTAGGCCAGGTCTTTAGGCACTGCACCCAGTGTGCCGATCACCACTGGGTCACCTTTACTGGCTTGTGTCAGAGTCTTTGCAGTTCGAGCTTTAAATCCTCATATCGTGTCAGCTTTTCCAGTTGTTTCTCTTCAATCCTGCTGTCGCCCAGGATTGCAACATCAACTATCTATACTTGGTTTTTTAAAACGATCGTGAGGTCAGGGGTATTGTGCTCCAAAACTATTATTATTATTAAGGTTGGGCGGCCATCTGTTGGGGGTGCTTTGATTGTGCTTTTCCTGTATGACGGAGGAAGGGGGTTGGACAAGGGGCATCCACCCTTGAGGATCTCTTTCAACATTATTATGTGGTGCAGCTGGTTGGGTGTCAGCTGCATAAGATCTCTAGTGACCAGAAGGTCATGAGTTCGAGGCCTGCCCGGCTCGGGGTGAGCTCTCGACCAGTTGTGTAGCTCATTGTCGAACTTTGCAACCCGAAAGACAGTTGCATCTGTCAAGTAGGAAATTTAGGTACTACTTTGTGTGGGGAGGTTAAATTTAACTGATTTGCGAGGCCATAAAATCTCCAGGAAGTACACAAAAAGAATGAAGGAATGTGACGGCTCCTCCTGGTGGCCAGAAACTGGAATGTTAAATTGCCTCTACATCTGTCTATAATAATAAATAATAATAATAACTTTATTTCTTGTGAGTCGCCCTCCACCATTGGTGCTCCGGGCGACTTACATCATTTAAGAAAAAAAAACAAAACATATATGTTATATGTCAAATGGCATTTAATGTTTGCCTGTATATGTGCATTGTGATCAGCTCTGAGTCCCCTGCGGGGTGAGAAGGGCGGAATATAAATGATGTAAATAAATAAATAAATAAATTATTACTATGGAGGTTGGGTGGCTGTCTGTTAGGGGGGCTTTGATTGTGCCTTTCCTGTACTTCCAAATAAAGGGGGCTGGATTACATGGCCCTTGAGGGTCTCTTCCAACTCTAGGATTCCATCAAAAATACTAGGCACTACAGAAATGGTTATACTTTTTCCAGGGAAAAGCAGATAACACATGCTTGCTGAGAGTAGCCAATGCCTTTGGTTTCTTCCCACTCATAGCTTTCCCCCTTTTTTCACTCCCAACACCTTTGCCAGTATAATTTCATTAATGTAATATGTCAACACCATTCTGGACTTTGTGTTCTTAATACGGTGGGAAGAAGATGCAAACATATGCATATCAATGCATTGATGTATGTATCTATGATTTCTGTATAGCTGCCCATCTCTCATTGGTTGTTTGATGTTAGTTTATAACAAACTTAGAAGCAGGTTGCCCTGCTGAAGTGTGTTTTATGCACAGTAATTTAGGCCCTTCACACATGACTTCAGACTTTAGCAAGACTTTCCAGAACTTGTGAAAACGAGGGTGAGACTGATCATTTCCTCTTCTTCACTCTCTCATCAAGGCTAAAGGCTCTTCTCTCTGCATTTCTTCCAACTTCAATGCCAGGGAGTTTGCCTCTCAATTGGCTGCAGAAACATGCTGAGCCTCCCAGACTTGGATCTTTCATGTGGTGGCCAATAGTTAAACAGCATTCATCCAGAAACTATCATTATATCAGCCCTTTGCTTTCCTCCGTTCGCTTTCAACTAGAGATCCCAGGATGCCTGAAGATATGCAGACACCCAAAGACAGTGGTTTCCTTTTAAAAATTTGGGGTTTCATGCTTTGCAGGCAGGAATGTTTATATTGCATCAAAACCCCCTTTTTAGCGTCTACCTCTATGGCATTTCTTAGACGTGGAAAAAAATGAAGGTTGAGACGATGGGCATAAGGAAGCAAAGGGCTGGGACACTGGGTGGATAATGCCACACAAGCCGTGTTTCTCTAGGAAGGGGACCCCAGCCCTTATGCCGACCTCCCCAAACACCCGCCTCCTGCCTTTCCAAATAGGCTTTCGCATTTGGCAGGGCATCGGAAGAGTGGCTAGTTCACAAACCCAGCATTCCTCACCAGAGAAAGGTCCACATTTTATCACGCTTCTCTTTTGGACTGTGTTTTTCAGCAGAGTCTAAGCAATGTTGTACTATCACAAGGAGTGGTGAAAACAATGGCACAGTAAGGAAAGAAACCACAAGAGAAGGCAGATGGAATCTTTAAAAACATGCTTCCATTCAGAATCTTGAAATGTCCTTGACGAATGCACTGGGGGATGGGGAGGAGGAGGGCTTTAACAGGGACAATCCACTTTAACAGGGACACTTTTCAGGAGACCTACACACTGTCTTGCACAAAGGGGGCCCTGTCAATCCTCAAAGGAAACAGGTCTTGGTAGTAGGCGATTCCCTCCTTAGAGGAATAAAAGCCGTCATTTCCAGACCGAACGGTATAGCTCGAGAAATATGTTGCCTCCCAGGGGCAAAAATACACCATGTCATACAGAGGCTCACCAGGCTCCTCAAGCCCCATCCCCCTCCCATATTGATTCATGTAGGAACTAACGATTCTGCTAGGCATACATTTCAAAAGATCACAAATGATTTTTGAGCTCTCTGAACAAAACGCAAAATAGTATAATGTAGTCCTCATCATTGTAAGATGTGGCCCTACAAGGGCCAGAAATATAGTACAGGTCAATAACTGGTTCATAAAATGGTGCCAGAAAGAATGCTTTGAAAGCTTTGAGGAGGGTGACTAAAATTAATTCAAGTTGTGTATTCTGTACTGGCATAACGCCACTGCATGCCGTATGTTCCCGCTATCTGTATGCATTTGCAGCCCAAGATTATTCTTCTTCCAGTGTGACCCAGGGAAGCCAAAAATTGGACATCCCTGCACTAGTTCTTCCTGCTATATTTCGATGCAGCACTTATTTCATGAATGCCTTCTATCACTGGTCACTCGAGGCACAAACAGAGGAGTCGGAAAACAGGAAACTTGCTCATGAAACTGATATGTGGGTTCCTGTCTATGAAGAAAAGCAGTAATAGCCTATATGATAACTCCGTTTCCAAGGCTCCGTGATTCAAAGGACATGCTTATCCACTTGCAACAAATTAAAGACAGGGGAAAGCATGGAACAGTAGTCCCAGCTTTCTAACATGTAGCTTATATACCACTTTTTCAATGCAGTGCGTTGTGGTATTTATTTATTTACGATATTTTTATACCGCCCCTCTCAGCCCGAAGGTGACTCGAGGCGGTGATATGGGATGGGGTGTTATTCTTAGTCTCAGTCCTCTTTGCTCCTCATTTGTGCTTGCTTTAAAAGACCCTACACATTATTCCTCCCATCTCCATTTCCCCTTATCCTATCCCAAGTTTCATAATTTGATCTTTCCAAGAGGTCAACGTCCCAGCCTTCTTTCTATGCACGTCTGTTTCTCCTTGCCTTTCCTTGTGTCCCTCTGTAACAAGGGAAGAGCGCTTTCCTGGCACCTGCCTGGCATTCCAGATAGGGACTGATGCGATCAGGCCGTGTGGTCCGTGGGAAGGTCTGGAGCCCCATCCAGAAAGGAAAACCATTGAGGCTCTGTGGCTGAGTCAACGTAACCACATCACGGCTCGCCTGAACTTGGAAAACTCGCGCTGAGTGGCAGCCCAGAAAAACACAGTTTTTCCATTCCTGACAGGCTCTTTGGATACTTGGCCTCTGAAAACAAAAACAGGCTCCGGCGCAAGAGCTGAGTTCAGACTAAACAATAGCAAACCTCCCCTCAAAGATTCAAAGTATTCCGTGGCATGAGTTCTGCTGCAGGTTAGAATCCAGAATCGTTCAGCATGACGACTCTGTGGCTTCTTCAGTGAAACTGATGGAAGCAAGGTTTAGAACGGTAATAGTCAGGTCCAAAGCGGCTAATTGGTTTGACAATTTGCAATGCGATCTTGTGGCACCTAAGAGAGAACACAGTTAATACCATGACGTTTTGGGTGGATCTACACTGTAGAATGAATGAAGTTTGACACCACTTTAACTGCCATGGTTTAGTACTGTGGAATCCTGGAAACTAGTTTAGCATAGCCTTCTCTGCCAAAGAGTGCTTGTGCCTCACCAGACTACAAATCCCAGGACTCCACAGCCTTGAGCCACGGTAGTCAAAGTGGTGTTGTACTACATTCAATTTACAGTGTAGATGCACCACTTCCTCAGATGCAGAGAGTGAGGTGCCTTGAAATAGACTTTTTATAGCAAACTTGTGGGTATGTTGACGAGTTGACAAGTTTGTATGTGAATACCTACAGCCAGCGTCTGCCCCCTGTTTCTGAGGAAGTAGACTGTCTATATGGGAACCTGAGGAGTCAAATGCATGGATTCCTCTTTCTACACAGTTACAACCTTCACATGTTTAAGTGAAAAAAGAGGAGGAGGAGGGGAAGAGAGGAATCACAGAAGAATCAAGTTGGAAGAGACCTCATGGGCCATCTAGTCCAACCCCGTGCCATGCAGAAAACACACCATCAAGGTGATTTTGAAAATCAAAGGAGGGAGGGAGGGAGGAGAAGGAGGAGGTGGCTGTGGTGGTTCTTCATGAGATGTGCTTTGCTGTTGATTTCCTGGTGAATGGGTGGTAACTTATCGGAGGCAGTATTGCATGTTTGTGGTATCACTCTGCCTTTGGCTGTGGTTCAGGGTGAGATGTGATGCTCCAGATGCCACTGGAGATTGAGGAGAGGGAGAAGCAATCTCCAAGAACATGTTAGTAAAGGTAAAGGTAAAAGTTTTCCCCTGACATTAAGTCCAGTCGTGTCTGACTCGGGGTTAGTGCTCATCTCCATTTCTAAGCCAAAGAGCCAGTGTTGTCCATAGACACCTCCACGGTCATGAGGCTAGCATGACTTCATGGAACATGTTGGTCAAGGCCAAAAGTATGAACGTTGATTACTCCTTTTCTGAAGTTCACTGAATTAGTCTGGCCCAGTCATTCCTGGCTCACATTTGCATGAACTCCATAACATAAAATGCAAGCCTCAAACATTGCACATTCCAGGGAGATTGGGATGGGGCTAAATCATTGGGGCTCTTTGGAGCTGTCAGTTGTTCCGCTGTTTCCCTATTCCCTGCTATAGCAACAAACAAACTCACTATCCCATGCATTGCTTCCTCCTTTATTTGGAGGCAGATACTACCAGCAGACTAAATCTTCTTTCCCACAAATTACCACATTACCATATTACCATATCAGTAGCCCGATGTAAATCAGTTATAATAGCCTAAATCCAATAGCTAGTTCAAACTGGAGTAAAATGTTAAATCCATTGTATTTATAAATGCATGTAATTCCCATCCAGCTATTGATTAAATGGGTCTAGCGATTGAGTTTGACTCACTGTTGGGTTCAAAAATAAGAATATAAAAGATTTCTGTCAAGTAACATATGGAAATGTGGGCCACATCTCTTTAGCTGTAACTACAATGGAGGTATCATAGCATCACTTAGTTACAATTTACAAATTCAGCAGCAAAGTATTGCACCAGATACTTGTTATATATAAATAGACCCATGGTTCCTGATGAGTATCCAAAGCACTGAGATCAAAATAAATTCCCACACACTTTTAGTGTAATTGCTCAGGAGTGTTTTCTAAGAGGAAAAGCAAAATATAGGTAGTTCTTAGACAGGAATAAATGGAGCAGAAATATAATTTCAAAACTCCTGGAAAGGAAACAGGTTTTTAAGCATGAGGGTAGCGTATGGAGTTGTTTACTATTGTATATTATAGAGACTATAAATATGCTTGATGAATATGCTTTCGCAAGCATGCAAGAGCTTGTTTGGATGGAAAAAGAAGCTATCACCATAACACAAGTTGAGTCTCAGTATTGCATTTGATAAGGAAAGTTTTGGTAAAGTTCAGGTGTATGTGTTGTTTTTCTGTGAGGCAGCCAGCGGGGCTGGACTGGATGGCCACTGGGATCCCTTCCAATTCAAGGGTTCCATCATCATCATCGTTATCATCATCATCCTGCAGAGCTGGATGGCCACCCGTTGGAGGGCTTGGATGGTGTCTTCTTGCATGGCAGGAGTGAGTGGGGTTGGACTGGATGGCCACTGGGATGCCTTCCAACTCACAGGTTCCGTTGTTGTTGTTATCAAGCAGAGCTGGATGGTCACCTGGGGAGGGCTTGGATGGTGTCTTCCTGCCTGGCAGGAGTGAATGGAGTTGGACTGGATGGCCATTGGGGGTTCCTTCCAACTCAAAGGTTCCATCATCATCATAGTCTTGGATTTGATAGTCTTGGATTCGAAATCAAATCTGACGTTTTTTAAAAAAAATATTTGGTGTGCATTGGAAGAGGGGTAGTCTTATACAGTGAGTATATCCCAAACTCTATATTTGGAAAGTTGAGGGTCGTCTTATACGCCCAGTCGTCTTATACGCCGGAAAATACAGTATTTATCTTTTTTTAAAAAAAAAACATCACCCGGATTACAGGAAATGGTTTTAAATTAACCCCGATCTTTCCCAAAGCCTCTGCATTGGCTTTAGATGTTTTATTTTATTGATTGATTTTATCCAATTGTCTATTTCTCTCTCACTGCAACTTAATTCCTCCTTCCAGACTTCTATCAAGGTAGATTTTGTGTTGTATTATATTTCTGTGATTATTTTGTATATGAATCCCATTATTCCTTTCTCCTTCTCAACTTTCTATTTTATTATTTTGTCAAAATAATCTTTATAAGCAACTTTTGGGTTAAATCACAATTTTTTTCACTTTATTTATGGTATAATTTCCTAATTTTAAATAGAGAGGTGCATGGTCTCCTGGCCATTGTTTGCCCACACAACGTTCTTTTATTGGCATTGCATTGTTAATACCTACCAGGAAATAGTCTATAGTAGAGAATGTTGAGTATCTATGTGAGTAGTTTGTGGGAATATCTGTTCTTTCTCCTATTCTACTATTAGCCTCTATTAAGTTCCACTTACTAAAATTTATCTTGTCATTTGTACCCGAATTTCCTATTCCATTACTCTTCTTTTTTTGTACAGGTGTAAGTTTAAGTCCCCACCAACTATTATATCTCCTGATACACGTTTTTCTATTTTTGAGCAGGTTTTGTTTATAAAATTTACTTGTTTCTGATTTGTGGCGTAAACACTTGCTATTGACACCTGAGTGTTGTTTATTTTACCTATTATCATTATAAATCTGCCTTGAATATCTTTAATGACCTTTTTCCATTCAAAGCTTAGATTATCCTTTATGAATATGGCCACCCCTCTAACTTTATTTGAGCCCCTTGATTCATACTGTATATCCCAATTTTTGTTGTTAAGCAATTTGGATTTGTCTTCCCTTTTTTATGCGATTCCTGTAATAATGCAATATGTATTTGGTTTTCGTCTAACAATTTGGATAGTTTGTGTCTCTTAACTGGTGTCGAAAGTCCAGTTGTGTTTACTGACATAATATTGATGCAATCACCCATCATGATTGGTTTATTCTTTTGTCACTCTCCACATGATTTTATTAGTCAATATTACTTTTCTGTTAAGCCTCTGTATTGGCGATCGTAGGAAGTGGTTTAAAATTAGCGGAATGGGCACACACACAGCATCATTGTTTTATTAACAGGAATTAACATGACACAGAGAAATTAGCTGTTTTGCCCATCTCAATGCGGGGAATTTAAAAATAAGACAATTACCAACTGGTTTAGGAATAGTTGGAGAAACCAACACTTTAGAAATGGCAAAATGCCTTAACCCCACCATTGAGGCTTGTGTCCTGTGAAGGGCATCCCATAGTTGAGGCTTGCATCGTGTGAAGGGCACCGTAGGTTGCCATTTCTGAAATGTGTAGAAACGCTGATTTTACTGCGTGGGATGGAGTCCTTAGATAGAATTTGCTTTTTTCACTACAGCTTCACACTGCTGTTTAATGTTCAACTTACAATCCAGAATAATATCAAGGTCCTTTCCCCATGTAGGACTGCTGAGCCAAGTATCCCCATTTTGTATCTGTGTGCATTTGTCCTTGCTCATTTGCTGAATTTCAACCCAGTTTTCTAGCTTATCTGGGCCCTTTTGTATTGTGTTCCAATTCTCCTCTCCCAGTTGTGTACCATGCTCTGCAACCCTTAATCTAAATCACTGATTCAAATAGTAAGGACAGAACTCTATGTCCCTCCATTTGGTGTGTCCTTTCAATCCAAAGCACAAACACTGATGGCAACTTTTGTTTGGTTTTCTGACTAAAGATGTGCATCTGATGGTGTTTCCTTCTATTCTATATCTTACTGAGTGCTATGTTGAAATACAAATGAATAGCATGCATCGCTTACTTTTTACTACATTGCTATTTTGGTTGTTTTTATAATATTTTAAAATTGCTTTAAGCCACATCCTCTTTGGATTAGCATCACAATGTCTTGAAAAAATGAGCTGATTGTATTAATAAATAGAGGCACGCTAAGAATGTTAGTGCTAGCAATTGATCTTAATGGCTAGATCTCTTTGTCAAGCAAGGACAAACAGGTCGGAGGGGAAATGGTTAGGAAACTTGGTGCTTAGGTACCTTCTAGCAGCAGAAATTCAAGAAATGCAATGTTGCAATTGATGGGATCTTCTTGCTGCTGCCTCGGTATCTGGTGCCCAAGGTTTCACCGTGGTGTTTAGTAATACTTCCTGGTTAAAAAGCCGATTGTAGTAATTTCCACACATGGTGTGTTTTTAATTGATTTCTTTAAACGGCTAGGTATTTCATTAGCAAGGAGAACATGAGGCCAGAAAGCAGCCCTGTGGGATTGGCTGAGCCCAACAGCATCTTGAAGTGCAACAGCGTTCTTCTCTTTCTCTGAAATGTGCAAACATTTGCACATTCCAGAGTGGTCCAGACAGTAGTAAACACAATTAAAGTGACCTTTCAGAGAAAAAATTTAAAAATTGCAAAATGGGAACACCCATAATTATTTGAAGCACGGCGATTGGGTTGCTTTCTCTTGCCTAGATATACAATTTCCTGATTCGGTGCAGGATACTGTCGTGGGCAATGGTGTCCAATTTAGTATTTGAAGAATCTGAAATATGGGAGGCTGACTCGAACGATGACAGGCAGAATGTGCGGTTAAGAAATTTTAGATGCGGTTGAGAAGTTTGAAAGGGAAAGGTTCATTCTGAAAGGCAGTAAGATTTATGTCTGAGAGAAAATCCCCACTTAATCTGTCAGGCAAATAATCCTGGGTCAAGATAGCAGACTGAAGAAACAACAGACTGCAGCATCAACTGTTTTTGCTCTTCTTTTTGCACTTGCAGGACCATAAAGCAAGCAGGCCAGCAGGGCTTACTAGAGCTGAAAGAGAAGGCAAAGAATATGCATCCCACCAGCAATCCTGTGGCTGCCTCCTGCAGAATGTTGGACTTTGTAGTTTAGGGAGGGCCCTTTAGCATGTTCGGCCTCACTAAACTACAAAGTCCAACATTCTGCAGGAGGAGGCAGCCACGGGATTTCAGGTGGGATGCATACTCCTAGCCTCCTTTTTCAGCTCTATGGTGATGATCAGTCTTGAACTCAGGATTATGGTGATAACCAATGACTCTCATTGTCAGCAATCATCTTCTTGTTCCTCCAAGGATCTGGCTCTTCATGGCATCCATGGCTTTCTTCCCAGGCTAGATGTTTCAGGACTGGTGCTGAAGGAGATGAGGTTTCATCTCTTTTCCTGAAACAGGTAATGCTGTGGAGTGGCAGAGGTGACAAGTCTTTCCCCTAACTTCCAGGTACTGGCCTTACTGCTGGCCAACTAGTGTTGGTCTTACTGCTACTACAGTGATACCTTGACTTAAGAGTTTGATTTGTTCCTGACATCTCTTAACTCAAATCATTCTTAAGTCAAAGCTGATTTCAGCATTGAGATGGTATTAATCAATTTTGCCAACCCCCCGACAATCCCCCATATTTGTACTGTATGTGTTTTTTAAATAAGAAAATGTACTTTATAAATAACAAATATTGGATTTTAAAAACCTGCATATTCACATGGAACAATAACAACAGAAAGATCACCTTAATTTTTTTATTGGATACAAAATAACATAATATTTGAATAGATAATAAATGTCTATTATAGACTTACATTGAGGTAAATTATTTCTATATTATCTATTCACATTACTTACATGTTCATTCACATTACATTTTTTTCTCTCTCATCTCCTCCCACCTTTAAAATGGTAGAAACACAAACTTGTGGCAAGGAAGAACATTTGAGGCAACAAAATGTGTGTTGGACAGTGTTACAGCAGGGCAAAACCTCCACATTCACATGAAGCCCGAGGCCCAGAGGCTGCCTCCTCGAAGCCCTATATTCTCACATTAGTGCTCCCTCTGCCATTAGCACGCCCTCTGGTAAATTGAAACGCTGCTCATATGTCAAAACAAACCCAGGCCGAGTGACCACGCGTAACTTGAAAAGCTTGAAAGTAGGGATGCTCGTAATTCGAGGTTCCACTGTTTATAACAATTTCAAAAAGTCATATTCCAACATGCATTCATGCAATTTTACATCATTCGCTTGGGTGTTAAATACTGTACATTTAACATTTAAAATAGATTTTGTGCTTAGAGTGCATCCGTACTTCACCAAGTCAGGGACTTTTGATTGGACTAATTGACTTTTGGGGCTGCCTAAACATGGAGCTGATTTTAAGTTGTGAATTTAAAGGAAAGAAATGTCCTTTAAATTTGATGAGTTTATCTTATGTGATTAGAGATTTTGATTTGAACGTACAAGGTCACAGTTCTAGTACTGAACATATCTAGTTCAAGGGTCAACATTTGCAGGCATGCAGAACACCGTCTCTCTGGGCTGAATTAAGGTAGAGATACAAAACAGCTGTGTAGATTCAAATATAAAATTGAGTTGTCCTTACAGGCAAAACATCTTCGGCAACAAAGTTCATGCACAGTTCCCCCAAAAATAGTCAACCACAGCAGTTCTCCGGCTCAGATGCATATTAGGATTCGGTGTTTGTCACACAAAACAGAACATATTCACAATTGCTAATTCTAATGCATCTTGATAATGGTGTCTATAATTAGCTCTGTATATAAAACAGTTTAATTGCTGGACATCTTTTTATCTGGTTTCAATACTTTAAGTCAAACCAACAATATGGGCCTGCAGTTGTTCATCATGTTCTGTGACAGTGACCCAATCTTTTCTAATGCCTTCACCCGCATCATTTCCCCCAGCACATCTGCTTGCAGTGTTGGTCTTGCGCGTTCATTCAGCGTAAAGCGAATTCCTATTCTACGGCCTGCCTTTGGACTGGCCGGGAGCACCTTGGTTTTTATCAGAATGTAGCTTCAGTTTGTTCACTTGTCTAATCCATTCCTGATGCTGAACTCTGGTTGATAACCAAAACAACTTGCTTGTTTTATTGCTTCACATGACCCGAGGTTATTTTTCGGTAGGTCGATTTTCTACCATCTTTTTCCCACTGTAAAAACCCAAAATGGCATGACTTTTGAATGAGCTTTGGCTCTTGTGTGTGTTGTGACCTTTCAGATCATTTCTGACTGAAGGGCTCTCCTTGGCAAGATCAGCTCAGAGGGGGTTTGCTATTGCCTTCCTCTATGGCTGAGTGTAATGTGAGTTACTAAAATCATCTAGAGTTCTGTGTCTGTGAAGGGATGTGAACCCTGTTCTCGCAGTCTTAATCTAGAACTTAGACCACTGCGCCCTTCTGGGTTTCCCAATGAATATCTATCCAAGCAAACGGTGGCAGCCTTGATGCTCTGGAAGCGAGGTATTTCCAAGCCTCAATGCCTCTAAAGTAGGCCAGTGTGGATTATAGCAGTATTATGCAATAAGTGGTCCAGATAACACAAGCCCCGCATCATCAGTAAACTGGATTATAACTTTGCCCACATTACTTGGAAAAGGTGAGAGGCCCTGTATCCCATACACCTGTAAGTAAACAGGGAAGTATGGTTTTCCTTTGGCTCTACATTCTGCTTGCCGTTCTTCTCTTCCTCCTCCTTTCTGAGCCCCATACAATGACTTGTTATATAAAACACCAGAGAGAGAGTGAGAGACACACAGAGGAGGGAGAGATTCTTTAGTGTTGGAATCTGAGTCACATGGATCTGTTTTAACCCCCCCCCCCCATTCTTGTTTCTATAGAAACAAGATTGGGGGAAAAGACAAGCAAGGAGAGAGATTGAGAGAGAAAAAATGTTAAGGTGATCAGTGACAAAATATGGGTAGAAGTGAAGAGGGAGGTTTAGTGTAGAAGTGGAGTTGCGATGTCGCCGGGATAGGATGTTGGGGGAAACTGGGCACCCCATAGCGGCTGAGCGACCCTTCAGTTTGAGCGACAGAATTTTAGACGTGCGCCTTCATCCCTTTGGGAGAGACGATGTCCTGAATGAAACATTTTTGTTTTCTGAAGTGAAACTGTCTTTCCGAGAAGGGTAGAAAAAGAAGCAAACAACCCAGGTGTGTTCACAGGTGAGTAAGAAGCCAGCGGTGCCAATGGCAGGAGGGCTCCTGCATCGCCCTCTCCAGCTGTGTGCTATCCCTTTCCCACCAAGAAAGCTCTGGATGTGCCTGGAGAGAGGTTGAAGTTGCGGGTTTGCCTGCAGCTGCTCATGCTACTTAGGCAAGTGTGTCCATGAAGCCAATATTGCTTATCCAGGGATGTAACTTTATTACAGAGGGTGGGCTTGTTTACAAAGGGGCATAAAGGGGTAGCAAGGAGGCTGGGTGGCCATCTGTCAGGGGAGCTTTAATTATGCTTTTCCTGCCTGGAAGAATAGGGTTGGACTGGATGGCCCTTGGGGGTCTCTTCCAACTCTACGGTGTTGTTTATGAGTTAAGGAATATTCTGTGCCAATGGTGTTGAATTTCAGCTTTCCTGACCCTTGAGGCAAAAGATTAGGGCTTTTTTTCTTTTCTTTTCCAAGGCAAGAGTGCTTGGCATTTCTGTGCAAAATGTTCGCTCCTCTCAGTGAGGCAGAGAGCAAGGTTCCATATGGGTTGATAATGAGCAAAGCCAGGAACACTTTGCCTTTGAACATCCATCCATCCATTCCAGTTGTCCTGGTTGCTAAGGGCTCTTTGGCTGCAGCCTTATGCATTTGGGCTGCCTCTTCTTCAAGGGATTCAGGGGAGGGGAGCGGGTCTTTGGGAGGGCGCACCTGATTTGCTTGTTGCTCAGCCACTTCTCAGAACTCTTTTATAAATCGCACCTGAAATCCTTAGCATGTATAGCCTGCTCTGCCTGCAGCCCGATGCATCCAGGAGTCATTCACATTCTCTGCCAAGCCACAGATTTGTCCCAAATGCAAATATCTTCTGGTAGCTTTGACTGTTTGTCTTTCATTTGTTCCTATCAAATTCAACTCATATATATTAATGGAGTGCAAATTTCGTAGAATGCTTCTTTTTTCGTGTCAGGAGTGACTTGAGAAACTGCAAGTTGCTTCTGGTGTGAGGGAATTGGCCGCCTGCAAGAATGTTGCCCAGGGGACGCCCGGATGTTTTGATGTTTTATCATCCTTGTGGGAGGCTCTTCTCATGTCCCTGCAATGGAGAGCTGCAGCTGACAGAGGGAGCTCATCCACACTCTCCCCGGATTCGAACCTGCGACCTGTTGGTTTTCAGTCCTGCTGGAGCAAGAGTTTAACTCATTGCGACACCGGGGGCTCCAGAATGTTTGCTGTATCTATTCTACTGTTCTTGGTATATAGCTTTTCCTTAGTTATTTTGCTAGTGATGGCACCCGGTCTGTTTGCTCAGGATTTCTTCTGGAAAACGCATGTGACTTTATGGTGGCATTTGTATCTGTTTGCTTTTGTTTTAGTGGGAAAGGGGATCCTTTATCATGAAAGGTATGTGTATGATGGCTCCAACTAATTTATGTAACTTAAAAGACGGTTGAGTGTAGTATGTGGAGAAGTTAACCAGAACATATTGTGCATATACAAATACTTGGCTTGAGATTTGGGAGGACCCTTGCTGGTGAATCTCAATAATAGTAATAGTTATTGTTGTTATTGTTGTTGTTATTTAGATGGTGATGACCTTATTTTCTGAGTGTTCATGATTGCATTTATCTATTGGCAATACCACAGTTAACTTCAACTGGTTGAACCAAAGCTCCCTTCAGAGTCAATGTGGTCTAATGGTTTGAATGCTGGACTTTGGAGACCATAGTTCAGATTCCCATGCGACCATGGAAACCGACTGGGTAACCACTCTCTCTCAGCCACAAAGGCAAACAAAAAAAGCAACCTTGCAAACAAATCTTGCCAAGAAAGCTTGAAGTTGCACTGTACTAGCAAACTCTATTCATCCCAGTTTCATAAAAAGTTTTGTAACTTCAGATGTGGGATAGAGCCACCTCTTTGTTTTGTGAAATGAGCATGTAACTCCATGCCTGCAGCCTCATACTAGCCCTTGCTCTGAGGTGAAATCTTATCGGCTGTTACATAGGCTTAAGTCAGATTGGCATGTATAACATAGGATGCTGGGATTTCACTTTACATGGACAATGAGCAGTGTCGAGATTGAGGGAAATCATAGGCCTTTCTACACCATATAATCCAGATTATCAAAGCAGACAATCCACATTATCTGCTTTGAACTGAATTATATGAGTCTACACTGCCAGGACTCAATGGAGCCATGGATTTAAAGTGCAGGCAAAGCGATTCCACCTAAACATTAGGAAGAGCTTCCTGAGAGGAAGAGCTGTTCATCACTGGGAGATGCTGCCTTGGAGCATGGTAGCGAATTCTTCTCTGGGGGCTTTAAGCAGAGGCTGGATGGCCATCTGTCAGGAGTGCTTTGATGGTGTGTTTCTGCATGGCAGAAAGAAGGGGTTGGACTAGATGGCCCTTGGGAGTCTCTCCATGATTCCTTGTGGTTCATACTGTGTTGAGACTACCATCACACAGATGTGGTTCCAATATTTTATTATTTGTGTGAGGTGGATACTGCATATTACAACTGAGCCCAAATGCTTTTAGAACTAGCCACATCTCTTTCTTTCTCCATCCTTTTCCATAGAATTGGCACAGATTGTGGTGGGAGTGGCTGTTTAGCTTTTTTTCCCCTAGGGAAAATGACAGCACTCATTCTAACCATACTGAAACATCATCAGTATTACTTCTTATTTGCTTTTAGCACTTCTGGTTCTGGGGCATATGAGAGTGTGCCAAGGGAAATCAAAAGGGATAATTACTATAGACAGCCGTTATATTTGGAAGTCAACAGCTACTATTCAGTTGTGCCTCCCATCTATTACTAGAGCCTCTTTTGACTTTATCTTCTCCAGTTAAGTGTAAAATGGTGCAAACCATGTTAAGCTATGATACATAAATTATAGAATCCTAGAGCTGGAAGACCCAATGCCATTCTGCCAAGAACAGGAAAATTGCATTCAAAGCATCCCTCCCCTCCCCCCTGGGCCATCCCGTCTCTGTTTAAAAACCTCCAAAGAAGGAGCCTCCAACACACTCCGGGGCAGAGAGTTCCACTGCTAAAGGGCTCTCTCCTTACAGTGAGGAAGTTCTTCCTAATGTTCAGCTAGAATCTCCTTTCCTGTAGTTTGAAGCCATTGTTCCACATCATAGTCCCCAGAGCAGCAGAAAACAAGCCTCCTCTCTCCTCTCTCCTCTCTATGATTTTCCCTGACATCTGGTCCGCATCATGTCTTCTCTCAGCCTTTTCTTCTGCAGGCTAAACATGCCCAGCTCTATAAGCCGCTCCTCATAGGGCTTGTTCTCCTAACCCTTGATCATTTTAGTCACCCTCTTCTGGATACATTCCATCTTAGAGTCAACATCTCCCTAAAATTGTGGTGCCCCGAATTGGACACAGTGTGATTCCAGGTAAAGTGCAGAATAGAGGGGTAGCATGATTTCCTTGAATCTAGGCACTAGACTCCTATTTATACAGGTCAAAATCCCATTGACTTCTTTAGCTGCCACATGACGTTGTTAGCTCATGTTTAACTTGTTCCCCATTAGGACTCCAAGATCTTTTCTTCATGTACTGCTGTCGAGCCAGGTGTCCCCCATTCTGTATCTTTGGATTTCATTTTTTCTGCCTAAGTGGAGTATCTTACATTTGTCCCTGTTGTGATTCAACTTGTTAGTTTTGACCCATCATCTCTTTAATCTGTTAAGATGGTTTTGAATGCTGATCCTGTCTTCAGGGGCATTGGCTCTCCTTCTCAATTTGGTGTCATTGGCAAACTTGATTATCATGCCTTCTAACCCTTCATCTAAGTAATAAAGATGTTGAACGGAACCAGGCCCAGGACGGAACCCTGCTTCTGGCACTCCGCTCGTCACTTCTTTCTAGGATGAAGAAGAAGCATTGGGGAAAATCACCCTCGGGTGATTAACCAATTGTTTTGTTTGTTTGTTTGTTTGTTTTTGTGTCAGAAGCAACTTGAGAAAGTGCAAGTTGCTTCTGGTATGAGAGAATTAGCCGTCTGCAATAGTTGCCTGCTATTCTCAATGCTGTTTTGTGTTTTCTAGTCTTGAGTAAACATTGTTTCGCTTTTCCTTTTTTCTTTAGTGAAACCGTTTCATGATCTGTTAAGGTTTTGGTTGTTATTCTGTTTCTATTCTTTGTTTTGGTCCATACCTACCTATCAATTGTTTTATTGCTCTTTTACTTTATGTATCCTTGGGCCCCTTGTGTTGAAAAGCGCACTAGAATTTCTGAAAACAAAACATCTGTACTGCAATTGGATGTCACCCAAAGCAAAACTGGAGTTCTGTTAGGAGACCTCTGTCTTGGATGGCCATCTGTCAGGAGTGCTTTGATTGTGCTTTTTCTGAATGACAGAAGGGAGTGGTGCTGGATGGCTCTTGAGGTCTTTGTCCAACTCTGTCATTCTATCATTGAAAGAAAAACGTCTATAAGGAATATTAAGAAAATCTCAACAAAGTTGCAAAAAGTTCCCAGGGGCAAATTCACATACTTTCTACTACTATCTATTCAAGATTGTGGCTGAGAGAAAAAGGGGACAGTTTCTATGAGGAAGGTGTGAGATTCTTAAAAGTAAAGAGATGGATCATTTCTTGGCCATACGAAATATCTTTGTACATTTGAATAAGTCACTGAGTGTTGTTCCTACTCCAAAACCAGTCCTACAGTTATCCATTTCTTCTGGTGATAGTAGGTATTATGCACCTCTAATGGAAATATGTGAAATATACAATACTTTGTCAGCCAAGTATATAATAAAGCTCTTTGTAGTGAGTGTTGCCGGGATCTTAAGGTGTTGACTTTGTTGAACTTTCTGGAGGTGTAGACTTTCTAGAAATGTTAACACTATGGAGACAGCCCCTCATACTCTGAGGCAGCATATTCCACTCTTGAACCCAAGCCTACCTGGTACATACATACTGTAGATTTTAGAAATAATCCAATAGGTGTAAATGTATGGACACTTTGCCTTACATTCATCATTCTAAACAAAGCTATCCCATAATCAATTTTCCCTGGGGGGGGTGGAGAGGGAAACATATGAGTGGGGTTTCTTTCTGTGCTTTCCCATGTCTGCCACATAAATAGTGTTTCAGATTTACACTGGTGATTTTCAAGGGACAAAAAGGCCTTCAAAGTATCTCTGAATAGCATCCTCCAGTGGAATGGTTTTCTCTTAGCCAGAAAGAATCTGATCTGGAGCAAGTGAAAGGCATGGGATTTCCATTGTATGACTAGAAGTTTGTGGCTGGATCTGCACTGCCATATAATGCAGTTTCAGTCTGCAGTTGAACTGGATATGACAGTGTAGATCCAACCTGCGCAAGCAATGTCGGGCCCCTCTTTTAGGGCTTGCTTTGATTCCCAAGGAACACAGAAGAGCTGTAGATGCGGGACGTGGGCTTCTCCCTCCTTTGCATTTGGCTTCAGAAATTAGAGAGAAGGGCTCTCTAGACTGATTATGGTAGCGACTCAAATGAATGAGTCATTGCTGGTTAAATGTCAAAATCCACAGGGATTGCAGTACCATTTCCCATGCCCACAGGTGGAAATGCAATGACCTGGATACATGCTTGTTGCTCCCTTGGAGCAGAAGAAGCATTAGAAGCAATAATCTCAAGCCAATCAAATGCATGTTTTGCTTCTGTGCCATATTGTGCCGCTCTTCTTGCCACAGAATGTCCTGCTGTTTGATACAGATTTGGGTTACTGCAAGTGCATAAATAGTGGAGCGTGGTTTAATAACCATCACTCATGCCCTGTGCCCTTTAAAATGTTGCTGCAGGTCTGAAAACACATACGATGCAGGACTGGGTCTTGTGAGTGTTAGGAAGAGATTCTGAGCAGAACACTTGTAGATATTGCCTTTAATTCCATGGAAAATATCCTACAATGGGGCCTTGGTATCTGCTGGAGTTTGCTTCCTCTATAGATACAAAAATCTGTGGATGCTCAGGTCTCATTTTACACACACCCATATAAAATAAAGCTTCCACTTAAAATCTCCATCTCTTTACATTTGGCCATTTTCAAATGCCTTCATTCATATACAGTATGTGTGTGTGTGTGTATATATATATATATATATATATATATATATATATATATATATATAATTGCATGGTTAAATGGTGTCACATAAATAAAATGGCCAAAGTTAGGATTGCATTTTTGGATTTTAAAAAAGTATTGTACAGCTGTGGATGGATGCATCTGTGGGTGCAGACTCAATGGCACTGGAGGGCCTGATGTATAAATGAAGTGAAAGAAGGGTAACCAAATAGTAATAACAACAACAACAACAACCCACCTCTCCTTGTGACTCGAGAGGTGGCATTGCCCAATTAGTAGAAGAGTTACTTTTCAGAACTAAATATTGGACTTATTCTCTGCTCTTTCTTTCTCTGTTGATGAAGAATAGCAAGTTTAAAAATAAACCATTTTAAACCTCCCAATAAAGAACACCTAGATTTCGACTTATTTGTTTTATATTTACGACTTTGTACCATGTGACTTCCTTTTTAAAAAATAAATTTTAATCGTTTTCTTAAAATACATTCGTTCTCTTAAGTTACATACATACATCAGTACCTTCCATGTTTTTATATTTCACACTTAATTCGTTACATCAACTATATATGTATATATATTCTATATCTTATCTTATTCACCTCTGTGCCACCCCCCCCCCCTCTGAGCCACTTCAATTTACATTCTCCTTCCAAAATACAATTTCTTCTTGAGGTAACTTCCCATCTACTTCTTTTAAACCATTCTCGATAAATGTACCCCAGACCTCATCAAAGTCATTTACCTTCCGTACCCCCCTTCTAACGTTTAACTTACATGCCAATTTATCATTTAGTGCTAATTTTCATAGGTTTTTTTATACCATTCTTGAATGTGTATGTTCATCTTATCTTTCCAGTTCCTTGCTATCAACAACCTTGCTGCAGTTAACATATTATTTATTGCATCTTCTCTATTTTCCCCAATTTCTTAACATTATATAATGACAATAATGAAATACTTGCATTTTTTTCCATCTTCATATCCGTTATAGCTTCTATTTCTTTCAATACCTTCCCCCAAAATTCATTTACATATTTACATTCCCACCACATATGGGAACCTCTCCAACAATTTTTTGTGGCATTTTTATTAATGTTTGCTATTTTTACTGGTGTTATGTACCATTTCCAAACCGGAGGGCCTGATGTATAAATGAAGTGAAAGAAGGGTAACCAAATAATAATGAGAGTAGATCAGAGAAAGTCTTAGCCCTCCTTAAACATATATGTTCTGGATGTGCTGGACTACAACTCCAGCCAACCTCACCTATTTTCCATTGTTTCCACTTTTGGAAACTTAGCCTAGAGATAAGTACGTGATATACCGTAGTTCTCTTATTAAACGTAAGCAGATCTTGGAATGATTTTCTACGTTCTCTGGCAAATGGACTCAATCTCAACCCTGCCCTCTAAACATTTAAACTGCAAATACCACAAATTGAATGTATGGGTGCATCTACACTGTAGAATTAATGCAGTTTGACACCACCTTAACTGCCATGGTGCAATGCTATTGGAAACAGGGATTTATAATTTGGTGAGCACTAGCCCTCTTTGGCAGGGAAGGCTAAAGCCCTTGTAAGACTACAACTCCTATAATTCCATAGTACTGCACAATAGCAGTAAAGGTAGTGTCAAATTGCATTAATTCTACAGTGTAGTTGTGCCTTTGGACCTTCTGTTCCGCAGAGTAGATAATGAGTAACCGAATGGAACCTCCTGTTCTTTGAGAAATAATGGCCATATAACAACAACAAAATGCCTTGTTCTTGCACAATTTTATCAAAAACTTTATTTTTGGAATTAGCCCCTGTTTACTACTTTTGTATGCGAAGCTTTCGTTAGGTCATTGTTTAGAAGAACACAGCTGCAAAGTGTATAGAAATGAACAAAAATGTGTATTTAAATGTGCAGTTTTCACAATGTTTAAGCTCACGCAGATGCTCTATTATATATTAAGCAGAATATATCAACCAAATCAATCCAAATGGAACAAATGTATGATGCCTTGCATGCAGTGCAATGTAGCATAATGAAAGCAGTTTGCCTAGACATGGAAATGTCAATGTTCCTTCCTAAGGGATGTGAAATAGGTTTGCATATCTATGGCTGCATAGAATAGTCTAAAGGATTAGCAGAAAGAGAGCCTGGTCATTGTTTCATTTAAAAAATCTTGAGATTCTAATACTTAGAAATGCCAAAGTGTACGGTTAACTCTGCGTTAGCTCTGGTTGCCTGCATTTTGCTGTGGTGACAATTTGGATACCCATATGGCTAGAAAGTAATAAATGGAACCCCAGAAAGACACAGATTATTATCTGACAAATGTCAAAGAACCCTCAATCCTGGAGGTTAAAAAGACCTGGTGTGGAAACTCACCTGTCTCTCTATCTGCACATAACGTGCTCCTTCATCACTCTAGAGATTGAATTCACTTTAAATTTGGTTTCAGCATCCTGCAGAATTCTGGGGTTTGCAGTTTAGTGGGGCTGTTTAAGTCTCCTCCCTAAACTAAGCCCCCAGTGGCACAGTGGATTAAACTGCTGAGCTGCTGAATGAAAGGTTGCTGTTTCGAATTCGCGTAGCGGGGTGAACTTCCACTGTCAGCCCCAGTTTCTGCCAACCTAACAGTTCAAAACATGCAAATGTGAGTAGATCAATAGGTATCGCTCCAGTGGGTAGGTAACGGCACTCCATGCACCAACCCCAAAGTCAGACACGACTGGACTTAATATCAGGGGAAAACCTTTACCTACCTAAACTACAAACCCCAAATAACTGCAGGAGGCAGCAACCGGATTTCAAGTGGATTCATTCTCTAGTGAGATGGTCAGCCACAACATGTAAAGTGATAAAGAGGAGCTGGCACAGTTTTCTTCTGCAGCTCCCCCAAATGTCACAAATGTCTCCCCAGATTGCGACATTATAATGAGCAATAGGCTGGTAATAAGGGTTTCTATTCTCATTTGGAAATGTGTTGTCTTTCTCTTCCTGGATGGTGTGCTTTGCCATTGTAAGATGGGAATTGCACTGGTTAGAGTCACGGAACACTCAACTCACTCAAAAGAAAATAGGGCAGAGATAGAGCTCTATGGCTGGCAACAAATAATGTCAGTCATTGAGATGCCTAATAAGCAACCTGAATTGGTTTGAGAGGCAACGGCTATATAATTGGAAAAATAACTGGTTAGGTAAAAATCCCATATGTAGAGTTAAATAAATATGAAGAATGGTTAGGTAAACTTAAAAAGCAATAAATATCAGGGAAAGGACTAATTGGGAAAAGATACAGTGGGTTAATAGGCAAGGAAATTAGGGCTGAAGTTGTTAGGAGAGTGGAGAGTGGTGAAGAATCTGTCAATAAAATTAAAAGAAAAAGTTATATGGAGATGGTATACCAAACCGGTTTGATAAGAAGCAAAGTAATTACATATTGCTGGAGATGTGGTATGTACAAAGGGACATATTTTCATTTATGGAAGGAATGCCCCCTGCTGAAGAATTTCTGGAACAATATATTTAAGGAAATAGGTAACATTATAGGACTAAACATCACCCTGGATGCTAGGTTAGCATCACTAATTGATGCCACAAAGTTGAATTTAGAAATGGAAAAGAAAGAATTGGCGATTATTTTACTCGCAGTGGCGAGACTTATTATTGCAAGGAATTGAAAGATAGTAATCAATCTCACACTGGAAGCATGGTATGGGGAGGTATGGGATGTACATGAACATGATAAACTATCAATGGAAATGAGGGTGTTTAGGGGAGAAATTAAAAGATTGGAATTCGACTCATATTGGTCGGCTTTTATTATACAATGTTCCCTTGCTACTTCGCGGTTCGCTTATTGTGGACTCACTGTTTCGCAGATTTAAAAAAATATTAATTTAAAATATATATCATGGTATTTTTGCTGTTTTGTGGGGTTTTGTCACCGCCCCCCTCCAAGGCGCTTTCCCTCCTCAGTCCTCTCTCCCTCCAGCCTTGAAGGGCCTTTCCTTCCTTCCTTCCTTTCCTTCACTTTATTTTAAGTTTATAAAGACTTAAAATAGTGTATAACTACTAAAATAATGTATAAATATTAAAATAATGTATAAATATTAAAATACATCACAGTTTTTCACTTATTGTGGGAGGTACTGGAACCTAACCCCAGCAATAAGTGAGGGAACACTGTACATACATTAGATAGTGGTAAGGGAAAACTATACAACCCTGTTGGTCAGGAATTTTGGATATGAATCCACGGGATGGCTCTAGCTCTTGCCAACCTAGCAGTTCGAAAACATGCAAATGTGAGTAGATCAATAGGTACAGCATTGTTGGGAAAGGCAAAAAGACACTCCAAACAGTCATGCCGGCCACACGACCAGGAGGTGTCTGGCTCCTCGGCAGGCTCCTTGGCTTGGAAATGGAAATGAGTACCTCCCCCAGAGCGAGAGATGAGCACTGCTCCCATGGCCTGAAATGAAAGGAGAAGCCTTTGTCTTTTTGTGTTTGTGTCTCATTGTATTTCATTGTAACAAGGCATGTAATGTTTATTTATTCATTTAAAATGTTTGTACCCTGACCTTCTCACCTCCAAAGAGGGACTCAGACCGGCTTACAGCAAAATTCAATGCCATACAAATTTAAAACATCTTAAAACAGCATATTAAAATACATAAAAACAGAGATACATAAAAAACACATTGCCATTAAAACCACATTCAACACGGTCTATAAAAGTGGTCACCCATTTCAGATTGAAATCAATCTCCGCTTATTCTGGGAAGGCCTCGTTCCACATCCAAGTCTTCACCTGCCTCCTGAAGGACAACAGGGAGGGGGCAGCTCTACCATCGCTTGGGAGGGAGTTCCACAGCCGAGAGGCCACAACAGAGAAGGCCCTGTCTCTTGTCCCCACCAGACGCACTTGCAAAGATGGCAGGATTGAGAGCAGGGCCTCTCCAGAGGATCTTAATGTCCTTGATGGTTCATAGGGGAGAATCCGTTCAGACAAGTAAACTGGGCCGGAACCGTATAGGGTTTTGTAGGTTAAAACCAGCACTTTGAATTGTGCTCGGAAACTAATTGGCAGCCAGTGGAGCTGGCGCAACAAGGGATGGTATGCTCCCTGTACCCCGCTCCTGTTGGTAACCTGGCTGCCGAGCGTTGGACTAATTGCAGTTTATCTGTGTCTGTTTATATCCTGTAATCCGCTCTGAGTCCCCTCGGGCAGAAGGGTGGAATATAAATAAAGTGTTGTTATTATTATTATCATTATGACATTTGTTTACTGGTTGACTCATAAATTAGTCAGAGGAAATTATGCTTTTTCAGGCCTAGGTGGTGGGGTTAAATGTTTGTAAAATGCTTGTTATTTTGTATCTTTTTTACACTGTGTTGTTAATTGTTTAATTTAAAAATTAATTAAATTAAAAAATGAGATGCCTAATGAGTAATTAAAAAAAATAAAGCAAAGATGATGGTGATATTGATATTGATAATGATAATTTTATTTCTTACCCGCCTGTCCTCCCAGCTCAAATAAGAGGAAGCCCTCCTTTTTATTTAATAACTAGCTTGGGGACCCGGCCCTGCCCGGGTTATTTGAGAAAGGCATTGTGTGCCAAGGGTGGTCCTTATGAGATGTTTACGTGGCTTGCAGTGGTCTCAGGAAGTTAGTGAAGGTACTTCAAGTCCCATCATCTGTGGTCCAATGTCTTCCAAACTGGAGTAGGATGTGGTGTGGGTCATGGGGGCTATGTGTGCCAAGTTTGGTCTTGATCAGTCAGTGGATGAGGGTTGCAGCGGTCTCGAGAAGTGATTGGAGGTACTTCAAGTCCCATTATCCATGGTCTGCCTTCCTCCAAACTGCAGTAGAATGTAGAGTGAGTCATGGGTACTCTGTGTGCCAAGTTTGGGCCTGGTCTGTGATTTGTAGGGGCTTCAATGTTCTGTGGGAAATGAATGGGGTGAAGGCACTGCAAATCCCATCATTTGTGGCCCATCCTGCCCTACACCGCACCAGATTGTAAAGTGGGCCAGTGGGCATCTGTGTGCCAAGTGTGGTCCTGATCCTTCTATGGTGTGGGCCAGAGTGCTCTAAGCAAGTGAGTTAAAGTACTGGAAGTCCCGTCATCCATGGTCCATCCTCCCTCAAACTGCACCAGGATGTAGAGTGGGTCTTGAGGGTTCTGTGTGCCAAGTTTGGTCTTGTTCTCTCATCGTTTGGGGTCGCAAAGGGGTCGCAAAGTGTTTTGGCCTTAAACTCCCACCATGCCTGACTGCCTCAGGCCTTTTCCTTACCCCCTCGGAATGTTCGTGTTGGCGACTGCCTCAGGCCTTTGCCTTATCTTCCTCTGCCAGTTTAGAGGGTCGGAATGTTCATGTTGGCTGGCCAATAGAGGCGTTATGCAAATGCTCCCTCAGTGGCAACCAATCATGTTGTCAGAATGTAGAGGCTGGGAGCCAATCAGAACACTGCCACATACATACATACAAACATACATACAAACATACATACAAACATTCCGCTTTATTATATATATAGATAGAGATAATAATAATAATTTGCCCATCAGTCAGCATGTCAAGAAGATTACTACTACTACTACTAATAATAATAATAATAATTTTACCTGCCTCTCCTCATGGGTCGAGGCGAGTTACGACATAATTAAAACACATAAACATTGTACAAATGCTATAAATACACATTTTAAAATGTATTTCTATAAAAGGCACACATTAAAGCATATTTCTATAAAATAGATATTAAAATACACAGAACAGAGTTTAAACCCAAGACACGAGTTTAAAATTCACGCTTTAAACTGGCTGGGCTTAATAATTTTACGAACTCCATAGAACATGCCACAGAAAATATGAAAGATGGTTCAGCCCTTGAATGGGATTCATCTTGGTAACTTCTTTCCATGGCTCTGCAATGAATTCATCCATTTTAGAGTGTGTGCTGTAGCTCGGTCCTGCCCAGTAGAAGTTAAGGAAATATATATGGTTAACTTCAGTGATGCTTTGGAGTTTGTTTGTAAACCTTCTCAACAGATTATTATTATTAATTCTTGCTTGCCTCTCCTCACGGCTCGAGGTAGGTTACAACATTGCTAAAACACACATTTGCCTAAAAGCATTATTTGAAATAAAGAAAGAAGAAAGAGGGTTTTTTGCACAGCAATGGAAGAAAATATGTCTAATTTCCTTGTGGCTGTATGAAATAAAGAGTGTAAATGGATTGTATGAGTACACTGCCATATAATCTGGTTAAAGCAGATAATCTGGATTCCTGACGGCTCTTGGGGAATTTCCCGTCACCTCGGTAGGTGATTCTGTCGATGCTCTGGTCACTCTCTGGAACAGGGAGATGACTAGGGCAATAGACACGATTGCTCCGGAACGGCCCCTCTCAAGTAGCCGAGCTAAACCAGCTCCTTGGTTTAACGAGGAGTTGACAGCAATGAAGCGAAGAAAGAGGGACCTAGAGAGCGTGTGGCGTTCATCTTTTCTGTGGCATGTTCTATGGAGTTCGTAAAATTATTAAGATCTGAGCGGGCCAAATCGAACACGCCTTGATGCCTATCTAAGGGCATATGGCGCGGCAATAAAGGCTGCAAAGAAATCCTTTCTGGCAGCCAATATTGCGTCCGCAAAGAACCGTCCAGCGGAGCTGTTTCGAGTTGTCAGAGGCCTATTGCATCCCGCCGTCCAGGATGGGAGCCCTGACAACTCGGCAGCACGCTGTGAAGCATTTGCAAAGTTCTTTGCGGATAAAGTCGCTTTGATCCGTTCTGGCCTGGACACCATGTTAATGGCAGTCTCTGAGGATGTAGCTGGAGCACCTGCTTGTCCGATTTTGATGGATCAATTCCAATTGGTGAAACCTGAGGATGTGGATAAGATACTTGGAGGAATGAGAGCGACCACATGCATCCTAGACCCCTGCCCATCCTGGCTTCTAAAGGAGGCCAGAGGGGGATTGGCCGAGTGGGTGAAGGTGGTGGTTAATGCCTCCCTCCGGGAAGGCAACATTCCAGCGAGCTTAAAACAAGCTGTTATAAAACCGCTGTTGAAGAAACCATCACTGGACCCCACTCAATTCGTCAACTATCGGCCTGTTTCCAATCTTCCCTTCTTGGGCAAAGTCCTGGAACGTGTGGTGGCCTCACAACTCCAGGTATTCTTGGATTATCTGGATCCGGCGCAGTCTGGTTTTAGGCCGGGTCATGGTACCGAGACAGCCTTGGTCGCTGTAATGGGGCGAAAAAGATCGTAAAACGCCGCCTAATGCTAAGCGTCGACCTTCGTTTATTCGCACACCAAACTGAGTGAACCGTGTAGTACTGTGGCAGGGCAGGCAATCCCACCGCTGCCACCAAATGTAAAGATGTCCCCCAATCTGTGAGGAAACTGTATATCTAGCTGCCACCAATTAATACTGAGGTAACTGACCACCGTTTGTAAAGAGAGATGATGTGTTAATCACTGTTAGGCTTCAGAGTGAGGCTTGTCTTTTATAATATAAACACCAGGAGGCTTATGAACCAAGAAACTGTAACAAGTTTATTTTTAAATGTGAACTTTAGCTTGCTGGTTACGAAGTTTCAATATTCTCTCTCAGAGGTACAATGCTTAACGGTTATTCTTCCACAGAGGTTCTTTCTTAAATGTTACACAGTCTTAAATTAGGCTTTTCTTGCCACTTTTATGCATCAGCATAAACTACAGGTTGGCTCTCCCAGCCAAACCTCTGAACTGTTCCTTTTAACTGATAGAAGTTATCCTTAACTTCTTCCCTCAGCTTTTATCCTAGGCTGAGTATCCGAACACCTTCTCAACTCCTTGAGTTGGACTGGATTAACTATCCACCTCTCAGCTCCTTGAGCTGGTCTAAACACAACTGCTCTCTCTGAGCTCTCAGCACCCACTCTGCTCACAGCCGCTGGCGAACTCCCAACTGTCATTTTTTAAACTCCACATTCTAAAGCTAGCCTTGGCTGGCTCCGCCCACTGTTACTATGACAACACATTCCCCTAGGAGGGGAAATGCCTTTACTATCATAGTTAACCCTTTAGGGTCTGTCTAACATTCAACCCCATTTCAAATACAAATGTCCCTTCTAAACCATATAAACAAACATGTGATCAACATACAGCACATGCATTTACACATAAATACCCACCTCATCACAGTCGCCTTAGTGGATGATCTACGCTGGGAGCTTGACAGGGGGAGTGTGTCCCTGTTGGTTCTGCTGGACCTCTCAGCGGCCTTCAATACCATTGACCATGGTATCCTTCTGGGACGCCTCGCAGAGATGGGGCTTGGAGGTACTGTCTTGCAGTGGCTCCGGTCCTTTCTGGAGGGCCGATCTCAGAAGGTTTATTGGGAGACACCTGTTCAACCCCACAACCATTGTCTTGTGGGGTTCCTCAGGGCTCAATACTATCTCCCATGTTGTTTAACATCTACATGAAGCCGCTGGGGGAGGTCATCCGGAGTTTCGGAGTGCGGTGTCATCTGTACGCAGATGATGTCCAACTCTGTCACTCATTTCCACCTGCTACTAAGGAGGCTGTTCAGGTCCTGAACCGGTGCTTGGCCGCTGTGCCGGACTGGATGAGGGTGAACAAATTGAAATTGAATCCAGACAAGACAGAGGCACTCCTGGTCAGTCGAAAGGCCGAACAGGGCATAGGGTTACAGCCTGTGTTAGACGGGGTTACACTCCCCCTGAAGACGCAGGTTCGCAGTTTGAGTGTGATCCTGGACTCATCGCTGAGCCTGGAACCCCAGGTTTCGGCAGTGACCAGGGGAGCATTTGCACAGTTAAAACTTGTGCGCCAGTTGTGCCCGTACCTTGAGAAGTCTGACTTGGCCACGGTGGTCCACGCTCTGGTTACATCCCGTATAGATTACTGCAATGCTCTCTACGTGGGGTTGCCTTTGAAGACTGTTCGGTAACTGCAATTAGTCCAACGGACAGCAGCCAGGTTGATAACAGGAGCGGCATTCCGAGAGCGCACAACTCCTCTGTTGTGCCAGTTCCACTGGCTGCCAGTTTGCTACCGGGCACAATTCAAAGTGCTGGCTTTAGCCTTTAAAGCCCTAAATGGTTTGGGTCCAGCTTACCTGTCCGAACGCATCTCTCCCTATGAACCATTGAGATGTTTAAGATCATCTGGAGAGGCCCTGCTCTCGGTCCCGCCTTCTTCGCAGGCGCGACTGGCGGGGACGAGAGACAGGGCCTTTTCAGTGGTGGCTCCTCGGCTTTGGAACACCCTCCCTAAAGACATCAGATCGGCCCCCTCCCTCCTGACATTTCGCAAGAAAGTCAAGACCTGGCTATTTGAGCAGGCATTTGTTGATGAAATATAAGGCTTAATTGGATATATGGAATGACGACGATGCGATGGGAACTGATTTCAACATGATGCTGAGGCTGCAATTGTATGTTTTTAATTGTTAAATTGTTACTATATGTTTTTTGGGGGGGTGACTTGTTGCTGTGTTGTATTGAGGGCAGAGACTGCCTCTGTAAACCGTCCCGAGTCGCCTTCGGGCTGAGAGGGGCGGTATAGAAACGTGACAAATAAATAAATAAATTGTATATGTTTGGGCTCGGTACCCTTTTCCAGCAAAACAGCAGCCCCTTAGGGATCCATGTAGGTGAGTGGGAATGACAATAGGATAGCATGGTTGCTGTATAACTTCTCAGCATCCTTTCTGTACTAAGGGTCTATAAGAAAGGGAAAAGTCTCTTGGCTTTTCTTCGCAAACGAAGATTCAGGAAGGACTCATCCCACGCTTTCTACAAGCGCGTTGATGACTAAGAAGGCTGATCCGAGATAAGCAAGTCAGGTTGCAGAAAGCACAGCAGAAAGTCTCCTTGGGTGATGTTGTTTCCAAGTTGCGTTTTTTTCTGCGTTGTCTTTTCTCTTCGAGACTCGTTCGGCGTGTCTTCTTGAAAGAGGCCGCAGCATTGTGGATAGTGCATCTCCATGCTTCCCGATGTGAGGCCAGGCTGGACCATGGTTGTGATCAATCTGGCCGAGCCTGAGATGTTGTTTCAGGGAGTCCTTATATCTCTTTTTGGGGGCGCCTCTCTTGCGCTGACCCGTGGTGAGTTCACCATAGAGTAGTATCTTTGGGAGGCGGTGGTCCTCCATCCTAGAGACATGCCCTGCCCAGTGCAGCTGTGTTCTCAATAGCATGGCCTCAATGCTGATGATCCCTGCTTGCTGAAGGACAGCAACATTCGTCACATAGTCAGGCCAGTGTATATTTAGGATTGTGCAAAGACAACGCTGATGAAAGCGTTCAAGGAGTCGTAGATGTTGGCGATAGGTGACCCATGTTTCAGACCCATCAAGGAGAATAGACAGTACGATAGCTCTGTACACACTGATTTTTGCGCTATGCCTCAGGTGCTTGTTGCTCCAGACTCTTTTGTGAAGCCTTCCGAATGCACTATATGCCTTTGCTAATCTGTGATCTATCTCTTTATCAATCTTGGCGTCTGAAGAGATTATGCTTCCCAGGTAGGTGAACTGCTGAAGGGACTTAAGCACAGATTTGCCTATGCTGACGTGGGGATGATGATGTTCTTCCTGTGGTGCGGGCTGGTAGAGAACTTTTGTTTTCTTCAGGCTGACTTCCAGCCCAAACAGCTCTGCAGTTGTTGCAAAGCAGAATGTTAGGCTCTGCAGAGCTGCTTCTCTATGGGCGACAAGGGCAGCATCATCAGCAAAAAGTAGCTCATGGACTAGATAGTTTAGAGTCTTAGTGCGAGCCCTGAGACGGCTTAAGTTGAACAAGCTGCCATCAGTACGATAGCGCATATATATATATATATATATATCCGTCTTCTTCTTTGAAATCTGCCGTAGTCCTTTGGAGCATCATGCTGAAAAAGTTTGTAAAAAGGGTTGGTGAAAGAACACAATCTTGTTTCACTCCATTAGTTATTAGAAAGGGCTCTGAGAGAGCATCGCCGTATCTGACTTGACCGTGCTAGCCCTCATGTAGCAGGATAATCATTTTGAGGAATTTGGGGGGACATCCTAGTCGTTCCAGGATCTGCCACAGACCTTTTCTGCTCACAGTGTCGAAGGCGTTCCAGGAGAAGTTCTTCTGCAATAGCAGGAACTAATCTGTTCCGGAATATCCTTGCAAGGATTTTTCCAGCAATGGAGAGCAGCGTTATACCTCGATAGTTTGAGCAATCAGATTTTGTTCATTTTTTCTTATACAGGGTGATGATAACTGCATCTCGGAGGTCTGATGGAAGTTCACCTTTTTCCCAGCAATTGACAAGGAGCTCATGGAATTTAGCATGGAGTACATGACCTCCCTGTTTCCAAGCTTCAGGTGGGATTCCATCAATCCCGGCTGCCTTGCCATTTTTCAACTGCTGTATAGCCTCAAGGACCTCTTTCAGAGTGGGAAGAAAATCTGTCTAATTTCCTTGTGGCTATATGAGATAAAGAGTGGAAATGGATTGTATGAGTACACTGCCATATAATCCGGTTCAAACAGATAATCTGGATTTTATATGTGTGGACTCGGTACCCTTTTCCAGCAAAACAGCAGCCCCTTAGGCATCCATGTAGGTGAGTGGGAATGACAATAGGATGGCATGGTTACTGTTTAACTTCTCAGCATCCTTTCTGCACTAAGGGTCTATCAGATAGAAGAAAGGGAGAAGTATGTATGTGGTTAATGAATGTGGCTCCAGTGAAATGCTGCCCACCTTTGCAGTGTGTGAAGTGCCCACTTTGTGGAGAGCCATTTTCCTTCTAAGCTTTAATCCCCATCTCTTGCTTTTCTCCCACTCCACTCTTTGACATGTGAATGTATGAGCTGACTGGTTCTACCGAGATCCAATTAATGGAGATACGACTTGTTCTCTGCTGAGCTTTGACTTGTTATCGCATGGGAGGACCGAATGATACGGAAAGCATTTTAATGGTAGATTCTACTTTGCAGGTTTTAATGAAATCTGTAATTATTTTTCTTAATTGAATGCTGTTCTCTCTATTTCCGTCAGCATTGATCGCCCCTATATGGTTTTTTTTAAAAAAAATAAAGGCACTAATTATTTCCACCAAAATAAAAATGATTATTTAAATAAAATGTAAAGGATGCTATTGAAAGACTTTCTCTTTCCCAGGGTCGATCTATCCAGGAAAGCCTTCCTCCAAAAACCCATCTCTATCCAATCTTGAACAAAACAGTTAGTTTACCAACTAAACAGTTAATAATCAGAGTAAATTAATTTAATTTTTTTTAAAAAAACCTGGAAAATAGCTACCTGCTTGTGTTTCATTTCATTTTTCTAAGGGGAGAGAAAAAAAGAGACAATGGATACTTTGCTTGGAAAGGGTTTGGAGGCATTTGGCTTGTTTTCACTATGCTGTGAATATATCCACTCAGGAAGATGTAACATACAAGCAAACAAATACAGCAGATATGAGCAGAGAGAGAAGGAGAAAGCAGGGAAGCATGGTTTCTCTTTTGTTTTCCTAACTTCTTAACATTCATGTTTGAATTCTTCCGTCCTAGACTGGCTTCAGTTGGCATGGATTTCCTCGGCAGTATGATTGCACCTTTCGTCTGAGGCTCCTTCTACACTGCCATATAATCCAGATTAACAAATCAGATAATTCACATTATCTGCTTTGAACTGGATTATATGAGTTCACACTGCCATATAATCCAGTTAAAAGCAAATAACTTGGATAATACATGGCAATATAGATGGGGCCTCGGAATGCAGTGTAACCTCATTGAAGATTTATGGTCTAATGCTTTTATGTCAAAGGGGTTTATACTGTACTGGCAATTGGTTATATCGAATATTTGATTTTAACCATGTTTTAACTTCTATATTATATGTTTTGTATGTCGTCAACCACCTTGGGTTTGCTTGTGGAGAAAGGTGGGGTAAAAATATCTTAATATAAATAAATAAACTATACTGCTATATAATGCAGTTCAAGGCAGCTAAACTGCATTCGGAAACTGCATCCGGTGGCAGTATCGATGGGACCAGAGAAGACAAAAAGACCTTGCTGAATCAGGAAGAACAATTTGCTGATTTTTTCTTAACACTGAAGCTACAATGCAGTAACAGCCTATTGGGCTACTTGGGTGCAATACTAAAATATGGTTTGCGTAGAGGTCAGCAGTCCTTTACTCTGCCCATGCCAAATGTCCTAATTTGCGATCCTGCCGAAGTTAATGCTTCTCTTTTCCACTTTCCCAGGTCTGAGGGCAGCCTCTCTAAGTTCACACACCGGCTCTCAGTTAAGCAGAAGCAAGAGAAGAGGAGGAAAACGGAGTATGGCTCAGCCGACCTGCCTGCCTTCCGCCCCCGGTCGCTGAGCGTTGAATTGTAAGTAAGAAATGCGCGGTGATGGGCACAGGGTGGAGAGAAGCGTGCTTCCTCCATTGCCTTGCCTGAGTGCTTCTACTGCCATCTTGTTCCTAGTACTCCTTTACACCAGAAATCGCCAAATAAGCCATGCTGTGCCTGAACCAGTGTCTGGAGGCAGTAATGGGCCGGATGAGGGTGAACAAATTGAAACTGAATCCAGATAAGATGGAAGTACTAGTGGTCTTGTGTAAGACAGATCCGAGAATAAGGTCACAACCAGAGCTGGACAAGTCACACTCCGCCTGAAAGCTCAGGTTTCCCGAATATATTGACGCAGTTGCAAAGCGCGTCTCCACTTGAACATCCACCCTCCAAACTCTATCCTCTCTGCTGCGCTCAGAAAAACCCTTTAGTAGATGATTTCTAGGAAAACTTTGTGTTGTTTTGGATTATAGGTAGCATTTCAGAAACACAGCCCCAAAAGAGAACAGACATTTCGATCTAATGATAATAATAAATAAAAAATACTTTATTTGTAGAGTGCCCTATCTCCCCGAAGGGACTCAGGGTGGTTTCTAACATGTATGGCAAACATTCAATGCCAACAAAGAGACATATTAGCAAATTACATAAAAATAAGACACATCAAACAATATTAGCAGCTTAACTGTAAACTTAGTACCAAATAAAAATTAACCAAAAAATAAAACTTTACAACTCTAGTCAGTTCACTCAAACCTGCAATATCCAATGTATCAATCCACCATATGTTCAAGCCTGAACTGAATCAAAACAGGGCATTAAAAGGCGCTTGTCCCTCCTGGGGTACTGTGACTAGATTTCCCAGACTGCAATCCGGGAAAGCAGCTTGAAAGCATCTGGATAAGAATCAAGGGAACTGGGAGTCAAAAAGATCTTGTCATGGGCATCTACTACAGACTTCTGAGCCAGGATGAAAAACACGACAAAACCTTCTGTCAACAGTTGACCAAACAGGCACAAAGAAGAGTTATAGTAGTCATGGGCGATTTCAACGATCCCAACATTTGCTGGAAAAGAAACTCATCCAAGAGTACAAAGTCCAACAAATTCCTCACTTGCCTTGCAGACAATTTTATGGTCCAGAAGTTAGAAGACGCAACAAGAGGGGTTGCCTACTCTCGATCTCATCCTAACAAACGTGGAGGACCTGATCAATGCAGTCGAAGTGGTCGGATCCTTAGGGGTAAGTGACCATGTCCTCCTGCAGTTTGCAATACAAAGGAGGGCCAAAACTAAGACAAGTCAAACTCACATTCTGGACTTTAGGAGCTGACATCCAAAAAATGAAGAAAATACTGAGCAGCATTCCGTGGACACCGATTCTAAAAGTCAAGGGAGTTTTGGCTAGATGGGAGTTTTTCAAGAATGAAATGCTCAAGGCTCAATCACAAACAGTGCCAAAAAAGAGAAGGAAAAAAAATAAAACAAGTGCAAAGAAACCAGAGTGGATGTCCAAACAACTTCTAACTGGGATTCAAAAGAGACATGCACAAGAAGTGGAAAAGGGGAGAAATCACCACAGAAGAATTCAAACAAATAACCAACTCCTGTATGGAAAAGGTTAGCAAGGCTAAAGCCAATATGAGCTCAGGCTTACCAGGGACATTAAAAACAATCAAAAGGGCTTCTTTGCTTACATTGGTAGAAAAAGGAAGAAAAAGGAAGTGATAGGGCCTCTGCGAAGAGAAAATGGGGAAATGCTGACAGGGGATTGGGAAAAGACAGAACTACTTAATGCCTTCTTTGCCTCAGTCTTTTCATAAAAAGAAAGCTGTCCTCTACCTCAGCAACATGGAATGGATGAAGGATTTGGGGAAATCCAACCCCAAATAGAGAAACAAGTCATCCAGGAATATCTGGCAGCTCTAAACAAATTCAAGTCCCCAAGGCCGAATCAACTATATCCAAGAGTATTGAAGGAACTAGCGGAAATCATTTCAGAACCACTGGTAATCATCTTTGAGAGTTCTTGGAGAACTGAACTAGTCCCTGCAGATTGGAGGAGGGCCAATGTGGTCCCTATCTATCTTCAAGAAGGGAAAAAGGACAACACAAACAATTACCGTCCGGTCAGCTTCACGTTGATACCAGGCAAAATTCTGGAAAAGATTATTAAGAAAGTGGTTTTTAAACATTTAGAAAGGAATGCAGTCATCCCTAATAGTCAACATGGAATTATCAAAAACAAGTCATGCCAGACTAACCTAAACTCTTTTTTAATAGAGTTAAAAGCTGGGTAAATGCAGGGAACAGCGTGGATGGAGCGTATCTGGATTTCAGAAAGGCCTTCCTTTGATAGAGTTCCCCATGACCTCCTGGTAAACAAACTAGTCAAATGTGGGCTAGGCAAAACTACCGTTAGGTGTATCTGTAATTGGTTAAGTGAATTAACCCAAAGGTTTACTCTCAGCAATGTTTCCTCTTCATCCTGAAAAGAAGTGACGAGTGGAGTGCCGTAAGCAGGGTTCCGCCCTGGGCCCGATTCTGTTCAACATCTTTATTAATTATTTAGATCAGTGTTTTTCAACCTTTTTTGAGCCGCAGCCTGGACCTGTTTCGATGAACACAACATAGATATCCTGGCAGGAATGGCAGAAAAACACAAACTTCCCACACAGAACTCCCATAACCAAGAGAAAATACTATAAGAGTTTGGTGGGCATTGACCTTGGGTTTTGGAGTTGTAGTTCACCTATATCCAGAGAGCACTGTGGACTCAAACAATGTTGGATCAGGACCAAACTTGGCATGAATACTCAATATGCCCAAATGTGAACACATATGGAGTTTGGGGAAAATAGACCTTGACATTTGGAAGTTACAGTTTCTGGGATTTATAGTTAACACACAATCAAAGAGCATCCTGAATTCTTGCAACAATGGAATTGAACCAAACTTGGCATATTGAACTCTCATTACCAACAGAATGTACTGAAAGGGTTTGCTTAGGAATTGACCTTGAGTTTGGAAGTTGTAGATCACCTACACCCAGAGAGCACTGTGGACTCAAACAATGTTATGTTATGCTGTTGTTTGTTTTCTATCCAGAATCACAATGTTGGAAGGAGGCTCACCACTTTAAGGTCCCTAAAACAGGCATGGGAAAACTTCGGCCCTCTGGGTGCTTTGGACTTCAACTCCCACCATTCCTAACAGCCTGAGGCCCTTTCCTGTTTAAGTGGCTGAGGGGGAGGAAAAGAGCCTGAGGCTGCTAGGAATGGTGGGAGTTGGAGTCCAAAAGACCTGGAAGGTCCAAGTTTGCCCATGCCAGCTTTCGACAGATACTTCTTCCCCCCCCCCCTTCCCCTTCGCGCCCTTTCTTCCCCCTTCCTGCCAAACACGTACTTTTTCTTCTACACTGCCGCTTCTGCCGCCATTTTGATCCAAGGGTGCAGCGTGAGCGTGTACAGGAGGGGAGGGGGGAGGGAGGGAGGAAGACGTGACCCGTGCGGGCGCTACTCGCAGACTCGCTCCAGAGCAAAGCAAGGCAAAGCGAGCAGAGCGAGGCTGGGAAGAAGGGAGCCCAAGTGGAGAAGAAAAAGTGTTCGGCAGGAAGGGGAAGAAAGGGTACTGGAGATTTCAATTTTCCACGGCACACCTGATAATCGCTCATGGCACACTAGTGTGCCACGGCACACTGGTTGGGAAACACTGACTTAGATGAAGGGTTAGAAGTCATAATCATCAAATTTGCAGACAGGACCAAATTGGGAGGGAGAGCCAATACTCCAGAAGTGAGGAGCAGAATTCAAAACGATCTTAACAAATTAGGGAGAAGATTGGTCAAAATTAAAAATGAAGTTCAACAGGGACAAATGCAAGATACTCCACTTAGGCAGAAAAAATGAAATGCAAAGAGACTGAATGGGGAACGCCTGGCTAGACAGCAGTACATGTGAAAAAGATCTTGGTGTCCTCGTGGGGAACAAGTTAAACATGAGCCAACAATGTCAAGCGGTAGCTGAAAAAACCAATGGGATTTTGGCCTGCATTGATAGGAGTCTAGTGCCTAGATCCAGGGAAGTCATGCTACCCCTCTATTCTGCCTTAGTCAGACTACTTTAACTGGAATCACACTGTGTCCAATTCTGGGTAGCTCAATTGAAGGGAGATGTTGACTCTGAGCTGGAAAGTCTCCAGAGGAGGACAACTAAAATGATCAAGGGTCTGGAGGACAAGCTCTACGAGAAGCGGCTAAAAGAACTGGGCATGTTTAGCTTGCAGAAGAGAAGGCTGAGATGAGACATGATAGCCATGTATAATATGTGAGGAGAAGTCACAGGGAGGAGTGAGCAGGCTTGTTTTCTGTTGCTCTGGAGACTAGGACACGGAAATTACAGGAAAGGAGATTCCACGTGAACATTAGGAAGAACTTCCTAATTGCGAGAGAGAGAGTGAGTGGTTCAGCAGTGGAACTCTCTGCTCCGGAATGTGGTGGAAGCTCGTTCTTTGGAAGCTTTTTAAACAGAGGTTGGATGGCCATCTGCTTAGAATGAGATTTTCCTGCTTCTGGGAAGGAGGTTTGATTGGATGGCCCACAAGTTCTTTTACAACAGTGTGATTCTATGATTCTGTGGTTTATTTAGCAATTGCAGCTAAATACATTTGTGTGCTCTGAAAAATGAAGGAAAGTTTTTTTCTCTCTCTCCAAAGTTTAGCAATAACTATATACTAAGCCCATCAAATTCCTCTTGTAAAAAATAAAATAAAATTGGGGAAAGTGGCAAGGAGAGACATGAAGTATTGAGAAAACACTTGTTTCATTCATGTGATATTTACTAAAATAAGTACTTCATTATTAGACTTTTTCTTTGGGGTGTTTTTCCCCCGCAAAGCTGGTGCCACAAAGTCCCCACTGTTACAGCTGTATGAATATGCTGTACCATCTCGGGCCATGGGTCCCTCCAGCCGTCTTGGATCTTGCCTTTGGCAAGGACCCGTCGGTACATTTCCAGAGACCAAGTAGCCAAGTATTTAAGCTGGTTGCTAGAGTGGGGAGGGTGTTCGAAGAAGGTGGGCACGCGGGGTAGGAGAGGCACCTGGGCAATGCAGGTCTTCCCAGTTGCAAGGAAAACTCTTCCTCCCGACCTGGTGCTCCTTGCCACCAACCAGATTTAAGGATTGTTTATGCAGGCCGTCCTACTCGACTTACAAATGGCTTCTAGTTAAGAACAAGGCTGAGACAACAGGAAGTGAGAGGAATCTCCATTTCAGAAGAAAGAGAAATCCACTCCTGGAAGAGTCATTATTATGAGGGGGGAAGGGGGTCTCCACTGGAGCTTTAGCACCAATCCTTGTTTTCAGAAAAGCCACATTTTGCAAAATCCAATGATCACGTGGATAGAAAGTGAGTTGGAATCTGCTGTACAAGGAAAACAGACAGCAATGGGAATATCACAGGAGTGTTAACCCCTATCCTATCCAAAGCTCCATTTGGCTGGAGTTACACTTCAAAAATGCCCCTGTTCCAATTTACATACCAATTCAACTTAAGAACAAACCTACAGAACCCATTTTGTTCATAACTTGGGAAAATTCTGGGCACGACTGGAAAAGTACAGAATTGGGATTTTATGATCACGATTAAGTCTTCAGCAGAGCAAAAACTGAAAGTTCTTTGAAAATTATTTTAACCTCAGAAAGAGTTCTTCTTCTGACATTTCTTTCCTGGATTTGGGATATTGCTGCAAATAATGTGAGCATCAAGCTTTCAGTCATAGCTGCAAATAGACTGTTTATTGCCAAAGTGTTCTGCCAGTCTGCCTCTTGCTTTTCCTTGGCTGCATGAGGCAGATACAATGGAGGGTATACCAGGCTGTATCTAGCCAAGGTGCTAGATTTAATGCGCTTTGACAGCACTGTAACTTCTGCAGTTCAATGCTATGGCATTGTGGGAGTTGTAGTTTTACGAGGTCTTGAGACTTCTTTGCCTCATCAAACTAGAACTGCCTTGGTTCCGCAACACTCTACAGTGTAGATGCATCCCCAGTGACCTCTTGAGAAGATCAGAACCGAGATGTCAATCTATCAGAATGTCCATATGATCTCCATCATATCAGTGTGCAGAGAAGTCCTTGTGATCCTCATCCAGCTAGATTCAGAGCTGCCCTGGACCAGAATAGGCCTAGAGTCTGGAGATTTTATTCCCCAGCAATCAGCAATGTGTTATGTTCAATGGCAAAAGTCTTCTGAACATACCTTGTTGAGGAAGCCCTCTGATAGGGTCACCTTAGGGCAGGGGTCCTCAGACATTTTAAGCAGAGGGCTTGTTCAGTTCATAGTCCTCCAGATTGTTGGGGGGTTGGCAGCCTATTTAGCACCATGTAACATTTTTTTTAAATTCTATTCCTGATTTGAAAGTGTTATTCCTCTTTAATTGTGTGGTAGTTACTTTGAAAGTCATTTTACTCCAGAAACTTGTTTCTGTGGCACAAACTAGGTTCAATTGAATGAGACTCAATGATGGGATATAGATTGAAAAACTATCACAAAATGTACTTAAGGCTTTCCCACCTGCAGAAACAAAGTTTTTGCAGTCTAATAAACTTTTCCCATGTTTTATGATAGAACCAATTAGGAAATGGCATTTATAACCCAGGAACAAAAAATGTGTTACAGAATATAATCTGTAGGACTACCCCATTCTATCTGTTCTTTCACATGTGGCAACAGAGGCCATGGTTGGATGAAATTGCCTTATTGATGCTGTCCCGTCCCCACCCACCCCCACCCCCCAGCGCACCAATTTCCTTGTGAAGGAGCCCCGCTAGATTTATCCCACTGGGATTTTTTTTATAAGGGCAGTAAATCCTTATTTGTTCAGCCCTTTGATGTACACATTTCAGAATTAACTCCCCTCCCACACTGTTTATTTGTGGGTTTTACTGTTTAAATGTTAAATTTAGTTTTATTGAAATAACTCTAAATTTAATTTTATTAGTTTTAAATGTTGTCAGTGAGGCCTGAGCTGAAACACTGTTCAGCAAACTTCAAAGCTGATTTGTGGGCTTGGAGACCCAAAAGGCACTCTGAACTTCCTACCAAACGGGATTTAATCCACTCTTTCTTTGGCCAAATGCACCCTTTACAGCTGCAGAATTAAGGGAGGCTGCCTCATCCCTCCAGGAAGGTATTCACTTGATTGACTTGCAACCAGGTAACTGTCTTTCCAGGCTGTTTCACTGCAAAGATTATCATCATCATTATCAACTTATAGCACAATGCCGGGATAGACATTAGGCAATGCTGGGATGTACTCTCTTCCCTTTGCTGAGTCACAAGGGCAAACTCTGCATGTGGTCGTTACCAAAGCAGAGCTTCTTTAACTTTTCCACCCTTTTGGCCTCAGAAATGTTTATGTGACCCAAAGTATATGGGTACATAAAATAGTGATCAAAACAGAACATTTATTGATTGCAAGTCTGCATTGGAAGGCTTGCTAAAGAGGCTGGTTTCCCTTGTTATGAAGTACAGCTGCAGCATCTTCTGCAGAGCCCACTGCAAACCTTGCACAATAGATTTGTATAAATGTCTAAAACAGCCCTAGGTGGCTTTCAGAAAACGTTTATTGTTGCCAAATTTTTGAGATCCCAGCATTGAGCAAAGGGGACCCCATTTGGGATTAGGACGCACAGTATAAGAATCAGAGCTCTCAAGAATCAGTATAGGGGAACACTGTATTGTAGTGGTTTCTGCTTTGACTAGATATCGGTTTTTTCACTTAATCTAATTTATTTATTCCTCATCTTTCTTCCCTATGGGAATCAAGACATTTTATAAAATGAAAGCATAAAAAAGTTAAAATAATTCATTATATAAAACTTGAAGAAATATGCATGGCCATCTGTTGGGAGTGCTTTAATGCTGGGAAGGTTGCGTTGGGTGATCCCCGGGGTTCTATCCAAAGTCTATGTATGGTGTCAAGAAACAGATCTATAGTCAATGAAGCTATTTCAGCAAAGGAGTTGTATGTCCCTTATAACTAGTTCCAGCCATTAGCTCAGTCGTTTTGGAATGTTTACCCTTCTGAATGGTTTCCAAAGTCACCCTGCATAAGAGATTTGCAGAAGTGGGCATCTCTGTCTTACTAATATTTAATGACATGCAGGTCAAAATACAGGATAGGCACCGAAATTATGCAACAGCAATAACAACAACAATGTAATCAGTAGCTCATCAGATTCTATGGCATTTGAGTGTAGTATTTCATATCAAAATCAGGATGTCTGTAGATTATCTGGAGAGAATGTTTTTCTCCTATATATAAAATTTTAGGTAGTCCCATTCTGAGAAACTTCAGGGCATCCCTTATGGAAGCGTAGCCTCAAGGGAAGATGTCTAGTGTCTAGACTGTAAGTACAATGCTTTTGTTGTACTAAATGTTGATTGCACGAAATGGTGCAAAAGAGCTGCTCACCAAAGAAAGAAGTTGGGAAAGAGAGAGAACAACTGCGAGATTCTTAGAACTCAATACGCCTTCAGGTGGGGTCTTGTTTGAACTGGACCTCGAGCATCAATCAAGGCTTTCCAAAGTCATATCTATATTTAATATTAATCACATGGGCACTTTAAAATTAGAGGCACCATTGAAGCAAAAAATTGCTTCTGTCTCCTCTGGAATTCTTCACACAGATCTCAAACAAAAGTGAAAATCCGGCAGTGCCTTCTGAAGAACAGCGGAGTCAGCTGAAATGAAACTGAATGCACTTTATGTTGGCCGAGGAGTGCATTAAGTGCTTGCCTGAGAACAATGGCCAAAATATGGGGTCATTTGTTCTGGTATTTCGGCAGCTTTGCATGATTTATGATATGTTTTTGTTCTTCTGCTTGTCACAGTTCTAATATGTGCCCCACAACTGCCCTCCCTTTTCTGTTTTCCTTCTCCATTTCATCCCAACCCCCCCCCTCCACAATTCCCTTAATAACGTTGGAGACTCGCTGCTTTGTGAAGTAATGGTATCTGTGACTTACTGAAATAACTGTATGGAATTGATCTTTAACACCGCCCTTGTGGTCTGGCCAATCTTGCGCTACTGTCCTGGGCAGCCATGCCTTGCCAAAATGTGGGGCAAACAGCAGGAACTGGTCCTGAAAAACCTAGCAGCAGTTCAAAATTGTGATATAGTGGAACCTTGACCTAAGAGTGTTTTGAGTTAAGAGCCATTGCCCAGCCTAAATTTTGCTTTGACATATGGGTAGCGTGTTGAGTTACAAGTGAGAACAGGGCTTCAAGGGAGCAGCTTCTGTGCCTTGTGCTCTTGTCTGCTTTGGAAGGGAGATTACTGTCTGCTTTGCTCTTCTCCGTTTTGAGGAGGAACTTTGGGTTAGTTGATTCTGTGTGATTTTTATTCCTGGTCTGTTTGTCTTCATGAAGAGAGAGGAGGGGAGCAAGGGAGAGCAAGAGAGGGAAAGAGATGGAAAGAAGGAGAAGATGAGAAGAAAAGGAGGCTTCTTCCTCTTCTCTTCGTGCTTCCTTGCCACAACTTTGTGTTTCTATCGTTTTAAAGTTGGTATTTATTTTTTATTGTTCCATATGAATGTGCATTTATACATTATGTGTTACTCATAAAGTACATTTTCTTATTTAAAACACATAACAAAAATTGGGGGGATTTTCAGGGGGCTGGAATGGATTAATAGCATAAGAGTGTGCATAAGAGTATGGCCATAGAACGAATTAAACTCTTAAGTCAAGGTATCACTGTTTTGGATATCTTACAATGCACAGGACTGCTTTGTTGAGCAAGGTCTGAAAATGTTCCCAGTAAATCTATCCTTTCATCTATCTACCCATCCATCCATGTATCTCCCTGTTTATCTTTCTCTGTATCCCTACATCTATCCCCATAATACATTAATCTTAAAGGTTATACTAATAGCACCCCCCCCCCCGGTGCACTTTTTCCTTTTTTTGAAACAATATCAGAATATTGGGCTGGGATTCTAGACTGAATCAACCTGTTCAGTCCTTTGTTGCCGTTCCTTTGGAGACAATGCAATGGGTATAAGTAACTGGTCGTGTGATCAATCCAATGCTTATGTGTGTCCACAGCATCGTAATTGCATATAATTGCAGTAATTAACCATTCTTAAATTCATATTCTTATTTTGTTGTCCCACATGTCTTCTGACAGAGAAGAAGGCCATTCATTTGAGATTATAAGTATTTATATTTTCCTTTATCAGATTTGCATCTGCAGATGTGTGTGTAAGTACCAACTGAGAGAAAGAGGTGGATTTAGGTGAAAGATTAGGTGCATGAGGTGCACATGTCTCATGACATAGCCATTTAAGGGTATTTTGTAACATCTATGCATTATCAAGTATATATCTTTTCATTGCAAAAAAATGAAAACAGAATGACTTAAGATGCTCAACTGCTTTTAGGCCACTGAATGCCATTCACTCCCTTGTCATTTTCCATTGTGGTCCATGGTCTTTTTTTCTGCAACTAGATCCCCAAGTTCTATTTGTCAGATGCTAGCCGATGTGTTTCACAACTTTCCCTTGTTTTCACAAAAGAAAATCCGAATCTTTTTTGGTTATCTGACTCCGGCAAGAGTAAATGAGCCATCTGGGAAAATAACATATCAAAATAATGACGGTTTTCAAGGCGAATATTTTCCAGGTTCTCAGTGTTTGGGAGTTGGAGTCCGTTCCAGGATTCACTTGTCATTAAGAAAACAGAAACATATAATCATCATTTATGGAAGTAAGCAGTAATATTATAAGTTGCACAATGTCATTTTGCTTTTCCTGGCAAGTCAAGTTCCACCCCGATCCCTGCTGACGTCATATGGTCCCCCGCTGGAATTATCTCTCAGCACAAGCCATTTATTCTCTCCATGCAATTCCATTTGTGTGCTTTCCTCCACAACACACATATATACAGGCTAGTGCCCTATTGCTTTATCCTCTCTTTACTTTGGTGTTGGGACTAGGCTGGATGGAAAGATTAATATCACGATTGCCGAGTAAAATTTAGGAGCTCCTGGTGGCGCAGTGGGTTAAAGTGCTGAGCTGCTGAACTTGCAGACCGAAAGGTTGCAGGTTCGAATCCGGGAGAGACATGAGCTCCTGCTATTAGCCCCAGCTTTTGCCAACCTAGCAGTTCGAAAACATGTGTGAGTAGATCAATAGGTACCACTCCGCTGGGAAGGTAACGGCGCTCCATGTATTCATGCCAACCACATGACCTTAGAGGTGTCTACAATGCCGGCTCTTCAGCTTAGAAATTGAGATGAGCACCAACCCCCAGAGTTGGACATGACTGGGCTTAATGTCAGGGAAAACCTTTACCTAATTGGAATTATGCTTTAATGCTGTGATATTATATCCTCTGACAATCTTCCCTTTTTCCTATTGTATTCTACATTGGATCTTTTAGCTTGCAAGCAGCTATAAAGTGAGGCCTATTTGTTTTCCCTACAACAACAGGTACACCAATGGCACTGCATCGCCTAATCAATAATAATAATAATAATCAAATTTTAAAACAGATTACAAGTTTTCTAACATGTACACCCATGCACTAACAGAGGCTGGTACTTATGCATAGAAGATGCCATTGCTATTCATTTGGGAGAAGGATGTTGATGGCAAAACATGATAATTTTCACACTGAGTCTCCAAAGACTGCATGAGGTGGTTTATGGTTTTAAAACAGTGCAGTAGAGACCGGACTATATTTGTGCATATTAGCGACAGTTCATCAAACTGTAGAATCATTGATTGCAGGCTTTCCTAAGTGCATTTTAACATTGGAAGTGTGAAGGAACCAGCAAAGGCTGTGGACTGCGATTAAAAAACCCATATTTGTCACAGCGCTTTTCTGGAACGACACACACATTTCTTCGGCTTTCTTGCTCCACATCAAGAGTAATCATACTCATGTAAACTGAGGTCTGGCAGCCAAATCATGTTGCCAGTTGTTTCAAAGCGGTATGTAAACGTTTGCCTGCTTCATATCTGCAGTATGTGGTCATGAGTGTGCACCAGCTTATTTATCTCACCGCTTCCTTCCTGTTTGAATCACCCCCACAATCATCGAAACCACTTCCAGTTCGAACCCTCAGAGCCTAGGACCCCATCCTTGTTGGCTGCCTTCATTGGACCCTGCATTTTGAGGTCTCTCTCTCTCTTTCTCAAGTCCAAGCAGATTGGAAGAGGGCAAATGTGGTCCCTATCTCTCTTCAAGAAGGGAAAAAAGGATGATCCAAACAATTACCGTCCGGTCAGCCTCATGTCGATAACAGGCATGATTCTGGGAAAGATCTTAAGGAAGTGGTCTGCAAACACTTAGAAGGGAATGTGGTCATTGCTAATAGTCAACATGGATTTCTCTAAAATAAGCCATGCCGGACTAATCTGATCTCTTTTTTCAATAGAGTCACAAGTTGGGTAGATGTAGAGAATGCCGTGGATGAGCGTAACTGGATTGCAAGAAGGCCTTCCTTCGACAAGGTCCCCCATGACCTCCTGGCAAACAAAGTAGTCAAATGTGGACTAGGCTATACGTTGTATTGATTAGCCCATCGGCCGTATGAAAACATTTAACAAACCCATTTAACCCATATATACAGCATACAACCCACATTACAATCAAAATTTAAATAAGCAAACTGTTAACAAGGGGTCAAGATCCTGATCCAGATCAAATATCAGCATCATACATACAATTTACATCAATCGACTCCAAATATGCAGTTCTCAGCTGAGTTGCTTTAAATAGAAAAAGGGTCATTTTATATGTTATTTTAGCATTCTGGCCAGCCAATAAAATGTAGCTTTAATATAAGGATCCCAGTGAGTCTTTTGTATAATGTATTGGAAATGTGAACTAGGCAAAACTACAGTTAGCTGGATCTGTAATTGGTTAAGCAAACAAACCTGGAGGATTATTCTCCCTAATGTTTCCTCTTCATCCTGGAAAGAAGTGACGAGTGGAGTGCCAGAAGCAGGGTTCCATCCTGGGCCCAGTCCTGTTCAACATCTTTATTAATGACTTAGATGAAGGGTTAGAAGGCAAGATCATTAAGTTTGCAGACAGGACCAAATTGGGAGGTAGAGCCAATACTTCAGAAGACAGGAGCAAAATTCGGAATGATCTCAACAAATTAGAGAGATAGACCAAAACTAACAAAATGAAGTTCAACAGAGACAATGCAAGATACTCCACTTAGGCAGAAAAAATGAAATGCAAAGATACAGAATGAGGGACGATGCCTGGCTCGACAGCAGTACGTGTGAAAAAAGTCCTCATGGACAGGAAGATGAACATGAGCCAACAATATCATGTGGCAGCTAAAAAAGCCAATGGGATTTTGGCCTGCATAAATAGGAGTCTAGTGCCTAGATCCAGGGAAGTCATGCTACCCCTCTATTCTGCCTTGGTCAGACCACACCTGGAATCACACTGTGGGCACCACAATTGAAGGGAGAAGTTGACAAATTGGAATGTGTCCAGAGGAGGGTGACTAAAATGATCAAGGGTCCCTATGAGGAGCGACTTAAAGAGCTGAGCATGTTTAGCCTGCAGAATAGAAGGCTGAGAGGAGACATAATGAGGGCTAGATGTCAGGGGAAATCATAGGGAGGAGAGAGGAGGCTTGCTTTCTGCTGCCCTGGGGACTATGATATGGAACAATGGCTTCAAACTATAAGAAAGGAGATTCCACCTGAACATTAGGAAGAACTTCCTAACTGTGAGATTTGTTCAGCCATGGAACTCTCTGCCTCGGACTGTGGTGAAGGCTCCTTCTTTGGAGGCTTTTAAACAGAGGTTGGATGGCCATGTGCCGGGGGGTGGGGGTGGGGGGGTGGGTTGTGTTTTGAATGCGATTTTCCTGCTTCTTGGCAGAATGGAGTTGGACTGGATGACCTACGAGGTTTCTTCCAACTCTAGGATTCTATGATTCTGACCCTTCTAAGATATTCCTTCCTATTTGCCACCTCGATGTTCTCTGCTTGTAGTATTCCCAAATATTTGTAAACTTCATTCACTAGTAAGCTCTTTATTTCTATGCCATTTGGCATTGTTATTATTGTTATTTTACTGACACAAAACAAAGTATGTCACATCAAATGAAATCTATATGCTGGATTACATATCACAAAATCACAAGACGAACACTTCCCAAGCGTCTAGGACTATGTGATGTATTTCCGAATGATGCGCGCAGATCCAAGTAAGGTAGCCTTTTGCAGTTGACAGATCGTGATTTTGTCAATGTTTATTGTTTCTAAATGCTGGCTGAGATCTTTTGGCATGGCACCCAGTGTGCCTATGACCACTGAGACCACCTGTACTTTTATGCCAGAGCCTTTGCAGTTCAATTTTGAGGTCCTGATAGCGGCTGAATTTTTCCTCAATGTGAATCACCTCAATAATGAGGTGATCAATAATCCAAACTTTTTTCTTTTCCACAATCGTGATGTCTGGTGTATTGTGTTCCAAAACTTTGTCAGTCTGGATTCGAAAGTCCCACAGTATTTTTGCAAGGTCATTTTCCACTACCTTTGCAGGTTTATGATCCCACCAATTCTTTACTGCTGACAGATGGTATTTGCGACACAAGTTCCAATGAATCATTTAGGCCACAGAGTTGTGCCTCTGTTTGTAGTCCTTCTGCAATTTTCTTGCAGCAGCTGAGAATATGATCAATAGTTTCATCAGCTTCCTTCCACAGTCTGCATTTTGAGTCATCAGCTGATTTTTCAATCCTGGCCTTAATGGCATTTGTTCTGATGGCTTGCTCCTGGGCTGCAAGAATCAGGCCTTCTGTCTCTCGTCATGTTCCATCCGTGAGCCATAACCAGGTCTTCTCCTATTAACTTTTCCTTCAGTTTTGTCAAGAAACTGCCCATGCAATGCTTTGTTGTGCCAGCTGTCAGCTCTGATTTGGAGTGCAGTTTTCCTGTACTGATTCTTTGTCTGTTGTACTTTGAGAAGTTTCCAATTATTAACTTCAGTCAAAGCAGGTTCTTTGCTTTTCTTTACATATTTTGCCAGGGAGTGCTTTTTCTTCTTCAACTGCTTGTTTTACTTGTAAAAGTCCTCTGCCAGCAGACCTTCTAGGCAGATGTAGCCAGTCAACATCACTGCCGGGATGTAGTGAATTACGAATGGTCATGAGTTTTCTTGTTTTTCTGTGCAAGTTGTCCAGTTCTGCCTGCGTCCAGTTTATGATGCCAGCAGTATATCTTATGACAGGTATGGCCCAGGTGTTTATGGCCTTGATGGTATTGCCTCCATTGAACTTGCTTTTGAGAATTTTTCTGACCCTATGAATGTATTATTTGCTGACCACAGTTTTCACATGTTTGATGTTGTCCAGCTGTAGTATGCCCAGATATTTATAGGCCTCTGGCTGGTGACACTTTATCGTTTGTGAGATAAAGAGATCTCTCCAGTGATCGGCTTTTATAATAAATTTGGCTCTGCAGCAGACACAGGTGTTGACTCTCCCCAGAAAGAAAATAGTACAGTTTGGCATTTGGATCCCATTTGAGTGTTCTAACCAACTTTTCCATCCTTGTATGCTTGTCACTCAACTCCCCGTTTTCATCTTGAAATTTAATCTCATTTTACCAAACTTATTATTTAATTTTTATTTTAGTTCACTATGACAAGAGTTTTATCATAGTGATAAGTGTCTATTTGTGTATTTTTGTCTTTTATGGTTCATATGGTCAGTGGACCAATCAATAAACACATCTACCATGTACCTTGGTATGGCAACCACGAGGAGTTGCCTTGGAGGGGGCTCGCAGCAGATAGAGGGAACATGCCTTTCAACTAAGTGTCTGTTTGGGGGAAAGCCCACCCCTCCGGTTTCATAGTAAACCTGAATGACTGTGTCACGAAATGACAGATGCCTAGAAAGTGTGTCACCAACATGAAATGTCTGGAAAACTCTGGGCTACAGATTAACAGTTCCTTTTGAGACACAGAAGCACAATGTAGCTCTGAAACATTACCACTTACTTAGACCACTTTTAACAGCTCGGGCATTTCTACTGTGCTCTGCAGTCTCTTGGGAACTTCCATGGATTCTGGAGGTGATGGTGTGAACATGCTCATCTCCCAGTTCCTGAAAAGGTTCCCAAGGCCAGCCTTATTTGATGGAGTAATTTATATGTTTAGGCCACTCTGACTTGTTGCTCCGTTCTGATTTTGTTGTGCTCCTCTTGAATTTTTTTAATGCCGCAAGCTAATTATAGAGCATTTAAAGCTCCTCTAACAAAATAAAATGCCCAGGCACTGTAATTCTGACTGCAGCCTCAATTAGGAGAGATTCCTGATGCAATTGTATACACACCCCTTACAAAAACAAATAACCAAAGCATCCTGCATCCAGAACCTGCATCCAGAACCTGACATGCTTTTAAAATTAGAGAGCACACATATACATATGTGTGCCCATGGATTTTGTATATACATATAGATACAGGAATGGCAGCAAATGCTACAGAAGAGGATTTTACTTGAAAATACGGACAAGGTTCGGAAGTGGAGAGAAGGAATGAGAAATGGAGGAGTTCTTGTTTTGGAGACAGAGGAGAAATGTCAGCATAGGAATAGATATGGGAGTCATCTGCATGGTCAGCTGGATGTGCAGCAAGTTCTTTGCAAGGCTCAGCATGTTGGATGGCCTGCAGAACAGCAATGCCTCACTCTTTAACAAGGCTAGAAGTGTTTCAGCCAATCCAGGAGAGATGGGGCACGCTGCTCTTTCCTGTGGATCAGAGTGAGAACAGTTGAGAGTTGGAATGTGTGTCTCTTGTAACCCTGGGCTGCACCGATTCCAGTCAGTCTGGTGCCGAGATTCGGGTTTCACGGCGGACTCTCAAACCAGCCATATTTAGCATGTGCTCCTCTGGCCCGGTTGGGGAGGGGCAACCCACAGCACAACTAATAAAAAACAAAAAAGCCAAACAAAAACAATGTAATTAAAGGGAACTATGTGTTCCCATAGCAAGAACATTTGCCCAACATTTCCTCACTTCGATATTTAATGTTAAGCAGCAATTAGGGGTTGGCGGTGAGGAATGCATTGGGGAAAACCCACTGAGCTTTCCAGTCCCTAATTTGAGGGAAAAGGAAGGAGACAGTCCCTCAAGCAAGGCAGACGGATTCTCCTCTAAGGATGGTATGCTTGTCCGACCATACTTATTAAATAGGTGCATTGCTTTCCCTCCAAGTAGACCAACTGTTGATTTGTGCCAACCTCATCACCCTAATATTGGAACTTAACCTCTAAATGTACCTACTAAGCTGGCAGTATATCAGCATCCCTTCTTCTTCATTTGTAGGTCTGATGATGTTACCAATATATACTGGAAGTCTGTTGGGGAAGTTATCCTGGGACTTAGGTTTGGGTAACACACTGAAAAATACAGCTTGCCGTCTATAAATGTGGGCAGCCTGTGAAGTTAATAAGGTGGCCAGAAATTCTGTGACAGGGTGTGCCGGCTGCCAGGCTCCATGGGAGAAATGTATCCTACCCACTGAAGGTCAAATGAAATGAGGTGCGCTGTAAAAGCATGTTGCGCACTCCTGGCATACTTTTTGTAGCCTAACAGAAAAGAGAATTCCATTGTGAAATACTGCTTTGTTATTACATAATCGGTATTATTAATTAAATAAGTGGAGTATCTACACTGCCCTGTATTCTGTGATCTGATTTCAGATTATCTGGCAGTGTAGGCTCATGCAATCCAGTTCAAAGTAGATAATCTGGGCTCAGATCCTGGCAGTGTAGAAGGGGCCTGAGACAATGCATTTCTCCCTCCCACAACCTCCTCCCACACTATTTAAACAATTTTCAAAATTGTGAAAGTCTTCAACAATACAATTTGCAAAATTCCTTATTGAAAGCAGTGTTCCCAGGTTTTCCATTACACAAGATTGTCTAGAATAGCACAGTCCAATAATATGTCACAATCAATTATAGGCCAAATAGCCTTTAAGTAAAGCAGAATTAGAATTCAGGGATAACAGCTGAGAGGTTGATAGACCAAACAAAGGAAATCATCTAAGCAGCTTGTTCAGTTAGCCATCTCCTTCCACACCAGGTTTTGGCTACTCAGGCCACTTCTACACTGCTATATAATCCAGATTATCACAGCACATAATCCACAGTATCTGCTTTGAACTGGATTATATGAGTCTACACTGCCATATAATCCAGTTCAAATCATATAATCTTGCTCTTATGTCGAAGTGCAGAAGGGGCCCTAGTCCTTGGCTGAGAAGATGTGTGGGAATCCCAGAGATTCCCAGTAGCATTCCCGAAAGACCAGACATGAGGAAGAGATAGCTCATATCAATTGAACGATCCAATAAAATCAGCTTGATTTTTTTTTCTGCTGCCGAGAAGTAAACACCTGTTAAATGGAGGAAGTGTTACGGTTCAGGTGAACCGTAACATTGAGAAATCTGAGAGGAATGCTTGGAAGGCTGTTTGTTCTTGTATAGTAGAATCCACAGACATTAGATCTGCCAGGTTTTCCAGATGCCTTCAAGGTTGCTGCTTTTCCTTCAAATCCTCATTGAGAATGCTCCCTTATCGTGGGAATATGGAGAAGCCTGCTTGCTCTTGATGGCTTTCCCCATTACTCCTAGAAGGGGAGTCAATCCCATTGCACAGAGCTTTACCTCTACTTCCAGATCTGTGAGACGTGAGAGTTCAGCCCCTTTTACATTTGTATAGAACGAACACACAAATGCATCATAGACTCAGCCTTTGCCTTCTCCGTGAAGACCACCCATAAGAGCAACAATTAGAGCAACAATGTGCTGATGCTGCTAATGATGTCAAAAGGCTGCCTACACTTGTAGCAGCAGAACGCCTGTGGTCTCTGCTTGCCTACACAATGGATTCCAGCTTGGTGAAACTGATGCAGACCTTTGTGAAAGAAATGTGTTCCATTTAAGAGCTGCTTGCTGCAGAAAGTTTAACTGGAATGGGTTGCAGTTTCTAGATAACATTTAGCCACTGTCTAAAGGAGATAGGAACTTTAGTCCCTGTTTAACCTTAAATTCCCATTTCTGGTTTGTATATAACACTATGAAACACGTTTTTTGTTTCTGGGTGATCAATGTCATTTCTGAATTAGTTCTATCATAAATACACGGGAAAGCTTTACTAAACTGCAAAAACTTTGTTTTTGTGGGACATCCTGCAAAAGCACATTTTGCTCTAGTTTTTCAATGACTATCTCATCCAATTCAACCTAGTTTGTGGCAGCCACAAAAACAAAGTTTCTGGAGAACAACTACTTTCAAAGTAAGGAAAACACCATTAAACAAGAATAACACTCCCAAACCAGAAACAGATTTTTTTTTCAAATTTTGTTACATAGTGTAATCATTGTACGCACATATATTGCAAGACTCTTGGAAATTGTGTTGTTGAACAATAGAAGGAGACCCTTCCCATAAGGGGACAGGGCCCTGACCACCTCTAGATAGCGAGGATCACGGCCGGAGTCTAGGTGATCCCTTGAAACTATAAATCCCACCGTAACCCAGATCAAGCTCACCCAGACCGGAAGAACGCCAAAACCGAGAGAAGGATCTTAATCAGCTGAAGAAGGATGATAGCAGGACACGCAGGTTCCAAAAAGCTAACATGTCTTTAATGGGTTGTACAGACAAATATATAGAAAAGCATTCATTTACATTTGAATTGCGCGCCCTCCCTGCCTACGTGCGGCTCCAGCTGATAGGCTAAGATGTCAAAAGTCAGCTGTTCAGGAAGCCGGCCGGCGCGCACTGGCCAATCAGCGCCCAGCGAGTCTTTTTGAATTAGCCAATCCAGGCCGGGCTGCGCGAGGCATGAAAGGGCACAAAGGAACGGATGGGTGAAGGAGGAAGTTACCTTTGTTAAAATAATGCCTTGGGGTGGGCGAGCGTCCGTTGGAGCTTCTAGCCCACCTTAGCTATTGTCAGTTTGAATTCTTTAATGGCTTTCTTTGTCCAGGCCGAAACTTCTTTTGTCTGGAAGCCTTGGCTGAGCGGGAAATATGGTTTCTTAGTAAAATATGGCCTTGAAAAATGTCTATTTGGGCTGGCTGTGAGGTTCCGAATCTCACAATGAAACAACCATATTTTGAGAATATAATAATTTGTCCAGGCATATTCTCTATCAGTGGCCAAGCTCCGATGGTGACAGAAACATATGCGGGGAGACCTGAGTAAAGATTGCAGGGCGGTCCCTGCGAAGGAGCCCAGCATCTTCCCAAAAAAAAATTATTTGTGCAAGGAAAAATGGATGGAAAAGGATATTATTTTATGTTAATCTTTGGAACTCTCTGCTGAGGGCATTTTCTTAAATGTTACAGTGACACAGGAGGGAGAACACATAAGGATGCAATTAGACAAGACAAACCCCTCAACAACCATCGTAGATTATCCCCATGCAACACATGTCCCAGTAATGATCTTTCTAACAAACAACAAAATGCCTCTTGGGAGTTATAGTTCCTTGGATGTAAACAGTAACTTATGGTGTGCAATAGGGCGCCATAGTCTTGGGGAGAATCACAAAGTCCAGGAAGGGAAAAAGGGCAAATCCGGGAACAATCTGCTGAGGGTCCTTGGGGAAACTATGTATTTCCAGAGTAGGGGAGAGATCTTGTATGCCTCAGCCCTAAGTAAAGCCCGTTTGTACGGGGCAAACCCAGGGCAGAGAAACAGCAGTAAATAAGTCCATGACCAGTGTCCTTAGTGAACTTCTCATCCCAGTCACGGGGTTGCGGGTTCGAAGCCTCCCTGCTTGCATGGATCCCAGCGCGCTTCCCTTTGCACGATCCACTGAGGCAGAGGCACCTTTCCGTCCCCCCAAAGTCCATAGATAGATAGATAGATATTTATTTACGGTCGAAGACCAACATCATATTATACAGAAAATAGAACACTATAAATGTTAAAACTCCATAGATGTATCAGGGCTCTTTGACTGCTTCTAGCCAAAGAAGGGCTTTGAGTTCCTTCAGGGAAACTGGGTAGAAATGGAGAAAAATGAATCCTGGTACTTGAGCACTAAGTCTCCCAAATCGCTGACTCGCTGCCGCTTTTGGACTCATTTTGCTGCTGTGAATGGGACTTTTGAATGGGAATAAAAAGGAGGGGGCCGATTGTCCTCAGATGAACTCAGAGCGAGCATGAGAACCAAGCCGCGGTCAGAGGGAGAAGCGGGGAGATCCGTGCTTATCGGCTTCCCCCAGGCCGGAGGGGTGGAGAGGGAAAAAGAAAGAGTGGGAACAGAGTGGGAGAAAAGGGCAGAGTGCTTATGGAACAAGAACGGGAAAATTTGGTGAAACTTTCAACTTGTGGATACTGAATACATTGATTCCTATGGGACTCCCTTAACTGCGGATCGCTCCCCCCCTCCCTTTTGGAGCGCTCCCCCCTCCTTTCCAAAATGGCGGAGCGCATGGGGCGAGGCGGGCGCGATGTGCGTCCGTCTCACGGAGGCCCCCGTTGTAGGCCTCAGAAGAGTCGGAACGGTCGGGGAAGGATGGAAGGCAAGGTAAGGGGGTAGAGTGGGTGGGCTTTCCTATTGTTTTGTAAAGTGTTTTGTTTATTTTGTTGGGGTTTCTTAGCGGTTGGGGGAGGGAAGGGCGTTTCGGGCCTAGTGGTGGGTTGAGGTACTGCAGCGACGTAGCATAGGCCTAAATGTGGCGGCCTGGCTGTTGTTGCTTGGAGGAAGGGAAAGGTGTAGGTTATTTCTCTGATGTGGTCTGCTTATGGGGTTGGGGATGCTATTGCAATGGGTGGGGTTGAGTGGACGCTGGGAAAATGTTCTTGCCTATTGTTATGTGGAGTATTAAGTTGCTTAGAGATGTTTTTGGTGCCTGGGCTCTGGTGAAGGGATGGGAGGGAAATGTATTTGGCTTGTCTTGCTGTGGTCTGTTTATGGGGTTAAAGGTGTTGTTGTCCTGTGTGGGGTTGGGTGGAAACTGGGGGGAAATTGTCCTGATTCATTGTTATGTGCTGTTTGGCTGTGTAAAATGTTGTAATGGGAGGCAAAGGTGGCTGGGCTTGCTGGGAGGGATGACGTTGGTATAGTGGGGTATGGGACTAGGTGGGGCAGGAAGGAAAAAAGTCTTTTTGTGTTGGTGCAACTTGGGCCAGGGATACTGGGAACTCTCTGCTGCTTGATCTTGGGCCTGAGGGCTTCCGATTCGGCCTCAATTGTATACCATCTTATCCCCAATAATTTTAGTCAAATTTTAAGAGTTTTTAAGGATTGAATATGTTAATAGTGTGAATGTATTATGTCTTGTTTATTTAAGCTATTTTTGATTTGTTATTTGTACCTTTGGCATGGAATGTTTGCCAATGTGTTTTACTTTGCTGTAAGCTGCCCCGAGTCCCCTTGGGGAGATAGGATGGGCTATAAATAAAGTGTTGTTGTTGTTATATTATTCATTCAGCTTACATCTTACAGTAAGCGCAATGGTGGCACAATTGGTTAAACCCTTGTGCCAGCACAACTGAAGACCGACAGGTCGGAGGTTTGAATCCGGGGAGAGCACGGATGAGCTTCCTTTGTCAACTTCAGCTCCCCATGCAGGGACATGAGAGAAGCCTCCCACAAGGATGGTAAAACTTCAAAACTACTAGACGTCCCCTGGGCAACGTCCTTGCCGACGGCCAATTCTCTCACACCAGAAGTGACTTGCAATTTCTCAAGTCGCTCCTGACACACACAAAAATATCTTACAGATGTTGCATGCTTTGCATGTGCATCTCAAATTACTCCCATCTATTATCTGATAAAAAGGGATGTAAGCCTTTACATAGTAGAATTTCCTCCTCAACAAGTGATGCTAAGATTACTACTCATTCTATAGTAAGCCTATTTTAAAATATGCATATATACATAAACCAAAGCAAAACCACAGACTTGCTTGGCTCTGGCTGGCTCTGGGGTTGTCATTGCAAAACCAAACAGATATGTTTGCCATCAGCTCTGTTCAAAACAAGGCACTTTGCAACAGGGCAAGAAGAAGAGGCCAGGTTTTAGCAGAATGTCAGGGTACAGACAGATTTTCTGTACCTAATCTACAGGTTTTCAGGTCAACATCCTCGTTGATTATCCTTGAGTTCAGCAGATACCAACAAAATCAAATGCAACTATTGCTGTAAAGATCCTTATAAGTAATAAACCATTTAAAATTGATATCATTTTCCCTTTGAAAGCACTGATGCGATTAATAACCAATAATTCTTTGTGATCTCTGTGCCTCAGCACATGAGTCTTGCATCTGTTTACAATTTTTATCTCTACTAAATTGCAAGTTGTTAAGCTAATTTCCAACTATGTTTTCCCCCCACATATTGTTTGTAACATAATCTTGTGGCACCATGAAAACTATACTAGTTCTGTTTATGAACAGGCAGTAGTAAATATAAGCAAGAACACAGGTGTAGCTTTGGCTGTGTCTTGCCAAAGCTCCTCAAGCCATGTGTAAAGCAGATAATCTACCATCAAGACTGAATCTAATTTCTAATCTAATTTTAAATAACTGCTTACTGGGGAGTTGTCCTTCCCCTCCCAGGGCGCTTGTGCCCGCTTTGTGCTGGTCAGTGGCCGTAATAAAGTTTTGTTGTTGTTGCAGTCCCATCCATCCCCCTCTTTCTTCCCTCTCTCCTTCCTTCCTTGGTCCTTTCTCCCTCTTTCCTACTTCCTTGAGCAATAATATTCTCCCCAGTATTACCCAGCTTGTAAAGAAGATGCAATCTCAAAAATCACATTGATGCAAACCAAATTTAATTTTCTATTTAAAACGTTCTTTTTTATATTATAATAGTATTTTTAATTCATGTTACTATTAAGTTTAACAAATATGTTAAATGTTTTGATTAAAGTTTATTTTTAGATTAACACGGTTTATTATTCTTGAGCCTTGTGGTCCTTGCTAACAACAAAAAAGTAAAGTGGACCCTAGTCAAAAAAAAGGTTGGGAACCACTGGTTTTATACCCAAAATTTATGCAGTGCCCTCAATATCCTTCTGGAAAGCTTTCCAGGTTTAATCTCGGAATCAATGTGTCATTCCTCAAAACGTGTTGAATTGATTGCAGAAGGAATTCGGCAAATGTGAAGAGTAGGCTTGTGGCTTCGCTCTGAGCCAAGGGTCGACCACACAGTCTCTGCCAAGGAAGTGTGAGAACACAAACACTTGGGGGCAATTGATGTGAAATCTCTGGCAATTCCCACCTCGTTAGAGAGGTGTGAATCAATTCCTAGCCACCTGCCCAAGGATGTTATATGGAGGCTTGTATTTCTGCCATTGCTCTGCTTCCTGATATGGCTATGATACTGGCTGGTAGCCTGAAATTTGGTTATTCTCTGTGAGTCACATAAATGGGGCCTTACTGCACCTGCAGAGTACATGTTTGTGGTCCTGAATTCAGCCAGTATAAATCATCTTTATTCATATCCCACCACCATCATCAGCGTATAGGACTTTGTACAGTAGGTAATAACCTGCACATTGAGCCAGTGGAGCTGTTTGAGTAGGGGCATAGTATATTCCCTTTCGCTAGCTCCAGTTAGTAATCTGGCAGCCAACCTTTGCACTACCTGCAGTTTCCAAAGCATCTTCAGCCCCACATAGAATGCATTACAGTAGTCCATTCTGGATGTAACTAAGGCATGGACCACCGTAGCCAAGTCAGGCTTTTCAAGGTATGGTTGCAGCTAGTGCACAAGTTTAAACTGTTCAAAGGCCCTCCTGGCCGCCGCTGACTCCTGGCACCTGAGCTTCAAGTGTCAACAATGAGTCCAAAAGGACACCCAGACTGCGGGCCTGTATCTTCAGGGGAAGTGTAACCCCGTCGAGCACAGGTAGTCATCCTATACGCCAAATGGCCTCGCAACTGACATGGAGGTCCTCTGTCTTGTCTGGAATAAGTCTAAGTTTGTTGGCGCTCATCCAGTCCATCACAGCTGACAGGCACTGATCTAGGATCCAGGGAGCTTCCTTGGATTGAGGTGGAAAATAGTAGAGTCATGTGTCATCTGCATAGAGAAGACACCTAACTCCAAAACTCCGGATGACCTCATCCAGTGGTTTCATGTAGATATTAAAAAGCATGTGGGAAAGAATGGAACCTTGTGGGGTCCCACAGGTCAAAGGCCAGGGATCTGAGCAGGTGTGCCCCAACATCACCATTTGGGTACAATCCTCCAGGAAGGAGTAGAGCCACTGCAATTCATTGCCCCCAATATCTATAGTGTCCTTGTATTATTTCAATGAATCCAGACTTTCCTGAAGCAGTACCTTCAGATTATGCAAATGCTGAAAAGCATGAATCCCAGTATACATCCCAATGGAATTCCACTGCCTACCCAGTCTATTGTGAAGCTTCCCCATTCATTCCTGTGCTTTGTGTCTTCAGCTCGTTCCCAAGCCATAAAATGACCCAGTTTATTATCCGATACCTGCTTAAGTTCCCTAAGGAGTTCTTTATGTGACACTTTGACAAATCCAAGATCACTGTAGGCTACCTGAATATTTCCAAATAAGAATCTACTCAATGTCATTTACCAGCATTGTTACTGATGTCAAGCAGATTAGTGGCATTTTAACAGGAATGAGCCTTATGGTCTTCTCCGCATTCTTGTGAAGACTACCACATACATAATAAAGTTCTATGGGGTAAATGTACCCATGTAGCCAGTGTCTAAGAAAACACAATCTGTTTTTCACCAAAATGTTAAGCACTTCTTCCAGAGGTTCAGATTGTTCCATCTGTGTATGTTCTCAGCAGTAACAACCAAAAAGTGACAAAATGCAGTGGATACATTTCATTATGCATCCAATTGCTTGAAGTTGTCCTCCAGTAGTAAGAAAAGTGGAACCAGCATGACGTAATGGTTTGAGTGTTGCTCTAGACCTCTGGGAGACTAGTGTTCAAATGTTGGCATTGGGAAGGTCACACGCTCTCAGCCTCGGAGAAAGCCATGGCAAACGTCCTCTGACATCTTGCCAAGAAAATGCCATGATAGGTTCACATTTAGATCGCCGTTGTTCAGAAGTGATTTGAAGTCATACAAAGATCATGACGACAGCAATGACAACAAGTAGTCATTGGGTAAAAGGTTGCCTTGCAAACCCTAGCACATGCACCACAATTCAATTATAAAGGAACTGTTCTTTTTCACATACAGGTTCATCCTCATTTGTCAGGAGAGTATTTCAAAAATCCCCCCCTCCCCCCCCCAAAAAAACATCATCATAAAAGGCAAAAATAGTTGCTGTAATCCAGCAGCCCACAAATTGTCTCAGATAAAATCAGAGAAATTCAGTATGTTAGGTGGGGAGTCTATGAATATCTTTTGCCTTTAACAACATAATTATTAGTGCTGGCGCTCCTTCAGCATGTGATCCTTCAACATTGGACTGAAGAAAAGTTGTTTCCTATTAACTGTAATTTACTGATGCTTATCCATGCCCAGAAAACCAGTTCATGGCCTGTATTTCTCAGTTAACGCAAATTAATCTGACAGACTGTTGGGTGATACAAATTGCCATTCACTTTTTATGGGGCTTAGTTGCTGAGAGATATGTAACACGTTGTTTTCCTGTTGGAGAAAACTCTAAACTCCAAAATCCAAATGAAAGATTGGTTTCAGAACCCCCTGCAGATACCAAAAAGCCTGCATGCTCAAATCCCTATGAAAGTTAGCCTCCAAAGGTGCCTACGCCATTTTAAATAAGCACTTATAAGCCTTGCATTGTGTTCACAGTATCTCTGCAAGCCTCATGAGGGTAGTAGCAGGGATTGTGTGAATGCAAGGCTAAGCCTTATAAGACCCTACTAAAATGGTACAGCAGCAGCAGAAATGGTGGCAAAGGTGGGTTGAACCTGCAGTCATGAAACTTTGGATACGGCATGCCCACCGTTTATATTTATTAAGCCAAGCAAAATCCAGTTGGCTCATTTCATTATGCATCAATGACTACTATGTTTCATCCATTTTGAGATGCACTTTTTCCTATATAAGACGTTTCTAAAAATGAGGTGCATCTTAGAATCGCAAGTGTATTGTACTTTTTTTTTGGTGGCAGCGATGGTACTGAGATGAGGGTGCATCTTACAATCTATGGTATCTTACACTGGACGAAATAAGACATTTCAAGAAAGTGATTTGCATAGTGAATGACTGTGGTAGTGAAATGACAGGCCTTCCCTTAAATCTATTCCTGGCCTTGCTTCCCAGTTGAGACCAGGAACAAGGAGATTATAAACACAGGAGCTTTATTTCTGCAGAAGCAAAACCCACGGTGGGCTCTGTAATGCCAGAATAATGCTACTTCCTGAGAGACAAAATGGAGCCTCTTTTGTACATGTTTCTCTTGGTCACACACTGCACTCGTAACATTGTTCACTCCACCTCCCTTCTCGTTCATTCTCTGTGCATGTCCAAGTTTCTCAATAAAGTAATTGTTTTTCTTAGTTTGCAACTTGCATTATCTTACCTTTTGGCTGCTTTTGCAGGCCAAAGTTTTGAGGGCCAGAATGGTCTCCATTGCTGTGGAAACCTAGCTCTTCACTCGTCAGTCCTCTCTCCCAACTCCCCTCCCCATCTCTGCTGTGTTAGTGAACCAAGATTTCAAAATGACTATTTAATACATAAATTATTTGGTACTGTTCCATTACCCGGACGGAGGCCACAAGGGGCGCTAGAGAGAGAAGGATGGTCCATTTTATGGGGTGGAGGGTGGGTTGGAGGAGTAAAACCATTTCCCTCTATTTTCCTGTTATTTCGCCCACCCATGTTGCCATCATGGAAACAGCCCTTGTTTATAAAATGGGAAGTGGGGAGGGGGGAAATAACCAGCCAAAATAGGGGAAATTGTTTTCCTCTTTTAATTTCCCCCACCATAAAATGGACTATCTCTCGCTCTCTAGCCCCCCCCCCCCCTTTGTGGCCTCTGACAAGATAATGGAACAGTACCAATTATTCTTCTAACAATGAATAACATGTTTCAGCCAGGTGTGTCTTCAGCAGGATCTTTTGTGGCACGAGAAAACTCTGTCAAGCTAAACTGGTGCGAGATAGGCAAGGTTTGAGCCAGTGGTTCCTTCCTTCCTTCCTTCCTTCCTTCCTTCCTTCCTTCCTTCCTTCCTTCCTTCCTTCCTTCCTTCCTGTGCTTACTATGCCAAATCTTCCAGTAGGTAGTTTAGGGATGTAACATTTTACATATGGCATCCTTGAACACAAGGACAAATTAATTCCTTAGCTTTCTCCCCACTATTTTTTCTACATAGCTTCTGGCTTATATTTGCCTGTTCAAAAAGCATGTAGAGAAACTATTCAGTTCAGAAATGGTCAGGGGGGAAGGGGCAAGGAACCTATTTTTGGTACAAAACCTCACTAGGGTTTTCCAAAAATACATATTTTGTGCAAAGATATTGGGTTGAGGACAGCATTTCTTTTAAGAAAAAAAGTGTGTTTTTCCTCCCCTGGAAGCAGTGTCTTTTGAGCAAAACTTAAAATGAATTTTAAAAACCATGTGCATGTTTGCACAGAAGGACGATTTCCTGAAGCCCTGAAGTTAGGTCAAAGCAGCACAAAACCCTCGCTTCTGTGTTACTCTTCCTGACCAGATTTCCCAAACCAATGTTTTGTGTGTCCAGGAAAGGAATAACAGGGAAGAGCCTGTCCATCCCTTTATGGGTTTGCAGCTACTTTTAGCCCGGCAGGATCAGGTGACCTCAGGAAATAGCCAGGTCCCCTCTTGCCTTGTATAATGGCCGGCGCTGATCTGTCTCCTTGGGTTGAGCAGCGCGTTGTTCATTTAAGGCAAAACTGCTGGCCGACTGCTTGAGAGTGAAGTTGGGAGAAGTTATTTCCAAATGCACCCCCTTCCCATTAAAGAAAAAAAGCCCCAACAAACTCTTGGCTCACTTGCCTCCGGGCTGCCAGCCCCAAGAGCTATTTCCGTCAGTGTCCTGATTTGTGAGGAGGAAGTATTCATAGTTTGGGAGTAAGGATTAGGCGAGAGCATAATACATGCGTGTTCTAGATACTTGTGGCTTTAAACTAGAGTTGATTCAATAAAGAAATAGCTTTTTTCCTATGAGTCCTACATTTTCTATTCATGTTTTCCCCCCTCTCCCAGTGAGTCATGTCAGTTCACAACCAGGACTTGGAGTCTTTGCACACAGACCTTCTATATGTTAGCATTTCAGGCTAATCTAATTAGGGCAAAGTAATTGTTCACAGCTTAGGTTAATTAGTGTTTGTGGTGGGTTGGCCTCCTAGCGAGTGTCACACAACGCGTGTGTCGCTCGGCTGGTGTCAGTCATCTGCTCATCTGCTTCCTGAAATACTGTCTGCAGTGAGCGTTTTAGGAAGCTTCTTTGCAGGGTCTCCCAAAGTTGAGACCTGCATGGTATTTGTGTCCCTCTCATGGAATTGTGTCCACATCTGCTTTCATAGTTTCACTTAAGTTACAAAGTTCTTTATTTAGATTTTAGAAAAATTTGAACTGCAGGCAGTACCGAAGTTATGGACAAGTGAGGTTCTATAGGTTTGTTCTTAAGTTGAATTTGTTTGTAAGTTGGAACAGGGACATTTTGAAGTTTGACTCTAGCCAAATCTATCTACCTACCTACTTACCTACCTATCTTTGGGTAGCATAGGGAAGGGTGGACACTGCTATGACATTTCCTTTACTGTCTGTGTCCCTGTTCGGAAGATTTCGTCTCACTTTCTGTCCCAGTGAGAATTGGATTTTATTTATTTATTTATTTATAAATTCGATTTGGTAGACCGCTCTCTCTGGAGCCCAGAGCGGTTTACAACATAACATCAATAAAACATCAATAAAACCAATAAAAGACGTATACCCAACAACCCCACTCCCCACAACTAATCCCGGCAAGCAACAGTATGCAGAAGCAATACATGGCAGGGCGGTATGTTGGCAGCTGGCAAGCTATAGGAGGCATCAGTTGGGACCAAATGCCTGCCTATATAACCAAGTCTTCACAGACTTGCGGAAAGCCAACAAACCCCGTAGTGCTCGTATCTCCTCCGGCAAAGAGTTCCAGAGGGTTGGAGCGGCCACTGTAAATGCTCTCTGCCGGGTGCTCGACAGCCTACTGATCTTAATACTAGGGACCTCTAGTAGATTAAGCCCCTCTGAACGTGACTTGTGGAAAAACGCGACTTGTGGAAACAAGGATTGGAGATAAAGCTTCATTGGAGACCTCTTCCCCCATGATAATGACTCTTCCAGGAGTTTATTTCCATTTCTTCCAAGGGGTACTTTTCTCTCACTTCCTGTTGTCTCAGCCCCATTCTAAACTGTGATTTGTTTGTAAGTCGGATGTTTGTGACTTGGGGACTGCCTGTATAGAGTTGGAAGGGGTTTCAAGAGCCACCAAGTCCAACCACAGCGCAGTGCAGGAAATCCAACTTGGGCATCTGCAGCAGGGAGATACATGCTCTGCCCCAAAAGTCATTGATGGTTTTATTGCATGGCGTAAAAGGCCAGGAAAGGCAAATACAAATGGCCTGGACCATAGTCGTACAGGTCATAATCAGCATTTTCAATTGTTCCCAGAAACAGATGGCACCCAGTTAACTGCTCCCTGCAGTTGTGTTTTAGTGACAACTTTAGGAAGTCCAGAGTAGCAGTGTTCTGCAGATTAAGCCAAGCTTTGTATTCCTTCTCAAAGCAAGCCCTTTGGAGCTGGAGGCAAGTCTAACTGCCGCAGCTAGAAGATCAGGGGGAAATCTTCCTTTGGATGATAAAAGTTCAGCTCTTTGATTGCTATCAGGAAACAGTAGAATCTTTAATGATTTCACAAGACTCATGAGCTTTTAAAAAAGGATTTGTTATAAGCTGGTTATATGTTAAGTATTATGGTGATGGATGTTTTATCCCTTGAAGATATTGTTTTTATTGTTTGTCCATATGGGAAAAAAACCCCACCTTAAATGCATGTTGAATTATTTTTAGAAAACCTTAGAGTACATTGCATGGACTGTGGGTATGCAGGACAAGAACAAATGGATGGGTGAGAGAACAGAGAGCTATGGGGAGGCCGTGTGCAAAAGATAAAAGATGCCAGCTGACTCTACATTTATTTTTGAAATAAAAGTTTGTATTTCATGATTTTGTAGAAAGGTTTCAGACTAAACATATTATCTGAATCATGTGCATATTCCATGGAGGTATTGGATCCAAGCAAGTGTTTGTAACAATGACATATTTATTTATTTATTTATTTATTTATTAACTGTATTTGTATACCGCCTTTCTCAGCCTAGATGGTATATGTCTTTGGAAGCTTTTAAACAGAGGCTGGATGGCCATCTGTTGGAGGTTATTTGATTGTGCTTTTCCTGCATGGCAGAAAGAAGGGCGCTGGACTAGATGCCCCATGTAGTCTTGTCCAACTCTTACCATTTTAATACACACACACTGTACAGGCCAGTAATTTTTGCACAGCAGCATCATAAATGTCCAAATTAGACAAAATTATTCAGAGTGAAGTACTCCTACACAAACAGAAGATTCAGTAGACTTCCTGCTCAGTACTTAATGAAGCCTCAACAGACGTTGATTAAGTATATGTTTTCATCAATCTTTTCTTTCTTCCTTCCTTTCTTTCTTTCTTTCTTTCTTTCTTCCTCCCTTCCCTCCCCTTCACCTTTCCACTCTTCTTTTCTTTTTCATTATTTCCTTCTTCTTTCCTTTCCTCCCCTTTGCCTTCTCCTCTCCTTTTCTTTTTTTCTTTCTTTTTTTCTATCTTTCTTCCTTTCTTCCCCTCCTCCTTTCCTTTTATTCCTTTTTCCTCCCTCCCTCCTTTCCTTCCTTCCAGGACGTCCTCACCTAAAATGACACAGCAAATGAGAGACCTACAGCAGGCCCAGTCTCGAAAGCAGCCTGGACCTTCATCTCCAAATGCCGCCAAGAGGCTCTATCGGAACCTCTCTGGAAAATTTAGAGTGAATTACATGTCATTTGATGAAGGAAGCTTAGCAGGGAGGAATGAAAAGGAGAAGCTGCGGAAGTCCTACCTTGTAAGTATGCTGTCTTGCAATACAGGTTTTGTATCATCCCCCTTTTCCTTGCACATGGCAGTGCAGGGCAAAGGGGATCAGCCCCACGTCACCCTTCTGTTGCTCCAGCAGACAGCCATAGAGTTCCAGAAAGGATATGTACTGTATATTTTACAGAAATCCGTTTAATACGTGCATTTATAGAATTCTTACAATGTTTATGTGTTTTAACTATGCTGTAACCCACCCTGAGTCATGGGGACATGGCAAAGAAAGGTCTTAACTTGCTTGCAAAAGGCCACAAAAAGAGAAAAAAATTACTTTTGAGTAAATTTTGACTACTCACTTATTCATTGCTGCTTCATGGAACTGGAGTGCTGGAATGCAGCACTTGATCCATCCCTTCTTCTTAGCTCCTGAATAAATACCCTTTCAGCATTAGTACCTGGCAACTACTGAAGCAGACCTCCCAACATCTGAGGATGCCTGCCATAGATTCAGGTGAAACGTCAGGGGAGAATGCTTCTAAAACATGGTCATACAGCCTGAAAAAACTACAACAATCCACCTATTGAAACAGAATTGAGTTTATTAGTTCCTTTACACAAATAACCTTCACGAACTCCTACCTACACCACCCCATAAGACAAAGGGTTACTCATCAATATGAGTTTTACTGTGGAAGAAGCTAACTGTCATTTTGAAAGATAGCTATCATGTAGTGATGCTGTAGCAGAATGAGGAGCAACCATTTTGAGTAGTAGCATATTTTCTGGTTTGTCTAGCAAATTCACCAGGATGGACTTAGCTGTTAGACTGAGAATGTGTCCTGTGTGGAACTGTTCCTTACTTGGTAAATTATAAATACAACGTGTCTGGCTTCAATCGCATGCTGGGCAGCCATCACGCTGGCTTCTCCAAGTGTCAGGTTTTACACCGGTCTCCTTGGGCCTCGTTTTTAGCAAGTTGTTTTGACCTTGTGCATGCAGTGAGAGCATGGGGAGGTTGAATCTTGAGATATCTGTGGCATGTTTGTGTAACCTTGCTCCTTTTCTGCAGTTCCAGGGCAATGCTGCTCTCTTTGAGGCTGTCGAGCTGCAGGACCTTGATAAAGTGCAAGAGTTGCTCCGGCAGTATAGCCTCGAAGAGCTGGACCTGAACACTCCAAACAGTGAGGGTCTTCTGCCGCTGGACATTGCCATCATGACTAACAATTCACCCATTGCCAAAATACTGTTGCTGACTGGAGCCAAGGAAAGCCCTCACTGTAAGCCAGCATTCAGTTGCCATACAGTATAACTCATGTTGCCCTCTTGTAGGCTCTTATTTTTGGTTGCTTAATTATTACTGTTTACTATTATTATTATTAATTATTATTATTTTACTGACACAAAAACACATTGTGTCACAGCAAACGAGATCTATATGCTGGATTTCGTATCACAAAATCACAAGTTAAACAGTTCCCAAGCGTCTAGGACTGTGTGATATATTTTCGAATGATGCGCGCAGATCCAAGTAAGGTGGCCTTTTGCAGTTGACAGATCATGATTTTGTCAATGTTTATTAATATTATTATTATTTGAAACATAACAAGATGAGTCCACAGCAAACAAGATCACTCTGCTGGCTTATTGTATTGGCTCACAAGTCTGACATTTCCCAAGTGCATTTATATACCATCTTTTCTCTCCAAAAAAGGGACTCAAGGAATCCTGGAGATCATAGTTTCCCAATAACAGGCGCTATGGAAAACTGCTGTTTTTCTGGTGAAGAGCATCAGTATCCTCCTAATGTTGGACTGCAACTCCCATTAGCTTTAGACAGCATCTCTTTAGACACCACTGAAGTTGCATGTCAATAGCAGAGAGGCACAGCTCCCCGACATTGACCTAAATGGAGTTAGCTATGTGAAAAGGGCTGTAAATAACAAGAAATGGAATTGCCAGGGCCTGGCTTGTTCACGCATCTTTCATGGTTGCAGTGCATAATTACTTCTATATAGGAGAAAACAAACACATTTTAAAGAGCAATTGTTGAAGAATTCGAGAACATTCACAGAGGGATCTATTATTATAGGAGGCTCCACTAATGGTGTAATGCAGTATTTTTCAACCTTTTTTGAGCCGCAGCACATTTTTTACATTTACAAAATCCTGGGGCACACCACCAACCAAAATAACACTCTAACACATTAATACATATAGTTAATATGTTTTTAAATGTATTTATACACTCAGTGTGAAACCTGGGCCTGTTTCGATAAACACAAAATAGATATCCTGGCAGGAATGGCAGAAAGACACACACGAAGCTCTTGCTCAACAGCTGTCAGTCTCTCTCTGTTTTTAGTTTTTATCACAGTCAAGCTTGAGAAGCTTATCTCACCAGATATGTGGTTGAAAAGGGGAGCAATGTCAAAATAGCTTTGTTGGCCAGAATGGGGAACTCCCTGGCAACAGATAACCAAAAACTGTCCAAAGCATTTTCCCTTCTCAAAAACTTCTCCATCACTGTCACTCACTTGTCTTGCTGTGATCCCAAATTGCCACTGTGACTTGACGCGCAGCTGCAGCACTAACTCTAACTTTGTTTACTTAGCCGCGTCTGAGCGAATCCAAGATGGCATGACCATAACACTCTCGCGTCACTTCTTAAGTGACACAAGAGTGCTATGGTTCCATTTCTTAAAGGGACAGGCGTGCCTTATAGTTTCTATATGAATGAAGTTCAAAAATAATTTCCCACGGCACACCTTATGATCTCTCACGACACACTAGTGTTCCATGGCACACTAGTTGAAAATCACTGGTGTAATGAACATGGCAGCTACATTATGCATGGAGCTGATTGGCTTAGCACAGACCAAGGTCATTGTGTTAACACGTTGCTCCAAAATTTCCCAGAGAATCCAAAGAAAACTGTGACTTTGGGCCCATGGAAACAGGCCATCTCATATTCTCTGGGTCCGAGCAGCAGGAAAGTAGCAGTTTGTAATTTGTTGCCTCAAGTGACACTAGCTAGTATGACAAGGCATTTGCAGAAGGAAGGGGCAAAAGGAGGAAGCGGTCCCTCATTTCCCACCTCCGTACCTTTGCACTGCTTTGTCACTCTGGTTATTGAGATTGCAAGCTCCTAGAGGTTTTTGTGCAGAGCGGACACCACTAAGCCTAGATCAAGTGGGGAGAAGTGAGGGTGGCTGTCCGGCAATGCCAAACTGGTTCTGGTGCGGTGGAGACACCATCCAGCTGCCGTTCCCTTTCATTCCTCCTCTCCCTTCCCTGCCTCTCTCTTTACTCCTCAGGCACATGCTACCAACAGCTCCACCTTGCACAGAGTTATGCTAGGGTGCTTGCTATGTAGCCCACAGAGAGAGTAGCTATCTGGCAGTGTGAGTAATAGTGGATTTTAGAGAAAGGAAGTAGCAAACTCTGGAAAGTCACTCCTGCTTCACTGTGTCAGTAAACCAAATAATTTCACTGAAGAAAACATATGCATTCTGAATCTGAATGGAGTCTTCTTGTTCTTGACTAATGGAGGATGGTAAAAGAAAAGTCCCCGAAATGGCAATTTGCACAGATTTCCTTCCAGCTATGCTATATTTTGCACAAGTTATTCCTCAGATGGCAGCAATGCAACACAACCTGGAAATCTGATTTCATGATGGAACCCCATGTCAGGTGTCAGTTGTGTGTGAGGATAATCCAAAGTCTAAGGTCATCTGGTGTGATGAGTAGTTGGCCTTCTCACTCTGAAAGGAACCCATAAAAGTAGTTTTATCAGATAACATGAATGACAGTTAGGCAAAATGCTTTATCCCATATTGTTTGGGAAGTAGAGACCAGGCTATGCTTGAGGCATGACTTAACACAGATAATTTCCTGGGGGGCACAAGATTGTAAGAAGTTGTCTTTGGCAGCTATATTGTCCTCCTTTTTGTGCTGCTTCTTAAACCCTTTTCTCCCTTCTTGCTTTTCTCTAAAGTTTTGAGTCTGGAAAGCCGATCTTTGCACCTCTCCACACTCGTCCGGGAAGCAGAACAGCGGGTCAATGAACTCACAGCACAGGTTGTGAATGAGGTCCCCAATGCAGACTGCTCCGAGAAAGAAAAACAGCTGAAAGCTTGGGAGTGGCGCTATCGGCTTTACAAGCGCATGACCGCGGGCTTTGAGCATGCGCGTAAGTGCCTGGTGGAGCAAGGGGATTTGCCCCTACAGCCAAGGATATCAGAAATGGTGTCCTTGCAGGCTGTCGGGATGTGGAATGGGATTCTTGATCTGGCATTATTATTTCAGAATAGAAGATTAAAAGTGGCCTTCTCCATGCTCTTGTTGAAGCACTTTGGGCATGTAACTTTAAAACAGAACTAATAAATTTGGGGTTGAGGTTCAGTGATAGCACCTTGCCTTGTGCCACTCTTATGAGCCCTTTTATTATGCAGATGTTTAAAACTATATTTTTCCCAAGTCCAGTTCTTTGAATTGATGTAAATAAATGTGCCATATAATCCATGGCAAGCAACATATTTTACAAACTGCACAATGTCAAAGGTTGGTCATCATTAGTGTATTTCGAATAGAACATCAAAGGGATTCAGAATCTTCAGGTAAAAACAACTGCTAATTGAGATCTTCGAGTTCCACACAATCTCCGTTATTCTAACCCTAAATATATTACCCACAGTGAATTGACTAATACATTTAAGATTGATATAACACATTTATTTACATCAAAGCCAATCCTGCTGCTAAGTTTCTCCAAAGGAATCATTTTTAAACAAAATTGCAAACTTGCCTGATATTGTATTTCTAGGGAAGTTTTGAAATATTTATTTATCTATTAGATTTGTACACCGCCACTCCCAAATGCTCGGGGCGGTTTACAATAAGAGGAGATACACAAGTAGGCAATAAAATACAATAAAACACAACAGAGAAAGGACAAAAGTTGATCACAGGCAGTCAAAAGCCTTTCGGAACAAGTATGTCTTGCATGCTCTGCGAAATGCATTTAAATCGCGCAGGGCTCGTGTCTCCGGGGGCAATGTGTTCCACAACGTTGGAGCAATGACGGAAAAAGCTCGCCGCCTGGTCGAGGTCAGATGAAAGGATTTAACTGAGGGGATGGTCAGGAGGTTCCGGTCTTCTGAGCGTAGTGATCTTGGGGGGGGGGGGGTTATATGGAATCAAGCAATCCCGCAAGTACACTAGCCCCAAACCATATAAGGCCTTGAAAGTAAGAACTAACACCTTGAAAGTGATCCAGCATTCAATCGGAAGCCAGTGCAGGTCACACAGAATTGGTGTTATATGGCATGCTGCGGGTTCGCCCGCGAGCAGCCGGGCTGCAGCGTGCTGCACTAGCGTAAGTTTCCGGGTTACAGTCAAGGGTAGGCCAATATAAAGAGCATTACAGTAGTCGAGTCTTGAGATGACCATGGCTTGGATTACCGTGGCTAGGTCGTTTCGGGACAGATAGGGGGCCAGACGCTTCGCCTGTTGCAGATGGAAGAACGCAGTTCTGCTGAAAGTGGAGATTTGGGTCTCCATAGTCAGCAGAGGGTCCAAATGGACACCCAGGCCTTTATACAGATGATGACGGGCATAGTGCCTCGCCATCCAGGGTCGGCGGTTGGATGTCCCTATCACCCAGACGACCCAGCCAAAGGATCTCCGTCTTCGCCGGAATCACCTTCAACCTGTTGGCTCGCAGCCATCCAGTAACGGCTTCAGGGCACAGATGGAAATGATTGGGTACGGTGTCTGGCCGGCCCTCCATCCTCAGAATGAGTTGAGTGTCATCAGCATACTGATGGCACTCAAGCCCGAAGCCATGCACCAGTTGAGCGAGTGGTCGCATATAGATGTTAAATAACAAGGGGGAGAGAATATAGTATCCTAAATGGTCATGAATTACAAAAGGTCTTCTTATTTAATGTTGTACCCTGTCTTGAGCCATGAAGAGAGGCAGCTAACAAATAATTATATTGTTATTATTGTCAAACACAACAGGACTTAATGTCAGGGGAAAACCTTTACCTTTATTGTAGTGCTGTTTTATTATTATTCATGGTCCACTTATGGCCCCACTGCCAAGACTCAACCTTTGGACATTTACCAGGGAGGGATACAAGTTGTCTAAAACCATACCAATTATGGATCTAATTATGGGGAAAACATAAAATGCATCCCAATCTGACCAGTCTTCCAAGGTACAATAGTACCTTGGAAGACTGGTCAGATTGGGATGCATTTTATGTTTTCCCCATCTACTGATCTAGCGTGTTTCTTCTGCTGGAAACATGTAGACGTAACCCATTTCTCTTCTCAGGATTCTTTTCCACAAAGATTTTTTTTTAAAAAAACCTCCCTCTCTTGTGTCAATAAAGTCTCCATCCCTCCCTAGCAGCCAGGGCCGGCCTTCCCCATTAAGCGACCTACGCGGTCGCGTAGGGCAACGTTCCCGGAGAGGGGCGTGGCCACCTGGGAGGGGCGCTGCCCCGCCGCCGTGTCGCCGCAGCCAGCCGGCGGCACGGAGGAACGGGGGGGAAGAGGGGACTCACGGGGCAGGCTCCCGGACCCGAGGAGGAGCAGGAGGAGGGGGGAGGCCACGAGGGCGGCCCCCATGGAGACGCAGCGGCAGCAGCAGCAGCGCCCCCAGAAGGGCCCGGAGCCAGGCGCATCTTCCTGACATCACTTCGTCGCCGCCTCTGCCGAGGAGGAAGGGGAGGAAGGCCTTGCCAGCCGCGCGCTGCAAGGACGCCCGGAAGGAGAGACGCTGGAGGGAGGGAGCCCTGAGGAGGCGCGGCGGCCTCTTCCTCCTTCCCTCCCTCCCTCCTGCGTCTCTCCTTCTGGGCGTCTTTGCAACGTGTGGCCAGCGAGGCCTTCCTCCCCTTCCTCCTCGGCAGAGGCGGCGCCGAAGTGACGTCAGGAAGATGTGCCTGGCTCCGGGCTCTTCCGGGGGCGCTGCTGCTGCTGCTGCCGCTGCGTCTCCGTGGGGACCGCCCTCATGGCCTCCCCCTCCTCCTGCTCCTCCTCAGGTCCGGGAGCCTGCCCCGTGAGTCCCCTCTCCCCCCCGTTCCTCCGCGCCGGCACGCTCGGGTATCAGTGCGCATGCCCGAATTTCCGCGCATGCGCGGGCGCAGCCAGGAGCCACCGGGGGGGCCAAAATAATGTTCGCTTACTCCCCCCGGAGAGCTCGGACCGCCCCTGCTAGCAGCACTTTGCCAGAGCCCCTGGTGGTGCAATGGGTAAAATCCTTGTGTCAACAGGACTGCTGACCAACAGGTGAGGGTTTGAATCCGGGGAGAGCCAGTTGAACTCCCTCTGTCAGCACCAGCTCCCCATGCAGAGACATGAGGGAAGCCTCATGCAAGGCTGGTAAAACATCAAACATCTGAGCATCCCCTGGGCAATGTCCTCTCACACCAGAAGCAACTTGCAGTTTCTCAAGTCGCTCCTGACATGAAAAAAAATTGCTGTGCTTGGCAGTGGAGGGCCAGCCGGTGAGTCTTCTGTTCCTTCCCTGCTGACATCTGCACTGCCTCTTTTCAGGCGTTCCTGATCCACCCAGCAACGTTCACCTCTCTGTGGCCAGTAGCACATCTGTGGAAGTTTCCTTTCAGGAACCCCTCAGTGTCAACTCAGCGGTTGTCACCAAATACAAAGGTAAGCTCATTGGTTGCTCAAGGTTTGATGAGGAGGATGTTTATTTATACCACACTTTTTCTCCCCACAAAGCAGACTCCCGTGAATGGAAATGTTTCTCCCTCTGTAATGGGCCTTGTGCATTCTTTGGACTTTGTGCTTTCATTTTCTAAGATCTTTTTTTGTGAAATCCTTAATCATTTAGAAGAGAATGTCTAAAACAAAGCAGGCCATTGACTTCGACACCCTCACCTTGTGCTCCTCGCCACCATTTTTCTTTTAAAAAGTATTTTTTTGTTTAAGTATCTAAGTTGACCAAAATGCTTCTCCATGGCCTTTGTGGGAAGAGTTGGGCTTTTCCCATGTTTTGACTGAAACGTCCCCCCTCCAAAAAAAAACAAACCCAGTGTTTTTCCTCAAAGAATTTTGGAGGATGCTAGAAGTTTCCAAATGGTACTGGGATTACACTTTCCTCATATTTGGTCAATATGGTCAATCATTTCCTTGGCTACTCAACTGTAATATAGAAAATGGAATCTGTTTGGCACGGATTGGAAGGTGGACATTAGTCACTGAATCAGATTGCTTTCCTTTTCTTGCCCTCAATCTTCCTTTTCTATCACATTTCTCAGATTGCAAGCATGTATCTTCTATTTGCATTTGTGGAGTTTGTTTCCAAAAGGGACCAAACCCCACCCAAATTGAAAAATGACATATAAGTGGCAGCACATTGTGGGCTGGGAGTAGAATATAATGTACAGATTGAAACTATCAAAAGGTATCATATCATTTCAATAACAGGCTTGGAAAAGTGCATTTTATAGAATTGAGTTTTGAAAAACATGACTTTTCTTGAAACAAGGATTGGTGATGAAGCTTCATTAGAGACCCCTTTTCCCCCTGAGAATAATAATTCTTTCCAGAGTGGATTTCCCTTCCTTCCAAGGGGAGATCTCTCTCACTTCCTGTCATCTCAGCCCTGTTCTTAACCATGGATCATTTGTAAATTGGATGTTTGTAACTTGGGGACTGCCTGCATTGTGGGATTTCATGGAAAATGCCACATAATGTGAGCAGGAAAGCCGTGGCCATGATTGATCTGGCAGACCCATGCAAAGCAAGGCACTTCTGTCCCAGATACAAACGGAGGGCTGACTGCTGTGTTTCTATCCAATCTTCAAGCTTCTGTTTGGATCCCATAAAAGCACACTCCTGTTTTAGCTTTAGCACCTGCTCCCTCAACATAGATTTCCCATCAGTTTAAATCCTGTGTGTCCTGTCATCATAACTTTGGCTTTCTAAAGGATTTTCCTTTACCACCGAATCCTGCCACTTAATCTTCTCTCTCTTTTGTTGTGGTCCATCTGTTGCTCTCTTTCCTCTTTTTATCACTGGGCACATCACTCTGTCTCTTCCTTTGGCTTCAGTTCTGTTTCTGTTTTGTCTCCTCGGCTGAAGTAATCCTAGCTAGAGAGCCTTTGCTTTTGCAAAATGGCTTGCAGCTCATGTGCTGTGCATTCTCCACTTGGAAACTGGACTTCTTCGAACCGGAGAGCAGTGGGCCCTGCTGCGGTTCTCCCTTTCAGGTCACGCTCCCTCTCCCCCGATTTCTTCCATGCCATATTCACAAACATTTCCCCCAAATGCACAGCTGGCCTTGCTGTCGCTGGCTTCTTCTGTTTCACAGTCAATCCCCTCTCAGCAGCAGCTGTCCCATCCTTGGCAGCTCAGCTCTCTAATCTTGCCCCACTTCCCCTGCCAAGCACTCCATCTTTCACCTTCATGGTGAAAGGCTCCCAATTACAGTATCTTTTCTCTTCTTTTGCAGTTGAGTGGAGCTGCTCGCCCACCTTTTCCCCACCACTGGGCGAAGTGGTGATCGACAATCTGAAAAGCCTGCAAGCCACCATCCCTGGCCTGGCCTCGGTGAGTGGGTTCTTGCACTTGTACTGAGCCACAAGGCGCCTTCAGGGCATGGCCCCGGCTGACCTTCCACCCCGCTGTTTCACTCCCACCTCCATATGCAAGGCCTCTCTAGAGTGACCCTCTGCCAAGCATGCAGAGGTTGAGATCAAGGCTCCACACACCGTTTAGGCCTGGGACTGTTTCATGGTCTTTGAGGCTGTTGGATGGCCAGACTACAGTTTGGAAGAAAAAAAAACCAGGCACAAATCTCTATGCAGGCAGCACATATCTTATTTGTAGTGCAAACAAACACAAAAATGAACAATACAGTATTTAAAATGAAGAACAATTTTAACCCACATTAACCTAACAGCATCTCAGTGGGAAGTGTGGGCCTCTCTTTGACTGATGAAAGAGTCAATTCCCAGTTCCATACTTGTCACTGCCACTCGGAACAAGTGATGCAACTGTGTCGGTATTTCTTTTCCTTTACATAATTGTTTTTAAGGGACTTACAGGTAAATCTGTTTATTTTTTTGTCCACAGACCATATCAACACAAAAGACAAAAAACAAAAATGCAGTGTTCCCTTGCTACTTTGCGGTTCGCTTATTGTGGACTCGCTGTTTTGCGGATTTCAAAAAATATTAATTTAAATTATATATCATGGTATTTTTGCTGTTTTGTGGTGTTTTCCTGCTGCTGCTGCTCTCCAAGGCACTTTCCCTCCTCAGTCCTCCCTCCCTCCAGCCTTGAAGGGCCTTTCCTTCCTTTCCTTCACTTTATTTTAAGTTTATAAAGACTTAAAATAGTGTATAACTACTAAAATAATGTATAAATATTAAAATAAACAGAGTACATTGTGATTTTTCACTTATTGCAGGAGGTCCTGGAAGCTAACCCCAGCAATAAGTGAGGGAACAATGTACACAAATAGTCACTCATCACTATCCTAAAACTCCTGTCATAGTTAACTAAAAAAGATACATTAAAACTTGATTAAATAGTAAGTTTGGTAAAATGGAATTAAATTACAAGATGAAAGCAATGGGAGAAGAGTGAGGAGTGTGAAATAATCAGTTGGATAATTTAGGTAATAATAATAACAACAACAATAACTTTATTTGTATCTTCCTACCATCTCCCAAAAGGACATAAAGAACAGGACATAATAGTGCCATAGTACACATAAAATACAGGTAAAATTACATCAACATGTTAAACAATAACAATATCAGTTAACATAAAACAACACATTACAAAAATAAAAAACATAAATTTGTCGCAGTGACAATGAACCCTGTTTTGTGAGATAAAGAGATCTCTCAGGTGGGTGGCTTTTATAATAATGGATTTGGCTCTGCAGTGGACTGAGTACATATTCTCTCTAGAAAGAAAACAGGACAGCTTGGCAATGCAATCCCAGTTAGTTGTTCTGACCAAAAGTGGTTGTAGATGTTGGGATCTCACTTTGGCATATAAACAAAATATGCACCATGACTTCTATAGCTGGAGCGCCACAGATACAGGATAAGGTTTTTTTTTAATAGTCCTATTCTTACCATGTTATGTGGAATCTAGTCAGAAATCAATTTGCATGAACTGAATGCTCCAAAATCTGTCCAATTGTCTCAGTTCTTTCAGAGTTCATTGGGAGATTAGACTGGGTCCTTATGAGTTGGAGAATTAGTTTGCAGGATAGTCTTGATCTGCACTGCTTTAGGTCACTGCAGGCCACAGGTCGTGTTGCATCACACCCTTCTTAGCTTCTTTTCAGTAATAATTATAGAGAATTATATTACAAGAAAGGGAAACTTGAACCTGCCCTTTACTCTGTGTGTTTGTTGAGCTATAGGCTGTTGTATGCATCCAATGATGCTTTCCTTCTTCCTTGCGTTTTCTCCATAGGGTACCTCTTATTATGTCCAAGTATCTGCGTATAACATGAAAGGCTGGGGACCTCCACAACGATCCACACCCCCCTTTGCTGTTCCCTCAAGTAAGTGATTATAGAGAAAAGGGAAAGTTGTTCACCCTTGCCTCTTCGATACCGTTTTACTAGCTTTTTTTACTAGTCAGATACTCATATTCCAAAACTCAGTGGTAGCTAGATTGCATGACTGGTTTCCATGCATAAGTGCAGAAGGAAAAATATTGGAGCATTTTCAATCTAGTTAATCAACGAACGTAGGGAACCGCCAAAAGGTAAATTGGATGGTTGCACAAACACAACAAGGACCAAGTAGCAAGAGCACAATAATCCCAAAGGTCCCAGGGGCTTACACGTCTTTACACTAATGCACAGAGCATGGGAAATAAACAAGATGAACTCCAACTCTTAGTATAACACCACACTTCTGGCAAACAAACTAGTCAAATGTGGGCTAGGCAAAACTACGGTTAGTTTGCTCTGCAAATGGTTAAGTGAACGAACCCAGAGGATGATTCTCCCCAACACTTCCTCTTCCTCTTCATCCTGGGAACGAGTGGAGTGCCATCAGCAGGATTCCATCCTGGGCCTGGTTCTGTTCAACATCTTTATTAATGAATTAGATGAAGGGTTAGAAGGTATGATCATCAAGTTTGTAGATGGGACCAAATTGGAAGGGATAGCCAATACCCCAAAAGATAAGAGCAGAATTCAAAACTATCTTAACAGATTAGAGAGATGATTGGCCAAAACTAATAAAATGAAGTTCAACAGGGACTAATGCAAGATACTCCACTTAGGCAGGAAAAAGTGGAGACTGGGGGAATGCCTGATTCAATAATAGTACGTGTGAAAAAGATCTTGGAGTCCTCATGGGGAACAAGTTAAATATAAGCCAACGTCATGCGGTGGGATTTTGGCCTGTATAAATAGGAGTCTAGTGCCTAGAGCCAGGCAAGTCATGCTATCCCTCTATTCTGCCTTGGTCAGGCCACACCTGGAATCACACTGTGTCCAATTTTGGGGGCCGCAATTGAAGGGAGATGTTGACAAGCTGGAATTTGTCCAGAGGAGGGTGTCTAAAATGATCAAGGGTCTGGAGAACAAGCCCTATGAGGAGCGGCTGAAAGAGCTGGACATACTTAGGCTGCAAAAGAGGAGGGTGAAAGGAGACATGATGGCCATATATAAATATGTGAGAGGAAGTCATAGGGAGGAGGGAGCAAGCTTGTTTTCTGCTGCTCTGGAGACTAGGACACGGAACAATGGCTTCAAACGATAGGAAGGAAAGGAGATTCCGTCTGAACATGAGGAAGAACTTCCTAACTGTAAGGAGAGCTGTTCAGCAGTGAAATGGAACTCTCTGCCCTGGAGTGTGGTGGAGACTCCTTCTTTGGAGGCTTTAAACAGAGGCTGGATGGCCATCTGTCTGGGGTGCTCTGAATGCGATTTTCCTGCTTCTTGGCAGAATGGGGTTAGACTGGATGGCCCAAGAGGTCTCTTCCAACTCTATGATTCTGATTCTAGTGAGGATAAGCTCCATTGGAATATTCAGTATCCTTATGTTAGAAAGGCCTATTCAAAAGAAAGGCATTTTTAAATACAATTTCACAACTATACACTTGGAATTGTGCTATTGTATGTGCAATACATATAAAAATGGCTTTGGTATCAGTCTTCTATTTGATGTTTCTTTATCTGTAATATGGCTTCCAGTTTTCAGGAGCCGTGTCCCATCAAACGTCTTCAATTCCAAATGGCAGGACAGCCATTCCAGTGTCTCCAGTAGTATTGTTACACTAGATTAGTCTCTTTCAATATAACAAATAATGTATAAATGCACATTCACATGAAACAATAAAAAAGAAAGATCAACTTTAAAAATGGTATAAGCCCAAAGTTGTAGCAATGAAGCCCAAAGCACAAAGTGAAGAAGCTGAGGCTTCCTTTTCTTCTTCCTCCTGTCCTCTTTCCAGCCGCTTTACCTCCCTCTCTTGCTCTCTCTCTCTCTCTCTATTCAAGAAGCCAAACAGACCAAGAAGAAAAACCACACAAAACCAACTAACTCAAAGTTCCTCAAAGTGGACAAGAGCAAAGCGAATAACACTCGCTCTCCAAAGTGGACAAGAGCATTAGGCCTGGAGGCTGCTCCCTTGAAACCCTATTGTCTGCCATCCACTCGTAACTCAAAACACTACTCGTATGTCAAAGGGAAACCAGACTGGCCGACAGCTCTTAAACTCAAACACTTTTAAGTTGGAACACTCTTGAGTCGAGGTTCCACTGTATTGTACTAGTGGAGCCATACAGCCATACAGTGACATTTTAATCTGTTGTTTTAATTGTTTTACTTGTGGTTTTAACTTTTTACCTATGTTTGGCTGTTTTTATGAACTTGTTGTAAGCCGCCCTGAGCCATTGGGAAGGGCGGCAAATAAATAAATAAACGGCTGTCCCATGTTTGTTATTAAAATGTGGGGATTTTCAGCCTTTACTTCTCCTCTACTGCCTGCCACATTTAGCAGATTCTATGTAGTTTAAGAGTATGAGTAGGAAACCATTGTGACCACAGTGGAGGCCAATGCGGAGGACTGAGCTCAGTGAGCCATGTGCCCTTCAGCATGAGGCTGCAAAAATACTGTATGTAACCGGAGTTAGAAAATAAATTATTGCTCATTTCACATTTTTGAGGAAAATATTTCTCCCCCTAAATAAAAAAATAACCAACTTTTGTCACGTAAAATTGAGAGGCACCTCCCTGGGTGTTTTTTAAATCACCTAAAAATAGAGGCAGGCTTCAGCCAAAATTAACAGAACGGATCTTTCCATGGAAAACAGCAGCGCAGGGGAGTATATAAACCAATTAATGTAAAGCTCGCGTAAAAGAGCTGTGCCCCGCACACTTGCTGGGGCTGTTAAGTAGCTCTACCACCTCATAACTAAGGAGCACAGGGAAGAGGTTCCGTTTATTTATCTAGGTGACTTTTCTTCTCACTGTTGGCCTGGAGAAACTTTTGGCTGTTCGACGGCCAGTAGCAGAAGGGAGGCTGTGGAAGCTCCAAGAGCGATCATAGGCCTGGCCTTGTTTGTGGCTGCAATTCTGTCACCTTTGTCAGCCATTCTCACCTGAGGATACTGCTCTTAGGTTCTCTGTCATGTAAAGGCTAAACTGGAGTTAATGTCCTCTGTTATCAATCTAGAGGGGGTTATGTGCTGTGCGTATTAATGTGCTTTGATTGCTCAGGCTCAGAAGCAGAGTCAATAGAAATAATTCAGCATCTTGAGAATCCCATCATTTCATTCTTTTTAAAATTGTCAATTTTTTAGCTCTGGGTATTTGCTTCTGAATGTTGATGAAATCTTAGAGCCTTTCTACACTGCCATATATTCCAGATTGTCAAAGCAGATATTTATTTATTTATATCCCACTTTTCTCTCATGGGGGACAAGGACTCAAAGTGGTGAATGATTACATAACATGAAAGCAAAAATAAAACAAATAACACTTAACACATTACGTAATCCACATTATCTGCTTTGAACTGGATTATATGAGTCTACACTGCCAGATAATCCAGTTCAAAACAGATAAACTGGATTTTATATGGCAGTGTAGAAGGGGCCTAGTCTAAGACAATTAGCATATGTCATTACCAAGCTAATATATTTTAAACATCAAACTATACTATGGGACTGACAGTATTTACTCTGGGTTGCTGTGAGGGTTTTTTTTGCTTATATGGCCATATTCCAGTAGCATTTTCTCCTGAAGTTTCACCTGCATCTGTGGCAAACTTACTCAGAGGTTTGTTCAGAGGTCTGTTGGAAATGAGGCAAATTGAGTGTATATATCTGTGGAGTGTCCAAGGTAGGAGAAAGAACCCTGTCTGAAGCAAGTGTGATTGTTGCAATTCTCTAAAAAAGCTTCCTAATTGCAACATTCGCACTTGCTTCAAACATGCAGGATTCTTTCTCCCACCCTGGACATCATTCCATAGATATATATACACTCCACTTGCCTCACCTCCAACAGACCTCTGAAGATGACAGTAGCCACAGATGCAGGCAAAACATCAGGAAAGACTGCTACTGGAACATGGCCAAACGGCCCGGAAAACTCACAGCAACCCAACCCAGTGATTCCAGCCATGAAGGCCTTCAACAACACAGTATTTACTCTGTAAACTTGCCTTTCTCTCTCTTTGGTCTACTTCATCTCAGTGCCCTACTTTCATGGCTATCTATCGAAAGGAAAACAATGAAAACAGTAGTAGAGGTGGGCTTGTCTACGGGATAGCATTAGGGATTTTCTCCAAATGGTGACATCTGGGCTGGCAACAGTCTTACAGTAATTTTTCAAGTTCTGACTCAGTTTGCCTTCTGAGTTGCTTTCATGCCAAAACCATTCCTTCATTTGATCAAGTTTGTAAGCAGAAAATGACAATGTTCTGAGGCAGAAAAAACATTGTGAAGGATCTGAAGGTTATCCAGTCCTTCACAGGGATAGCGGCTCCTGCTCTATTTATCTGGTCCTTCCTTCAGACTGGAGAGAGTACGATGGGCGAGCACCACGTCGAAGAGGCCAAACGGAAGCTCTGGACCACCTCCTGAACCAGGTGAAAATGGTCCACCAGCACTGTGTTTGCCATGGTGAGTTCCTCTTTGGCAATAGGATACCAGTCTCTGGAAAAGTTTCTTTGGACAGTCTTTTCGACTATAGCTGCCCTTCCTTAGTCAGATTGAAATTCGTTATTTTTTTTTAAAAAAAAAACCTCATTTATATTTTGAGCCATATATAAATGGGGAATTTTCACCACCTCCCCTATGCATTTTAGTGGATTAGACAGAAATAACAAAACATCATCAGCAAATAAATTGATCTCATGGTCCGTCTTTACAATCTTTATTCCCTGGATCTGGATATTTCTTCCTATTTGCTCTACAAATTGCTCAAAAACCTAGGACAAGGCATGATGGAGGGACAATGAGCCAAGGGGAAAGTAAGGAACACATTCCTTCATTTTAGCTAATGAGCTAGAGATTATGCTTCATGCCTTTTTAGGGGCATAAAATTCAACATTTACAAAGCAAATGGGCTGTAATCTGGATACATTTGATTATTTCGATTGGAATGCTTTGCTTCATGTCTCTCCCTGCATCTTAGCTGCCATAGTGCAAAACTCTTCAGAATCTTTATTTTATATAGCGGGGTGGAAATGTGGAATAGGGTTAAGATGGCTGGTAGACATATCATATATATGGATTGTATAATGACTTCTTGTGTGCTCTCTATTTTACTTCTTAGAGCCTTGTAAGAATCAGCCGCAGAGCAGAAAGCATTCTGTCTCCAAGAGCCTGAAGTATCTCTTCCATCCTGGCAGCAAATTCTTAAAGACATTGAAAAGGTAAGTGGATGGTTGAGATCACTTGCCTTCCATGCGTGTATCACTTCACAAATGTGGAGTGACTTCCATTCTTCCAGTTCTGTATTGCTAAGGTACTCCAGGTGGGGAACTGTCTCAGTCTACTTCTCTCATTCCCAATGTGATAGACAGGATCCTAAATGAAATCTTTCAATTCCTCCCAGAGGCCTGTACCTGGCATCAATATTCTACAAGGATGACAATCTATTGGTGACACATGAGGATCAGATCCCTGTCGTGGAGATAGATGACACTTACTCCTGTCTGCTCATGCAGGACTTCCTCTGGTTCACCAAGGTGATTCCTTAGAATGATGGATTTACTGTATCTCACTCTAGACTCACTGTTTAGACACAGCTTTCTCAGAAAGACATGGGAAATTTCAGCACTTGCAACCAGACTTTCTTGCTCAATTAACATTTGTAGACACAAAATCTCACCACCTTCACTCGTGCCTTAGGCTGTTAATTTGATGTTGCTTCTCAAAACAGTCTTGGTGCAAAAGTGTAATTTTATATTTTGTGATTTAAAAAATCACTGTTATTTGAGTATCTCTTAGGAAAATGTGCCATGAAATGAAATATGAAGTCGCTTCATAAGTTGTTCTAGGCTACTGAAACATGCCCCTTTGAATCTTCCCATTTATAGTAAATGTTTCCTTTAAAAAACTACAACTTTATTGCAGAAGATTAAAATGAAGTGACATCCTATGCTGACCTTGGCAAAACATTTCTAGTCGAGAGTTGTAAATGATTGTCAGCTAAGAAATAAACCTATTTCCTGCATTAATTTCAGAAGATGTTGATTTTGGGTCAGATCTTGATGTACTGCAGACTTGGGAGACTGAATATCCTCAACTAATCTGCATTGCTATGTTGCCGCAGGTGTCGTGCATGTGGGATGAAATCCTGTGGCTGCGGCAGTGCGTCACCGTTTCCCAGTCATCGTGCTCCTGTGTTTTGCAAACACGTCTCAAGATGTTGCTGGCCATTTCAGAGATGCAGGTAAAATAGATACATACTTTTTCAAATGTCAAGAATGGGTTCCTATCCAAACAAGATACTCTTGTATCTGACTAGCATGCTGGCTCAGTGGATATTGAGGCCAGATGTCATTAACTTTAAGTGTGACTTAGATGAGTCTAGTATTGCCATACACTAAACAACTCCAGCATCCAGTTTGGCACTGACAATGTAAGAAGGTGTATCTTTCATGAGGAAAGCACAAGGCAGTTGTGGTTCTCACACAAGCAATTGGTATAGGAAGGATGACGTCTAGAGCAGACACATTATGAAGCCATTCTTGTATGTATTCTTTATTATAATTTTTATTTATTTCCTGCTTTTTCTCTCTAAGAAGAGACTCAGTAGCTTACAGTAAAACTAATACAATATAATTTAAAACTTAAAAATATACACACATTAAAACAAAATTAAATGTTAACAGCATTAAAATAAACAGCTTAAACTCTTCAAACTGATTAAGAGATTCTTGCAACATTTCTCTGGTGCAGCGTGGGGAGCAAAATGTGTTCCTTGTTTAAGCAGTAATGGAGTAACCAAAAAAATCAGCAAGTCATATGTTTAATTGTAAATGAGGTATAATATATGTCAATTAACAGGGAGAATTATTATTATTATTTATTAATATATATTCTGCTTTTCTCCCCCATCGGGGATTTATACTGGCTAACAACAAGGTATAAAACATACAGGTACATTAGGACAAAAAGGAAATAACGTAGTCAATAATAGCAATTAAAGCATAGTAAGACAGATTAAAATGCAATTAGCACTTTAGATATAGTTTAAAACTAAATAAACATAAACCAAAGCCATTATCCTTCCAATTGCCACTTGTCTATAAGATATTGCACAGAAAAGTTCAGCCCATATGTTAATATTCTACCGATTGCTCTTGTATTAATCTTCATTAAAAGTCTGATTCTAGATAAAAGTTTTATGTGACACCTGAAAGTTAGTAGGGAGGGGCCATTCTGATGTCTTTCAGAAGGGAGTTCCAGAACCGTGGAGAAACCACCAAAAAGGCCCCGCAAATTGTGTTTGCGACAGTGGTGGGACCGAGAGAAGGGCCTCTCCTGTTGATCTCAGAGTTTGTTGATCCTTTTATATCAGAAAAATGCCCTTTGGTGAGAAAAAGTACATTGGTCCCAAAAGAAGACATAGGTATACTCTACACTGCTACCTGAAAACAAATAAGAATTGTTTCGCAACAATTTTAATGAAAAGCTCTTGAAGAAAACAATCATATAAAATGTTCAGGAATGATCAGCACTGGTGCTGTTGGCATGGTCAGAACTCATTGTGACTGTTATAGTTGCTGATTCCTAATGTCTGATATCTGAAGATATATATTGCCTGAAGCCATGCTCCATATTCCAGAAATGAGACTCCTTTTTTTCTCTTTCTTTCTTTGAAAGGGCCTGTTGGGGATCCAGGACCTGGGCCAGGTCTTTTTTGAGCCCATCAAAGACAAGCAGGGAAACATTGTGATTGTGACCCTCAAGGAGGTGAAGACCAGCCAAACCTTTGAAAGTGTCCGCTGGGTCCCTCTCTCCAAGCTGCAAACCAACCGCAAGTCCCTCTCCTCCCCAGAAGAGCCCACCGCCCTGGATCTGCTGTGCATGACCATGCAGGTGCCTGGCTCTCGATCCTCCCTAAAGCGGGAAGGCCCTCATTTAGCACTAGGGGTGGTGAAAGCCCAGATTTCTTTAGAGCAATCCCAGTTGAAGTGTTACCAAACTGAAAGGATTTCATGACCCTGAAAGAAGGAAGGTCCACTACTTTGTTGAGTAGTCTCTTCTACTATTGAATAGCTTTTCTCTTAAGGAAGTTTCCATAATGTAGAATCTAATTTTCTTGCAATTTGAATCCTTTCCTTCATGTGCTAGTTTCTGGAGCAGCAGAAAAACCACCCCGGTCCATCTCCTTAATAGCACTCCTTCGGATTTTTAAATATGGCTGTTATGTCACCTCTCAGACTTGCTTTCGCCAAACTAAACACAGCCAGTTGCTGACTGTTCCTCATAAGACTGGTTTCAAGTACGTTTATCACCTTGATCACGCCCTTAAGCTATTGCTATTGGGAAAGTAAAATTCTTACTTCCCAAACAAGAACAGATGAGGCTGGTCATCCATCACAGTTGTGTTTTCTTTTTCTTTTTAATGCAACCCTGGCCAGGGACAGTTGTCAGCTAAAATAGAATATTTATAGAGTTGTTGATCATAAAGACTAATAAAAATAGGAAAGGAGATGAGGGTTTAGCAAAAACCAGGTGGGATGAGGCACATGTTAAAAAGGTTTGTGACTGAATGCAATTGAGCAATGACTGCTGCCTCCAATTTGGGGAAACCATTGCTAGACAGAATAGACAGTGCTGAGTAAAATCAAGCAATCATCTGTCAGTGTATGGCTGTCATGAATGTCCTTTGCACATTCCTTGCTTTGCAAATGGATTCTGGTGATATTTAGGTGTGTTTGCAGGCCTTGAAGTTGAGCTCCTGCCAATTGAAGCAAGAGAAGTTGTGTTTCACAATCTTATATTCTTTGTTGCCTACCTTTCATTCAGGCTGTATGACACTGTGCAGAGAACAAAAACCTGGTTGTCAGCCAATGTCAGCTTCCCTAGATCGGATTCGTATAGTGCTTTCTGTATAGCTCTTTCTGTATAGTTCTTTCTGCTCGTTGATGCTTCTGGTTTGCAGGAGCACTTGTTTGTTTCCCAGCTTGTCAGGAGGTCTGAGCAAAGGCTCCTTCCGCATGGGTCCAGTCTTCCCTCTTCTCCCTGACCTTTCTCCTTGTTCCTTCCTCCTTTTGCTTCCTTTCAGCTAGCGGAGTGCCTCCAGCAACAAAAGGCACTCAAGCACCTGTACAAGGGGCTATTGAAACTGCTTATTCAAAGCTATTGCCAGGATTAGCAAAGGCCAAACCACGAAAGGGCCAGTTCAACGCCGCCTCTGTTCCTGGAGATTGCAGCATCCAGCCTGGATATCGGACAACAACAGTCTCCTTTGTGAGGCTTCCGGTGCCTCCTGCCCGTGCCAGTCTGTCTCCTGGGGCTTTTGCTCCTGGTTGGAACCTAGAAGCTGCAGACAGAAATAGCGGCATAAGAGATTTTAATGCAAGCTGCAGAGCGGAAACAGGGATCAGTTTGATCTGTTTCTTGCTTTTTTTCTTTTTATCCCACCCATATTTAATCCATCATGGTGTGAACTCTCTTCCATATCTCAAAAGAGAACCAAAAGATAAAAGGAAATTTTTAAAGAACTACAAAAAAAATTATCAGCAAAGATTAAATATGTACCATTGCAAAGAACAAAAAATACATAGAATCAAATGCAAAATGTCAATAGCCTACGATCAGTACACAGTGGCGGCTCAAGCAATATGCCAATTAAGCATTTGCGTAGGGCACTGGATTCCCAGGGGCGCCCCGGATGCAGTGTGCAAGGCAGCTGAAATGCAAAGGGCGCAGGCACACAGCTAGCCCGGGCTCCCGGTGAGAGCGCCAAGCTGCACGTGGGTGCTGCAGGCACACTGAGAGAAGAAGTTCCCCGTTTTAAGACTGAGGTGGAATACTGGAGTAAGAAGAGCAGACAATGACATTCAGGTTTCTTTCCCGCTACTCTCCTCTTCACCATTCCGGAAGGAGTCCACAGCCAACCGGCAACTGGGGTCCGTCCCCCCCAGTTGCGGCTGTTTTTCCATTTTTCAAATCGTTCCCTCCCCAAAATGCTAAGAGATTACTGCTGTTTATAGGGGCTTGCCTTATCCTCCCCATTGGTTTTTCAAAGGCAGAAGGGGGCTCCTCGACCCTACATCTCTTTCCCAAGGAGGGCTTTCCAAAAAGAATTTAGATAGAATTCTATCTATCTATCTATCTATCTAATCTATCAATCTTATCATTCTGTCTAACCCACTTCTTTCCATGGGATCCTAATCTTCTGCACTAAGCCTCATATAGGATACCTTAGACAGGGATCCAGTTTTAAAACCACTTCTTTCCATGGGATCCTAATCTTCTGCACTAAACCCCATAGGATACATTAGACAGGGAGCAAGTTTTAAAACTTCTTTCAGATAACTCAGGCCCCTTCCACACAGCTGAATGAAATCCCACATTATTTATTTATTTATTATTTATTATTCGGGCTTCTATGCAGTTAAAAACAACAGCAGCGCAGTAAAACAATGACACAGTTCAACAGTGAGCAGTTATCTGCTTTGAACTGGGTTATCTGTGTCCACACAGCCAGGTATTCCACTTCAGTTTGGATTTTATGCAGCTCTGTGGACTCAGGGCCTTTCCACACAGCAATACAACCCAGAATATCAAGGCAGGTCAATTTTTGCTTTCAACTGGGTTATCTGAATCCACACTGCCAGATAATCCACATCAATGTGGATTTTATGCAGCTGTATGGAAGGGGGCTCGGATAACTCGGGCCCCTTCCACACAGCTGAATGAAATCCCACATTATCTGCTTTGCACTGGAATATATGGCAGTGTGGACTCTGGGCCTTTCGACACAGCAATGCAACCCAGAATTTCAAGGCAGGTCATCCACAATATCTGCTTTATACTGCGTTATCTGATACCACACTGCCATATAATCCAGTTCAATGTGGATTTTATATAGCTGTATGGAAGGGACCTCAGATAACCCTTCCATACAGCTGAATAAAATCTCACATTTTCTGCTTTAAACTGGAATATATGGCAGTGTGGACTCAGATAACCCAGTTCAAAGTGGATATTGTAGGATTTTCCACCTTGATGTTCTGGATTATATAAACTGTGTGGAAGGGCCCAGACTGAAGGCCTTTTCACTGCCATGGTTCAGTGGTATGGCATGACAGGAGCTGTTGTTTTATAAGGTTTTATAAGTTCTTTTCTGCCAAATAGTGCTGGTGCCTATCCAAACTACAAGGGCCATGATTCCAGAGCATTGAGTTTTGGTGGTTCAATCAAGCAGTGTCAGGTTGAAGTAGTTTGGTACTTCAACTGCCATGGCTGCATGCTATGGAATCCTGGGATTTGTAAAAAGACTACTTGCTTGATTACATATCATTGAGCTATGGCTGTTCAAGTGGTGCCAAACTACATTCATTCTACACTGTAGATGCACCCTGACGCCCCTTCTGCACTGCACTTCTCTGTTATTAGCAAGCCCAAAGTCTGAAAAATCTTCTGAGACAGCATGACCAGGAAACCTTTGTGTAGTACTTGTAAACCAAAAATAACAACAAAAACTTAATTTGGGGGGAGACGGACCAAAATACTGTTTGCTTACACTTGAAAATTACCTAGGGCCGGCCCTGACATTACGATGACACCATCCAACCATCCTGTGGAGTTTCATTGTAGTGCGATTCTAAGGATTATTGCTCTTGTAGCTTTCCCTGTTGCATAGTGTTTATATAGTATTATTATGTTGTAACACATCCCCATAATTTGTTTGTACTGTATCATTGTATTAGCATAGCTTTATTATTCTTATTGTGATCTTTGATCTTTACAGTATTACTGGTTCATTTAGTTTGGGCTTGGCCGACTTACCGGCCAAGCGGTTTGCGGGGCAGCGCTGCCCTCGTGCCATCTTGGCTGTCTGGAGGGGGCTTCTTCCCCCCAGAAGCCCCTGGGTGGTGGGAAAGCTTCCCGCCACCCAACGCCGGCCAGCCAATGAGGGGGCTGGCTCCACCCCGCCCCCTCCCTGCTTCCGGCTGGCCCGGACTTCCGTCTGGGCAGCTTACTTAGGCTGCCCGGGGACTGCCTAGCCACATGTGCAGGCGGTCTTCTCGAGATTTTTTTGCTGTCTTCCCCCAAAAAAATCCTAGAGTTGGAAGATACCTCGTGGGCCATCTAGTCCAACCCCATTGGGCCAAGAAGCAGCCTCTATTTAAAATCCTCCAAAGAAGGAGCCTCCACCATACTCTAGGGCAGAGAGTTCCTTTGTTGAATAGTTCTCACAGTTAGGAAGTTCTTCCTAATGATCAGGTGGAATCTCATTTTCTGTAGTTTGAAGCCATTGTTCCACATCCTAGTTTCCAAGGCAGCAGAAAATAAGCTTGCTCCCTCCTTCCTATGATTTCTCTTCACATATTTATATTTGGCCATTATGACTCCTCTCAGTCTTCTCTTCTGTAGGCTAAACATGCCCAGCTCTTTAAGCCACTCCTCATAGGGCTTGTGCTCCACAGCTTTGATAATTTCAGTCACACTTTTATTTTGGTTCTTTTTGAGGGCGCTTCACTTGTTTCTTCTTGTTCAAACTCTCTTGTGTCAGATTTCAGTGAATGTAGCTTTGTTTCTTCGACTTCTCCTTTTTTTGGTTGAAATTTAAGGTCTTTCTAAAGCAAGGTTTACATTTGTGTGGTAGAGATGTGACATTTCTATGGAAATGTTTCCTCCCTTAGGACAAGTTGGCTTATCACCAGCAAAGCGGCCAGGCCCTCCCTGCTGGCCTGTACTTGGGTTATTTGAAGCTTTGCAGTGCGGTCGACCAGATACGGGTTTTGGTGCCCGAACAGCGGCCAAACATCCTCTGCCATGTGAAGATACGAAGCAACCCAAACATCTCCAGGTAGAGATTTTAAACCAGACCTGGTGTATCAGTATACTTATATAGACAATAAAGCTAACTTCTATAACACTTTGTAACATGATTTTTGTCCCTGGATTATAAATGCCATTTCCTATTTGGTTCTATCATATAACATGGGAAAAGCTTATTCAACTGTAAAAACTTTGTCTTTGCGGGAGAGACGTTCTGCAGTAGCACATTTTGCTCTAGTTTTCCAATGAATTTCAATTATCTAGTCTCAACCAATTCAACATAGTTCAGCCACAAAAACAACAATGTTTCCAGAGTAGAACAACTACTTTCAAAGTAAGGACTGCACAATTAAACAGGAAATAACACTTTGAAACCAGTAACAGAAAATGTTTCAAATGTTGTTACATAGTGATCACCTGCTTTGTTTTCCGTTGCTTGTTTTACAAATGTAAAGCCGTACATGTGATTGAGATTCCTTGACTATAGCAGAGTAAACAAGGTAAAGAGAAGGCAAGACAGATGCACAGCCGAAAGGTAGATTTACCAACGGGTTGGTCACCTGTCCACATCATGGTGATAGGTAGGTAGGTAGATATGAGTTTGACTCGTACTGTTTGACTCTATATTTAAATGTAATAGCTGCTCCAAGAGATGTAACCGAGCAGGCTCTTCTGACTTATGAGCAGGATAGCGTAAATCAGTAGAGCCTTGCTTATCCAACCTTCGCTCATCCGGCCCATTTATGTTGGATAAGCAAGACTCTACTGTACTTATAAATCCACAAACTGATGAATTTTATAAGAGAATTCCTATTCTCACAATACTCAGGGCCCACGTGAAGGGTCCTGTGTCCTAAATCTCAATAAGAATGAAGGTCAGGCATCAAGTCAAGAATGAATAATCACATGACACAAAATGCCCTGCTGATGTCCAACCTTTGGGGGCTGGTTGAAGTATTTCCTTCATGAAAGAGACATCCATCAAAATACACTAGCAAGTCGCAGTCACAGTCGGCCATATGTACACTGTCACCTCTGCTTTACGCTACTGCACAGAGTATTCATTCACCCTTTTGCCTCCTTTCCAAGGGAGGAATGGGAATGGCTGCAGAACTTGGCCAGCATGGAGGAGCCCATTCCCAGCGAGCAAGGCCCAGAGTCCACCCAGAATCCTTTGCTTCAAGAACTCAAGGCAGCGGTCAGAGAACTGGTGCAACTGGTCAACATCCCATTGCATGAGGTAGAGGCTCAGTGGGGATTTATGGGGGATAATGAAGCGGGGGCAAAGCAATGCAGACCTGGTGCAGGTACATGAGGGAGCATGGAACTGCAGTGCTATATTTATTTTTATGTCAGATCAAAAAAAAAGTATACATAAGCTCTTCTTTATGAGCAGGAATTGCATAGCCAGGAGTAATCTCAGTGTGGAGGAGAGCAAAGCACAGACCACTTACTACAATGCGGTCTGAAACTCGCTACATGACCTTCTTACAGAGACACCAGAGGCACTCCCAAGTGGCCAGCTTCTGGTCAAAGGAAACTTAGTATCGTACCAAGTTTTTAACTTTCTGATTTTTTATACATTATAACTGTAATCTCAATTAGCTTTTGACATGATGAATAAATAAATAAAAAATAAGTCTCAATGTTTGAAACTATTTCTTTTTATACATATCCTCACAGCAACAGTTACAATTCATGCATCAACAAGTCTCCAGTTTATAATATTTGCGTCCACCTCAGATAAGATGTAAAGCTGATCAGTTTTATAGATACAGCCTTATGTCCCTAGTTCATTCAATATAATTTATCTAGAGAAACCCATTCACTTGGGATGAATGCTTTGTAAAGTTCTTAACATTTGGTTCTTGTTCTACATTAGGAAAAAGGCAATGATTGTTGCACTTCTGGTTATGTTAAAAGCAGCTTATTAGAAAAGGTTTATTAGGAAGAGAGGTGACAGAAGTGACAGTGAAGAACAATGCTCTTGCTTACCCCTCCCAACAGAATATTGACTTGCTCAGTAGGATAACAATTTATTTTATTTATTATTTATTTTATTTGTTTGAACGTGTCCGTCGCCACTCCCATCTAGCGCGGGGCGACTCACAACATTAAAAGCATCGTTAAAACAGCATATATAAAACACAGCATATATAAAAACACAGCATGTATAAAACACAGTAAAATCTTAGACAGTACATCAACCCAATGCACAGGAAACAATTCCTTTACATTCATGGTTGCTTTGCTAGAATCAAGTGACAAGGCCTTTTATAGTGAATGGGGAAAAGTTCAAAGGATGTCCCCAAATATCCCAATCCCAAAAAGCCACCTTTACAAAAAACGGCAAATTCAGACTGCCGTTTCCATGCAATGTGGCTCTGTTGTTACAAATTACGTGGGGATTAGATAAATCTAAGTCAACTAACATTTGAAACAGCTCTAAGAATGAATCGGAAAGCGATAATGCAGCTGAACCTCTTTATGTAGCCAAATAATAGCATGCCCCCACCCTTGCATGTAGCAAATGCAAATATCAATCTGGTTTGGAAATTCCATCAAGCATTTTTCCATATAGTCCCAGACTTCCCGGGAAAAAGCAATCAGACATGTTCCACTGATTGCTAGCACTCATGCTGCACTAGCAATCCAACAAAGAAGGGCAACAAAAATGATCCAAGGGATGGAGCAGCTCCCTTATGAAATCAGGTTGCAATGCCTTGGTCTTTTCAGCCTTGAAAGACGGCGTTTAAGAGGTGACTTGATCGAAGTGTATAAAATCATGCATGGGATAGAAAAGGTGAATAAAGAAAAAATATTTTCTCTGTCACACAACACTAGGATTAGGGGGCACTCCCTAAAGCTCCAAGGTAGGAAAGTTAGGACTAATAAAGGGAAATATTTCTTCACCCAGAGGGTCATTGGGTTATGGAACTCACTTCCAGAGGAGGTTGTGACAGCTGTCAACCTGGACAGCTTCAAGGCAGGATTAGACAGATTCATGGATACCAAGGGAATCAGTAGTTACTGAAATGGACATCCAAGTGCCACCTCTGTGTTGATGGAGGCAGGCAGGATTTTCCCCGGGTACTGGTTGTGGGGGGTCGGGAGCAGGTGAGGGTTTTGCCCTCCTTTCTGCTAGAGATCCCTGTGTACAACTAGTGGGCCACTGTGTGACACAGAATGCTGGACTAGATGGGCTGAGGCCCGATTCAGCATGGCTCTTCTTATGTTCTTAACATTGCCTTCCTCTCTCTCTTTCCAGACCAAGGATTTCCGTCTATACAGCCAGGAAGTTCTAGACTTTGGAGAAAAGGTCTCTTTCCTTCTGCTCCTGCCTCCCTCAGATGACGTCTGCACTGCACCTGGTCAGAACAACCCATACGCACCGCACTCGGGGTTTCTGACGCTTCCCCTTCAGATCTTTGAGCTAGGTAAGAGCGGCGACCCAAGCATTTAATGATGGGAATCTACACCTATGGCACAGACTGGTGAGCAAGCATGTGATGTTGATAGGCTGATCAGATTCGTGAAGCTAATGCCATTAGCAACAAGCACTTCTGTCACCTAAAACAGGGGAAACAATCATTGCTAATTTTTGCTCTGGTTGTTTTTCTACTTTGTATAGCCTGAGTTCTGTTGACACTGAGCAGATCTCCTCCTGTGAGAAGGTTCCAAGTGTGATTTTTGACCTTTCCTTTTTCTTCCAGTCCATTTTTTCACCTACGACCAAGCATTCATTAGCCAGTATTGCCAAGTGTCAGCACTCCTGGAGCTGGAGTCCCTTCTTTCTCAGCAAAGCCTCCGAGAGGCCTTCTCGGACTCAGAAGTCACCATTGCCAAGCAGAGGCACCAGCAAGTGCAGGACTACATGCAGGTATGCCACTGTGCACTTTAAGGGTGGTAGTTTGTCCTTTTAATATCATGTGTGTGTGTGTGTATAATATTTTAATATATCAATTGTTTATATGTTTTATCAGTTTTTTGTTTTTTATGCTTTTACTGAAGGTTTTGTAGAGGGTTAATCTGTACTGCTTTTAAGTTTGTTTTTAGCCACTCTGAGGCCTCATCTACAGTGCCATATAATTCTGTTAGAATACAGCTTAATGGCATTGAACTGGATTATATGGCAGTGTAGACTCATACAATCCAGTTCAATGCAGTTAAATCTGCATTATATGAGTCTACACTGACAGTTATAATGCAGTTTGAACTGCTTTATATGGCAGTTAGATGCAGTCTCAGTCTTGTTATTGAACAAAGGCAGGATATAAGTTGTTGATGATGATGACACTATGTAACAAAATTTGAAAAATGTTCTGTTCCTGGTTTGAAAGTGTTATTTCCTGTTTAATTGGGTGGTATTTACTTTGAAAGTTGTTGTTCTAGTCCAGAAGCTTCATTGTTTTTGTAGCTGCTGAAAACTTGGTTGAATTGGTTGAGACTCAGTGATGAAAGATTAATTGAAAAACTAGGGCAAGATATGCTGCAGGATGATGTCCCTCCTGCAAAAACAAAGTTGTTGCAGTTTAACATACTTTTCCTATGTTTTTATGACAGAATCAATTAGGAAATGACATTTATAACCCTGGAACAACAACCATGTTACATAGTATTATTCATTTTTATTATCATCACCATCGACATAATAAATAATAATAATATTAAATATTATAATTAATCATCATCATCTTTACATTGGGACAGCAAATGGAGGAGATTTGGAGAGAAATGCGCTGGATGATGGACGCCCTGCAGCATGCCCGGTACAAGCAGCCGTCCTGTGGCATCTCACTCATGTGGTTCATTCAAGAGCCTAGTGTTGCACTGAAGGAGAAAACGGAATCCACCTCTTCCCACTTGGACTTCCTTCCCTCACCTACTCAGTCTCCTGAAACAAGTCGCAAGCTCAACTCTGGTAAGAGATATCTTTTATATGCAAACCTTCTCCATCCCTTCCAGGGTTTTGGTCCTTTAACGAAAACCAATAACACCTTCCCCTTGAATATAATTGTCTGTCACAGTCTTACACATCAGGTACATTTATAGAATCATAGAATCCTAGAGTTAGAAGCAACCCTCAAGGGCCATTTAAGCCCACCCAACTCTGTCATGTACAATCAAAGCTCCCTCAACAGATGGCCACCCAGCCTCTGTTTCAAAGTCTCCATGGAAGGAGCTTCCATCGAACTCCGAGGCAGAAAGTTTCACAGCTCTCCATATGCTCAGGAAGTTCTTCCTACTGTTCAGGTGGAATCCCTTTTTTCTGTAATTTGAACCCATGGCTCCATTGTACCTGAGTTTCCAGGACAGCAGAAAGGAAGCCTGCTCCCTCTTCCCTCCCTTTGGAGATATTTCTGGTTGCTGCTCATGATCCTTGTTTGCTTATTGTTTATGTTGTTGCTTTAATGTTGTTTTAATGTTTATTTGCCTTGTTTTAATTGTATGCTGTTTTGGTCTTGGCCTCATGTAAGCTGGTCCAAGTCCCTTCGGGGAGGTGGAGGCGGGATATAAAAATAAAGTCCTTCTTCTTCCTTATATGTCCTTTCACATATTTAAAGATGTCTCCTCTCAACCTTCTCTTTTGAGGCTCAACAGACCCAGCCTTTTAAGACGCTCCTCAGAGGGATCATTCATGGTTTCCAGACCTTTTAGTCACTCCCCCTCTGGACACATCCCAGCTTGTCAATGTCCCTTTTGAATTGTGGTGCCCAGAATTTCAAATTTTTCAAATCTGGAAAGGTTTCTTTTTCCTATTGTGGATCACTGAGTCTAAAGGTACTCTCCCCAAATTCTAATTGATCCTTCAGCAGTTCCATGTTTTGAACTCAAGTCACAGACGAGAAATATTTACCAGATCCCTTTATCATTCCCCTGTTCAGACAGAAGCTGGGGCTTTTCCACAGCTACTCTGAATCCTATCCAATCAGTAACTTAAGGGAAGCCTATAAAATGTTTTCTAAAAGTGTGCCATTTACACCCAGGCAGCACCCAATAATAGAGAGACCTTTCTCTCAAGACCTCCCCTTGTCTCCATCAAGGATGGAGAAGACTAATATCGTAGCCCAGCAAAATAACATTGGTGTCTTGTTTTTTAGGGAACAAAAATCATATTAAAGAGTGTTTATCTGCTTTGAACTGGATTATATGGCAGTGTACTGTAGATCCAGCCTGAGTTAGCGTGTTAGACTAGAATTATTACGGGGGGAAAGGGTTCAACTCAGCCATGGAAACTCACCAGATGGCCTCAGGCAAGTCCAACTACCAGCCTTAGAAGAAGGTAATGCTAAACCTCCTCCGAAAAATTTTTATTAAGGGCCCTTCCACACAGCCAGGCATGTAGCCGGGGGCTAAGGGGCTTCAGCCCCCGAAATTCTCAGGGTGGTCCGCGAAAAGGCCTTACTGGTACATTATTTAAACTGTTATGTTTATTCATATCATGATCTGATCACCATGGTCATTATATCCCACATTAATGGGGTTATTGGGATAACAATACAAAAGGTTTGCTAGGGTAGACCCTCTTCCACCCAGTCTCAGCCCCCCGAACCAAACTCAGCCCCCCCGAATCAAAATCCTGGCTACGGCCCTGCACACAGCCATATATCCCAGAATATCAAGGCAGAAAATCCCACAATATCTGCTTTGAACTAGGTTATCTGAGTCCACACTCAGATAATGTGGGATTTTCTGCTTTGATATTCTGGAATAAAGGGCTGTATGGAAGGGCCCTCAGAAAACCTTGTTGAGTTTATGGATGTTTTGAAAAATCTGGTTAACAATACAGATATCAAGAACAGAATAGACTGGCAGCCCATTAAGCGCTACCTGAAGACGGAAAAACTTAAATAAAACATAGACACTAGAACCAAGAACAGTGGTGAAAAGAAGCCTGCAAGAAAAAAAACCAAAACTATCAAGCAAGGATAAGTCCCAACATACCCTGACTGGAAGCAAACATACTATTTTTCTTTTCTATTTTCTTCTACTACCACCTTCCTTTTACCTCTCAACCTCTCCCTTTCTATTCCTATCTCTTCCCTTTTCCTCCTCTATACCTACCCCTCACTATTCCCCTCTTTCTTTTTCCCTCTCTACTCTATGCACTTCTCTTCCCCCTCCTTTCTTTTATGATTTTTGTAAAACAATCAATAAAAAATATCTAATATATATTTTAAAAAAGAAAACCTTGTTGAGTTGAAGACACATAATAGCAACTGGTTCCCACAAGGCATACATATGCATTGATCTGGGCCTGTAAGCAACATTATAAAGGAATTTACCCTGTATGCAAGGATTGCTGTAAATATTTTCATGTCCTGATTCAACTGTATCGTTAACCAGCATTCCAGCATACTGGGGCCCCATCTACACTATCACATAATGCAGTTTGAAAATATAACATCATCCTGGGCCTGCAGGTAGCTAGTTCTCACCAATTTATTTGAGATACTACTTGTATTAGTAATTCATCCTTTAATTAAAATAAAATTAGAATAGCCTGAAATCCATCAAAGCCAGATACCATGCCTTGTAACTTTTTAATAATTTATGCTATCTCTCCCTCCATAATTAATGAATTAAGATGATCTTGTAAGGTTCTTATAAATATTTAATCTTAACTACTTAATTGTGTTATTAAGTCTCCATGATTAGATTTCATTGTGTTAACCAAATTCTTTTTATTCCGCTTCGTTTCTACAGCACAAGACTGCAGTTCAGAATTTATGTTCCCAAATTCATAATCTGGTCTTTTAATACATATAATAGATTGGTGTGCTTTGCCTCCTGCCAAATGTATCTAATTCATTTCTTTTTGGAGATAATTAATTCCATACTCTTTAGCTTCCTGTTATTTTATGTTCTTTTATTAATTTGATAACCGTCTGATCTCACTTTTTCTCTGTTCCCAGTTAACCGTGGTCCCTTTTAAAGAAAATGTGCTTGTAGGATGGCTTTCAAAAGTCATGGATGTTGAGTGTATAGAGATCCTTAAGATTTTCCTTTATACTACACTGAATATTTGTAAGCTAAGTAGCATCAACTCCACTCTATTGACCTATATAATCTTTATAAGAGCACGGTCTGAGGATCAGCACAAAAGAAATACTTTGTATTTGAGGCTTAATGAGTTATGATATTAGGAAATTGATCAGTTCTTAAATATAGGCTCTCTTCTTGGGAATAGTAAGTAAAGCCCCACCACATGTGTGTCTAATTATCTCCAATTATCATTCCACATCTTTTGTTAAGTAACTTTGCTATTTGACAACGGAATTATCCTTACTGTCTGGGTGTGTTGCCTGTTTTTCTATCTAACACAAGGTAAAATTCCTTCCAATCAGTTCTGCCGCTTATTTAAAACAATTAAAACAAAGAAGTATCTATTCTGCCAAATATCTTTGCCTCTTCCTGTGCATAATATATACAAAATGAACCCTTCCCCATCACTGCGTACACTATTGAACATTTCAAAGTGACTGGTTTTTTTAATATGCATCTGAACAAAATGTTTTTGTTTGGTTTGGTTTGTTTGTTTGTTTTGGTGATGGTTGGAACTAGTTCCAACATATTACACTTGGACAATCAAGCCACTTATAAGTATATAAGTATATGTTCCTATATCATCCTATCCAGGATTTGGAAGGGTTTGGGAAGCTATTTTTGGCATTCCAATGGGAGTTGAATGCCCTTTAGGAATGATTTTCAGAGCATTCTCTTTCACCACATCTGGACAGGACTTGGAAGGATGTGTAATCTATTTGTTAGACCAAACTCCTTTCTGTTATTTCTAATCTCAGGTTGGATTTCAGTCTCTTCTGCCATTTCTCTGTCCATCTAAACACTTGTAAATGATTCGAGTAGAAGAACAGTCATATAATGTTTCAAACAATGTTAGGGGCCTTTGGGCTCTCTCCTCTAGACATTAATAAAGTTGTGATGGGTTTGAAAGCATCTCTCTTTTCAATGTCTTGGATGATAAAGTCCTGAAAGACCAATACCTTGCGGCTTTCATAGTTCACAGCTAGTGTATCAGGCATTAAGCAAGATTTTCAGGAAAAGTGATTATGTCTCACAGGATCTTGCTAAAATGTATATTAACAGAATGGTGAATGCATGTCATAGATCTCCAAGGACTAGCTTCGGGCCAATCTTGGTCAATCAGGACAGCCTTTCAAGTAAATATTTGGGTCTATCATCTCTTTTCCAGGTGCCTGATCTTGTATTAAAGATCAACATTAGGCTCCTCTAATTTTTGAATGTCTGACTTATGAAACATTTTTCGCCAAATCCTCAATGTCCCATGGTTTTTGAAAACATAGAATGTAAATGCTTGGGGGCCGAAGCCTAGTTTTTGGTACATTTTCTGTGATTGTTTAATCTGCTGTCCATTTCATTCCAGAAATTAAGATTCACAGCTGAAAGAGACGTGCAGTGATACCATTGCTCCTAATCAATACAACTAATTGAGACCTAACTTCTCTTGTGAACCACAGCAACGTTAGGTCGCTCGCAATGCAGCTTTACGCATTACTTTTGAATAGTTTTGTTCTAGATAAGTGTATTGTGTGAATAGGCCTCGAGGGAGTATAAGATGTACAGTGACTGTGCAGCTGGAGTCATGCTTACAGTTGGAAAAGTCTGGGAAAATGGGAAAATTGAAAAAAAGTATCTGTTCTTTTCCACCCACCCACCCTCATTTTTCTATTTTTTCCCAAAGCCATTTGGGGGGGGGGGGGTTGAAAAGTGTGAATTATACTTTCTTTTCCAATGATAAATAACATGTCTATGACAGGGTATTCAAACAAAATAATATGAAAGATTTCTGAGACTTTCTTTTTGTTTTTACACACTTTTTTCAATTTTTTCTGGAAAAAATGGCTTGGGGGGGGGGGAACCCTCTGTCTTTCCCCCAATTTTTTTCCCCAGGCCTTTCCATCTTTAGTCATTATAACTCACTGTTGCTCCACTTAGATGTTTGTACGTTATTATTTTTGCCACCAGAGCAAAATTACATTTCTCCCCTACTATTGTACGCAAAACATTAGGTGCTGCCACCTCTGTCATTATCCAAATCACAATATCTTTGCCGCTACCAACATTTTAATAACAGGAGTTCCATCATTAAACTTAATGAGGCCTTCCAGATAGACTAGCAGCATTGCTTTTAGAAGCTGTTGGAATCTGGGTTTTTTTAAATCTCCAAAATGATCTCAATGACATCTTGCCAGATACATCTGAGGGATAACACAGAGACAAGAAGCCTCCCTGGTATGCAACGCAACGTAGGTGTGTGTGCACATGCACACCTCTCTTCGAGAAAAACAAGTAAGGTCTCTGTAGCCTCTTTCGAATTATGCGAGATTAGCAAATATGGTGAAGACACAGGATAAGATGTCTTTAATACACATTGATGTCAGGAGTTACTTATTGCTGGATAATGTCGCATTCCTCTTTGTTCTGGTAAGAAATATAACATGAATGTGGCCAACTAGAACTTTGCGGAGCCAGTACTTATCATATATTCATTAATTTTCACCATTGCTTTACCATTGCTTGAATAAATTACCATATCTCTCATATCAGCCATCTCATTACCTGCCAAAACCTATTCCCAGTCATGTTATCATATGTAGTTGCGCTCAATCATGCATATATATTTGAGCAATAAATGTCATCAGAAGTCAAGGAGGTTAATTCTAAGAAAGAAGGAAATGGTGAGATTAGACAGGATATGGCAGTTGAGTTTGGAGTATATATGCTTTACTAGATGCACTGTGATTTGGAAGAAACCCAAAGCGGACTGGAGTTTAAAAAAAAAGAATGCAGGGTGAAACAAAATGGACTTTGGAGAATGAACAGATCAGGACATTATCTGCAGTGCTACATACCTTTAGGTTGCTCTTTACAAACCCACATGAAGATCTGATGGCCAAGACCTTTACCGGGATCCCTTGGATAAAGATTTGGGACCTGCAATAGGCCCTTTTTTTCACATGGATCCCTGACTAGTCAGCAGCAGTTGCCCTCTATGTTTCTATGAATAATTTCAAACTACCCAATATATGAGAAATAAGATATCTGGAAGAATTAATAGGAAAGAAAGGCAAGAAGATGGACAAGTTGCTATGCTAGAAACATGAGGCATGAACTGTGCAAACCCCTTTAAAACCAAAGTTCAAGAAGAGATTTTTCTTCCTGAAGACTGAAACTAGGATCAGGGCTGTCCAACTTCTACCGGCCCAAGGGCCGGAATTCCGGTCACTGATCACCTGGGGGGCCAAGGCCCCCCCAGCTCCACCCCCACCCCTCACCCGCCCCTCCCCACCCCACCCCTCCCCCGGCCCACCCCCACCCTATTATAATTATTATAATATCTTATTGTGAGTTTAATAATAATAATAATAATAATAACAATAATGGGTGGCTGTGAGTTTCCTGGGCTGCCTGGCCATGTCCCAGAAGCATTATTCTCTCCTGGTGTTTCCAGGGCAGCATGGGTATTTCTGTAAAATGTTCAGCCAGGCCTTCAAACCTAACTCAAGCAGACAAGAATTCCTTCTTTCTTTCTTTCTTTCTCCCACCCACAGTGGGGATATAAACCCCACTGGCCAAACCCCAACAGACCTCTGAGGGTGCCTTTTTAGCCATAGATATGGGTGAAACGTCAGGAGAGAATGCTTCTTGAACAGGGCCAGGCAGCCATATGGAAAACTCACAGCAACCCATTATTATAATTAATATTTATCCAAGCCTGGCCTTAATATGCCCAAATATGAACACAGATGGAGTTTGGGGGAAATAGGCCTTGACATTTGGGAGTTACAGTTTCTGGGATTTATAGTTCACCTACAATCAAAGAGCATTCTGAATTCCACCAATGATGGAACTAAATCAAACGTGGCACACAGGACTCCCATGGCCAACAGAAAACACTAAAAGGGTTTGGTGGACACATTGACCTTGAGTTTGGAAGTTGTAGTTCACCTTCCATCCAGAGAGCACTGTGGACTCAAACAATGATGGATCTGGACCAAACTTGGCATGAATACTCAATATGCCCAAATATGAACATAGATGAAGTTTGGGGGAAATAGACCTTGACATTTGAGAGTTGCAGTTTCTGGGATTTATAGTTCACCTACTACAGTCAAAGAGTATTCTGAACCCCATCAAAGACAGAATTGGGGAAAACTTCCCACACAGAACCCTCATGACCAACTGAAAATACTTAAAGCCATCCAGTCCAACATGTTTCTCACCTTCCTTCTCTATCTTCTCTTCTCCCAGTTAAATATCCTCCAGGACGAAAGGAGGAAAGAAAAGGAGAAGGAAGGAAGGAGGGGAAGAAGAGAAGGATGGAAGGGAATGGATGGAGCGCACGTTCTTGCTGCGCCCCTTCCCCTTGCTGGAGCGCGGGGCCGCTGCCATTGGGGGCCCCGCTCCTCGCCCCCCACGGGCACACAAGCAGCACACAGGCAGCTTTTGGGGCTCGCCTCGCTCCTCCGAGCGCACGTTCTTGCTGCGCCCCTTCCCCTTGCTGGAGCGCGGGGCCGCTGCCGAGGGGGAAAGCAAGGGCAGCGGCGGGGCCCCCAAGGAAGGCGAGGAGCGGGGCCTCCGCTGCCCGCCGCATGGAGCGCCCATGCGGCTGGGTCAGCGACCGTTACGGCGGCTGCACGGCAGGATGCTGGCGGGCGGCGGAACTGCGTGGAGCGCCCATGCCGCAAGATGGCTCTTCGGACTCTTCCTCTTCGGACTCAGAAGAAATGGCAGCGTTTGCTGCCAAGGGGGCGGGGCCCGAGAGACGTCACTCCCTCCCTCCCTCAGGAGAAGAGGAGGGGGCCAATGGAAAGCCAAGGGGCGGGACCAAAAAAATTAAAAAAAATTATTTTTTTTAAAAAATTAAATATTTTTTAAAACTTATTTCTTGCAGGAGGGTAAGGGGCCATGTCCGAGGGCCTGGCAGGCCGTGTGCGCCCCGCGGGCCGCCTATTGGACAGGCCCAAGCTAGGTGATGCAGGTACAGCCTGGCATTCTGAGGCCTCATCTACACAGGCCTTATAATCTACACTGAAGTGAATTATAAGGGTGTGTGTATGTGGGTGGGTGTGGCAGAACCACATTAAACAGGAAAAACTCATGTTAAAAAAGCCCAGAGAAAGCCCAGGTTATATCCCAGGCAAGCAGAAAACGCAGGATTTTGCAAGATTTCCATGTGGGGTGCTGGTGTGGCTGGCATTTTTAAACCCTAGGTATTCCTGTGCTCTGCAAATGCACTGCAGCACATCTGTGCAGCTATGGACAAAAAGTGGAAAACATCTGGGGAATGTCCCACCGATTGGTTCATTCCAGATTAATGTGGATGCCCTGGGAAGATTGCTCTGGGGCAACAGAGCCATTGTGGAGATGCTCTGGAAAGTAACGGGCTTCTAAAACCCTCGTTGTACTCTGGATTAAAGGCGTGTGTGGAAGCGCCCTCTCTGTAGACGTTTCGAACAAATGGGAAGAACAGATCTTGAATGTGATGGATATCAATTAGTGCACATACCCTTACTGACATTAATGTTGAAATTATTGGTGACAATGCAGAAATAACACTATGTAACAAAATTGAGGAAAACATTATGTTTCTTGTTTGAAAGAGTTATTTCCCTGTTTAATTGTGTGGCCCTTACTTTGAATGCAGTTGTTCTACTACAGAAACTTAGTTTTTGTGGCTGCTACAAACTATGTTGAATTGGTTGAGACTCGATGATATATTAATTGAAAAACTATAGCAAAATGTGCTGCAGGATGTCCTGCAAAACAAGAGTTTTTGCACTTTGATCAACTTGTCCCATGTTTTTATGATGGAACCTATTTAGGAAATGGCATTTATTACCCAGGAACAAAAACTTACACAGTGTAATCTTTTCATCTTGCAGATTCTCATGGAGTTTCAGATGAGGAGGGCTCATCCGAAGTCTTCTTAGCTACAGACAGTGACTATGACTCCAGCCGAGCCCAGAGCCCCAGAGAGCTTGACCTGGTCTACTCTTCCTCCAGCCATGAAGGCTGTGGGAGGAGAAATCCTCGTCCTTTAAGGGACAGTGCTCCGGACGTCCTGCAGAGCCACGAGTTGAAGACTCCCCCGGTTCCTCCAGAGGAGCAGCCACCTCCCCCAGAGCTCTATGACAGCGACTTTGTGCTCCCAAGCCGACAAATCGAGCTGCTGCGAATCACAGAGAAGCGGCAGGCCTACTGTGTCCGCACCAGCAGCCTCGACTTCCCTAAACCCTTCTGCCATGGGGCCAGGAAGTCATGCCCTGGTTCCGTTGACAGCTCCCCAACTGAAACAAGGACTGCAAGCCGGTGCAGCCCTCTGAGGTTTGAGGCAGGCTCGGCATTCAGTCCCAGGCACGGCTGGCCTGCAAAGAACCAGGAGGCTGTTTTTCGGACGCGTTCTGTGGAATGGACTCACACCTTCCAGGAAACACCTGAAACAGGATATGTAGCAAAGCAGAGCAAGTCCTCAAGCTTCTTCACCTTGCATGTGTGCCCTCAGTATGAAACAGGGCTCTCCAAAGAGACAAGCATCAAGGTATTACCATCAGGTTTTGCCTCACTGTTATAAGATCACTGTACAGAGAAAAAAAGCCAGCACTTGCAGGCAGAAATGCCTGCCCTTCCCTAGATCTCAGCATGCAAAAAGTCATAATTTCCACCAAATGGGCTTGCTCACCTATTAGCTTTCCCAGGGGCTGCTTTTCAGGACTAGCAATGCTATTAGTAGGAAGTCAAAGGGCAATAACATTCTATGAATTATTTCATATGATTTGAAAATACATACAGATAGCAATGCTCTATACATTTGCAAAAGTGCAGAAGATGCTAAGCAGATGGTAAGTTCAGCACTTGTAATCTGCCCATTTCCCTGTATTAGGGGTATTCATGGGGGACAAGTAGTATAGAGTGGAACTGTGCATCAATAGGGCCTTGAGTATTTGGCAAAGTGATGGAATGCAAATCCATTCCAGTACAAAGTCATTTCATAGACTCTTCAGAGATTTCTCTGCAATGTGACATTCCTGGCTCCAGCAATTTCTTTGCTAGTTGAGTGATCCATTTCCAAGCAGATAATTTGATGTATTTTTAATGGAAAATGGAGACCAATTCTAGGTGACCCAAGTTGAACGTTTGAACTTCCCAGTAACGTTTCAGTGTGACTGAGGAGAATGCAAATTGTGCATAAACCTTCCTTAGTATTTATGATGATGTGGATTAGGGGTTTTACTATGTATAAGTACAGTCCGTTTTCAAAATCTAATGGTGCAAGCATAGCTTTCAGGATGCAGGAGTATTCGTTCAAATAACACAGCCATCAAAAGTTCCTCTCATACTATGTGACTACTCCTAACTTATTTGAATTGGGAACCAGTAGAATTTACGATCCTATTTGTTTGGAACACTCGTCCACAGCCACTATAACAAGGAGATTTATGAAGTTTCCAAACTGCTGGAAATCCATGCAGGAAAAAACAAAACAAGTCTTCTTTCTAGCAATTCTCTATGGCCCTATCTACATAGGCTCTATAATCCACATTATTTGGGGGGGGGGGGACGACAACACATGCCCAATAAATGGGCAAAGCCCGTGTTATAAAAAGTCCAGAAAATGCCCGGTTTCAGCTGAAAACGTGCTGCAACAGAGCCCATGATATCCCAGGCACATGGAAAATGCAAGGCATATGGAAACATGTGGGCAGGACCAGTGCATAACTGTGTTTTAAAACTTTTGGAATGTTTTTTAAATTAAAAAATATATTGCACTCTTCACATCTGCTGCAGCACATCTCCACACCTACATGTGGGAGAAGGTAGTGGAAAACTTCTGGCGGAAGCATATACCGTCAGATAATGTTTTGTTATAAGGGGATTGTTGGTTGATTAAAGCAGCATTAGGGTAGTAAATCGGTGCAAATTTAATGTGCATGTGTGGTTCAGTGTAGTGTACCACAACCTGATGCCTTCCAAAAGCTTTCACTATAAGCCCAGTCTGCTTCAGCCAACAACAGCCATAGCTAGTTTTTGGAATTGAGCCTCTTTTCATATTCAGAGTTCTAAAACATTTGTTTGATATACATATATATATATATATATATATATATATATATATATATATATCCAGTTTTCAAAATTATAAATAACACTATGTAACATGATTTTTGTTCCTGGGTTATAAGTGTCATTTCCTAATTGGATCTATCATAAAAGCATGGGAAAAGTTTATTAAACTGCCACAACTTCGTTTTGCCGGGAAGGACATCCTGCAATAGCATTTTGCTCTAGTTCTTCAGTGAGTATCTCATCATTGAGTCTCAACCAACTTGCAACAGTTTGTGGCAGCCACAAAAACCAAGTTTCTGGAGTAGAACAACTACTTTCAAAGTATGTACTGCATAATTAAACAGGAAATAACACTTTCAAAGCAGGAACATATTTATTTTCAAATTTTGTTACATAGTGTAAACACCCTCCCCTATTATGATGCCGAAATAGGATGGAAGAGACTGTGTGATCCCTTGCCTCTTCTTATCCTTATATCACAATGCATGTCATGTCAATGCTGGCTTCGGATATGTTCTCGTCTTTTGTGCATTGTTCCTCTTTGTTTCACCTGCCTTTATTTCTGCACAGCTGCACATCACCAACAAGATGTCAGCCGAAGACGTGGTGAAACTGGTGGTGCAGAAGATGAACATGGTCTCACGTGACGTCCTGGGAAACACTGATGCCTTCTGTTACAGCGAAGAACAATTGGGTCACTTTGGGCTCGTGTTCATATCTGACAAAGCTGAGCAGTGGCTTCCCAATGACTTCCTGCCTCTTTCGCTTCACAAGGCTTGGCCTGATGGCAGGTTCTATGTCCGGATCAAAGAGACGTCTCCTCTCTTGTTTCATTATGGCCCGGCGACCACCGTATGAGATGGGATGAGAGGCGGAGAAGTAAGGAACGTTCAACTTCCAATGAGCAGACAGCTCACCACTGATGCTTCCTTCTTGAAAAGACACTTTTGTGCCATCCACCGTGGGCCAAAATAGGAGCATACAGGGCAGTGTGTTGCTTTCTTGTGTGTGTGTGTGTGTGTGCGTGTGTTTCATTTTAACCAAAGAGATATCAAGACTTGGTTGTTATGGCTGCAATTAAGGATAAAATCCCAGAGTCTTTGGGATAATGGAATAAAATTTGTCAAAGACAATTTCAAATACAAAGAAGAACTGGTTAGGTTTAAAGAAGCAATACATAAATATATATATATATATATATATATATATATATATATTCATTCAGAACCTGGAAAAAGGGAGGAAAGCAATGTGCTATGGAAGAGGAAACCAACATTATCCTGGCTGGAATCGCCCCAAAATCAGGGGCTGGAGCAATGGCGGGAAAAAGGGTGCAGCAGGGAGCTCACCAAGTCCTCTTAATGTTTCCTGTTTCGTTGTCCCTGGAGAAATACAAAATTGCACATGGTTCTCTGACCAAACTATTTTCCTAAAAAGGGTTGTTTTCCTCTATCCTTAACTTCTTGTGGATTGGAAAAAAAACTCAGAGGCCAGTTGCCCTGGAAGCATCTTAGAGAAATCCAGCTTCCTTTCCTGGCCTGTTCAATAGCAATTTTGATCCCCTGGCAGCCTGGCTTTCAAATTTTGCATATTATTATTTCTATCAAAATAATTCATTTTTTAAAAAAAAAAAGTCTGCCCTAGAAATCCACAGTATAAAATGCTGTACAAGATATCAAACTGTGTGGGAATCTATAGTCTATTCTGTCCCAAAGAGGACAGACTTTGCATCTGGGATAAAACTTCCTCTTGGTAGTAAAGCTGCATCCATCTTTTCAGAAGACTTAGGACCCATCTACACTGCAATATAATGCAGCTTTGGAATGCAAATGAACTGCCTTGAAATGGACTATATGGCAGCGTAGACTCATATGATCCAGTTCAATGCAGTTAAACTGAATTCTGAAACGTAATGGTATGGCACTGTAGACAGGACCAAATAGGTCCTAAGAGTGCTATGTTCATTAAAACCACATTATATTTATTTTGTGTTGTGTTTTAGCCCCTCCCTCTGCCCTTCCCTTCCCTTACCACAGAACTAGAAAAGGAACAGGGAAAAGGGAAAGGGATGGCCAGGAGACAACTCTAGAGTTTCCCTCTCTCAAGAGGAACTTCTTACACTTGCTTGCTTTTCCTTACATTTCTCTTCAAGAAGGGGATGCAGTGACTCCTTTTCATATCCTGCAGCAGCAGAAGATTGTGAGTGAAGCCAAGAGTTCCTTCTTTCCATGAGAAGGTGTCGGAGTCACAGAAAGCTGACTTAATACCAATACCACAGCAATATCCAGCTAGAAATTGGCGACAATGGCTCAATGTGAGACCTAAATAATGGAGAATCATCTGAAGACTGCCACTAGCCTAGGAAAGATGTGATCGAGCCTATCTTTTTGACACTTCAGCTCAATCGTCTGGCCTGAAACAAAGCAAGTAGCTTGGCACGTAAGCCGTAGTTTCCAGTACAGTGGATAGGGCTTCCTTTGAAGCACTTCCAATTGAGAGGAGGAGGAAGAAGAAGAAAGGGGTGGGGGAGGAAGCATTTCATCTGGTTACAATGAGAATACAGAACATAGCAGTCATTCCATGGCTCCAAACCCTTTTGACAAATCTAGCATGTCTACGCTTCGCTTTCAAATATTCTAGCCAAAGAAACACTCCCTCTGCTTCCCATGTTGATGCCTCATCCCATAGTATTCAAAGCCTCTCTTTCAGCTCAACACCGGATGCCTGAACACTAAAGTGGCATTTCCAAACTTTCCTGGAAACATGGGTTGAAATAGTTGGATGATATCGGTGAAAGAAACCGATAGACGCCATTCAGCAAGTTGTTGTTAAAGGCTGCACAGTTGTTGTCACCAATGCTTTAAACAATCCATGGATTGTATCATGGAGCCAAAGTTCCAGACAGTTACCTTGATCTCCTGACATTTCAGTGTTTATCTGAGAGACTTTGTTTGAGTATCTATGGCAGAGGTTGTGAGGTTGAAACATCAGGAGAGAATGCTTCTGGAGCATGACCATACAGCCTGAAAAACTTACAGCAACCCAATGGATGGATTGAATCTTTTGGCTGATAGGTGTTCACAAGCACATGGAGAAGACCCAAAGGGGTGCCCTCCCTATCTCGTCAATCTTTGGTCCTTTCTTTTTTTGTGGCTAATTTTTATAGTTGTGGGTCTATTTCTCCTCCTGCTACTGCATTTCTTCTGATAAGGGGAGAGTATTCACTAAAATTTTTGCCATCTCTGATCTGGAAGAAGAAGGGAAATCCTTCCCTAGTGAGGTAAAGGTTGAGCCAGGCCTCCTTAGCAAGAAAAAGTGCCATCCCAGATGTAAAGACTCATGTCTGCTCTTGTAAAAGCATTTAAAAATATGTGGTAAGCAAAACTATTCCACTTCCTATTTTGTTTTACAAACAAAATACAATTCGCCAGACATGGCAAAAAGTAGACTTTGCTATCCTAGGTGTGCTACAAGGCCTCTGTTGTAACAACACTTGAGTTGTTAATCTTTCCTTTCCTCACTCAGTTGCTGTTTTGTTGCCGTGATTGTGATTGATTGCTCTTGTACATCCAGTAGCATGATGTTTTGTTGGCCGCTTGGTCTCTTTGTTAATTGCAACTATTAACAGAACTGTGGTCTGTAGTAAAGACGGACGTGCTGCTGAGAGTGATCCCATCTCTCTCTCTCTCTCTCTCTCTCTCTCTCTCTCTCTCTCTCTCTCTCACACACACACACACACACACACACACAATTCTTCTTGTGCCACAATGTCCATTAGGCGCCCATCTTTGGGAGCTCATCTGTGAGCATTTATTCAGAACTCCCAGTTATGAGAAATGTTGTCTTCCTTGAAGAAGAAACAAACAGTCTCTCTTGGGTTGAACGCATAACTCCACAGAAAATGATGCCTGGCTTGTTGCATTCAATTCTGTATGAGACAGATCAGGGAGAGGGGGCCGAGTCGTCTTTTGTAGTACTGGAATGCAAAGCAGAAAAACAACAAACCAGGGATCTTGGGCCAAAGAGCCAGAAAATAAAGCCAACACACTGGGGAAGTGTCAGGTCTCCTTTCGTCCAAGCATGAGGAGTGTTTTTGAAAAGAGCTCAGCCCCACAACTGGAATTTGTGTGTGCGTGTGTATAAATAACATTGATCGCATCCCCTTTAATTGCTTGAGCTCTCTTTATTCCTGGTTAGGCATATTGAAATGCTCCCTTGGAAGCTTCTTTTTTCCCCCTGTGCAGAACTCCCTGCAGGATTGGTGCCATACTGTCTGCACATACTGCCATCTTGAGGGTTGCCTAAAGCCATCTGCATTTAAATGTTCTTTTTAAATAGCATTGCTGAGTGAATCCAGTAACACTTTAATGCAGCACAAAAAAGCAGAACATAGCAACAGCATTTAGTTTCCACCATCACTATTATTTAGAGCACAAGCTCAGTAGTCTCAGCTACAGTCAAGCAATGAATCTATTGGTCTGGTGCAAAAATGCTTTCAAACATTACTTTGGCCACAGCTTCAGCTTTCAGATTTAAAACGGTGCTACTTCCCAAAGCACCAAACTTCACAAAAGACAGATTCCTCTGTGGAGCAAATCTTGTGTGAACAACCACGAAAAAGTAGATTAATGTTTGCAGAAGAATTCCACATATAATACTTTCTATGTCCAAGTGTGTTTGTATGATACCTGTGCATCCTGCGGCTCGTCACAAACAGCCCTACCAGGTAAGTTATATTGAGAAATACTAAAACCATCCCTAAAACCACTCAATATATTTTTCATCCGTAGACAACCCTTTCACACTAGCACATTGGGGCTGGATCTACACTAGTTCCATATAATGCAGTTTCAGAATGCAGATTAACTGGATTGAATGGATTATATGGCACTGTAGACTCACTGCACTTTGAAACTGCATAAAATGGCACTGTAGATCCAGCCTGAATCTTATGGTTTGCGGTTACTTTCCAGCAGTTCTTCTTAGTTCCCGGAAGAAGGCAGGTTAAGGCAAAGATCCACTAAACGAGTCTCCTGAAGTGTCAAGGCGAGTCTGTGATGAAGCCAGGATTACAATCAGGGTGTTCCCAAACCCATTTAGACCCTCCTTAGCCTAATTGGAGTGCCCTCTCATTAGAAACCAGTCTGCTGACAGTTCACAAGAGGCATAGACGGCTCCTCTGCCTCGACACGTACAGAGCCAAGCAAATTGCTTAGAAGAGAGAGAAAGCAGCATTGACTATCATAGGTGTCAGCCATGCCTTGCTTACTTGGGGTGACTATTCTTTCCTAGCAGGCTAAAGTTCTTTGCTCACAAAGTAAGGCAGACATGTATGCCTGTTTGCAAAACATTTAAATGATGTGGGTGGCTTGGATCTTGATGGCAAGAGCACCTCTAGAGCAGCAAGCAAGACAATCCATAATGCTTGGATGACAGAACAAAGGGCATGCTTATCAAATCTGCAGATGACACCAAACTGGAACTAATACCCCTGAGGTAAGGATCAGGATCCGAAACAACCTTCACAGATTAGAACAAAGACTAACAAAACAAGTTTTGACAGGGAGAAACACTTTGGTTGTTATTATTTAATAAATAATACTATAAAAATGAAATGCACGGATTGGGTCTTAACTGCCAAATATCATCCGGTCTCCAAGCATAATTATAGGCAGCATAACAACAACAACAATACTTTGTACTTCGTCACCATCTCTCCGAAGGGGAGAGCAGGCCTTTGTTAGGCCTGCTAACAAAGCACTCAAGGTGTCACACATAATTAGAATTACACATCATCCAAACAATACACAATTTGACTGAATACAAATAATGGACAACATCAATCAACAAAATTAAAAGTTTTAAAAATTCTAAAACACATTCATACCTGTGAGTCATTGGTTTGCTTTAAACACAAACTAAAATGCCAAATAATAATGGTCGATGTCATTACATGCATTTATATCACTGTTGTCTAAACAGTAATGATGGACAATGCTGCAAGATTTGGCCGGAGGTCTTCCTGGCTACTCATTAAGACTAGCTTTTAATAAGATATGCCGCATTATCACAGGTTGTCTATGTCCCACACCACTGGAGAAATTAAACTGGTTAGTTAGTAACACACCACCTGACATCTGCCAGGCAGAAGCAGCCAACAATGAAAGGATTCCAGCATTGACATCTTCAGCCCATCCTCTGTTCAGTTATCAGCCACCATGCCAATGCCTTGAATCAAGAAACAGCTTTTTAAGATCTAAAGAGATACTCGCAGGAGCACCTCAGCAAGCGAGAGTCCAAAAGTGACAGGCTAAAATCCAGCACCTCAATCAGTAGCTGAGACTGGATTAGAAACTCCCTCCTGAGGACACAAAAGAGTGGACAATCTGGAAAGCGCTAAGCAGGGTGCGCTCTGGCACCACAAGATGCAGAGCTAACCTTAAGAAATGGGGCTACAAAGTGACGTTCACGATATGTGAGTACGGAGCAGAGCAAACCACAGACCACCTACTACAATGCAACCTGAGTCCTGCCACATGCACAATGGAGGACCTTCTCACAGCAACACCAGAGGCACTCCAAGTGGCCAGCTTCTGGTCAAAAGACATTTAGCATAATGCCAAGTTATTTTTAAACTCTGTGTTTTTAAAAGCATTTTAACTGTACCCTCAACTTGCTTCTGACACAATTCCTGGCTACTGATGCAACCCAGATATCTCACATCTTGGAAACGGAGACAACTGTTCCAGCACTGTAAAGTCTTCATAGATTATCTAGAACAGTGGTTCTCAATCTGTGGGACCCCAGATGTTTTGGCCTTCAACTCCCAGAAATCTTAACAGCTGATAAACTGGCTGGGATTTTTGGGAGTTGTAGGCCAAAACACCAGGGGACCCATAGGTTGAGAACCACTACTCTAGAACAATAGCAAAAAAGACAATGATACAGCTCTCCATAAGTTATTGAACTACAATTTCCAGCATCCTCACCATTGACCATGCAGCCCAGGTATGCTGGGAGTTTTGGTGACATTCCCACCCTTATTTCAGAATTTGTATATGAAAATGATAGAATAATCTTGATGGAACTAGAGACTTTACATTAGATGAATCCTTCCCAAGGATAGCAGCATTTTTAGTATATGCTAAAAGTATCCACCTTACATTTTAGAAGCAGCAGGGCAACATGCCTGACAAATTATAGAAACATTGAGCTTATTGGAAGAGAATTTTGGAGACTATTGAATACTGAGATTATTGAAGTGTATTGGTGATTCCTGAGATTATTGAAGAGTATTGAGATCTTTGTAACTCCTACTACCACAAGGAAAAACTACACTACAATGGGTAGGAATTTGAGAGTTCATTTGTGCATTTTCCCAGTATTATATAATAATGTGAGTTGGATGGACCTGTACAAGACTGATGCATAGTTATTTCTAACCCATATGGGTTAGTCTATTGGGTGACCCTAGTGGAGTCCCAGGAAACCCCACAATAGATTCAGTTTAGGGTCCCCATGTCAGAATTGATCTGAAAACATAAAATGACAAATATATCTTAGTAACTGGCCAAGATCACCCAGTGAGCTTCGTGGTCTCCTAGCAATAAGAAAGTGTGTTTCACAAGTCTTCACTCAAAGTTCCAACTACAGTGCACTAGATGTTTTTGTTGTCAAAGGACAATAGGAGGGTTAAATTTACAAGATGTGTTTATACAGCTAATTAGAAGATTTTGCTTTGTTTTTCCATATTGATTTTTCAGTGGTCAACTTAGAAACTTCCTATACCTCATAAGATTAAAACTAGATGTTTGCTAGATCTTTAGATAAAGCATATGGTTGCAAACACAATGTCTTCACCAAGAGCTTCCCTGACCCTTCTTTCGCAGTTCTCAGCTACCCTTCTCATCGCACCCAGAGGGAAAGCCGAAGGAGAATAATTATCATTTTGCTTAATATGTATGATTACTTGGTGGTCACACAAGCTACATCGATAATCGTGGTCATTTAAAAAAAATAAGTTGTGTTCTGAACATTATGTCCATATTTTGGCTCAGTTGCTAAAATTATTGTCAAAAATGATGTGTACGTGAAAGTAAGATCCCACATTTTAATATTACATCTTTCTCAGATGTTATGTGTTCATTGGTGGTAATGTCCTTAAGATGGTTTAAGAATTGCCTCTTATAAATGCCTCAGAGCTAGTGTATTGGGAGAAATGGGATTTATGGTTTCTGTTGTCATATGCATGTTATAGATTATGTAGGACATGCTCAGGCTGTGCAGCATTTGGGTTGTAAATGAATAGGTTTTTGAACTCTAGAGCAACATCTGCTGGCAACAGGGTAATCCACCAACTTCTTTTGTCCTAATGGCCTATTGAAAGACCATGTGGCAAATTTAAACCCATGTAGATTTCTTTTCTTATAGATAGGATGGATAACGGCTACATGGATCCCAACCTCTAAAAATTATTTATTTATTTATTTATTTATTTATTTGTTTGGACTTTTATACCGCCAACTCCACAAGGCTCGCAGCGGCTTACAAAAGCCAAGCAGCTACACAAAAATACATCAACAGTAAAATAACAGACAAGGGGCAGTACAACAGTAGGCAGGGGGAAGACGGGGGGGAACAGGGTGGGAGTAAAAGACGTCAGGGGAGGACCCAGCGAGTCAAGCGGGCCCTACTCTCCCGTCAAAGGGAGGGAGCAGAGGTGGTCTCAGGGTGATCCCACCAAGAAGGTCCGAGCCGGCCCGCCCCCTATTGACCAGGGGTCTGGTAGGGGGAGTCTGATCTATGGGATTGTTGACTTTCTTCCACTGTGGGCCGGAGAGGGCTTCCGTTGCCCAAAGCCCGGACCCCAAAAAGTTCTGGCCCGCAACGGGTTCCAGGACTTGGGCTCGGGCGAGGCAGGTCTCCCTACTCTCTGGCGGATAATGGCAAGTGTCCCGGGGGCGGGGGGCCTGGTGTTCTTCGGCCTCCAACGCCGCCTTCTCCGGCGGCCACCTGGCCTCGGTACTGGGCGCCCCCCGGGACTCACCAGTTCCGGAACTATGCTGTCCCGGCTCGATGAATCTGTCAGCCCCCGGCCGCCAGAAGGAGGTAGGGGGGGGGGGTTGGAGTCCGGTCGCTGATGAGGGGACGGCCGCCAACTTGCAAGCTCGGCGCCGGGGTCGAGCCTCCGGAGCCCTTGCTAGGGTTCCGGAGATATCCAGCGCCTCCAGAGGGGGCACCCACGGCAACCGCTGCTTCGGCCCGTCTGTCGGCGAGGGCGAGGGCTGAGTTCCCAGGCCATGCAAGGCCGCGGCTACAGCCCCTGGGGAATGAGCGAGGGGCGGGGCCAGGGACGCCGAGCAGCTCGGAGTCGACGCCATCTTGCTACCCCTGGCCACCGCCTCGCCCGGCGGGCCCCGGGGAGCCTCGGGACCAAGAGCCCCCCAGGGACTCCACCAAGGTGTCACCGCCGCACCAGCCGTCTCCCCAAGTCTCTCCTCGGGGTGGGGGGGCCCTCCGCCACAGGCCTGGGACCCACTCCCCTCCCTCTCATCATCCGTCTCCTCCTCGGTTTCCAAATCCATGTGGCTTGGGGGCCTGCCAGAGTCCTGTCGCTGGCGCCGCCGGCCTGGTTCTCTCGGGGCTGGGGCGTCCCCGGGCCCAGGGGCGGAGGCGGGGTCGGGATGGCAGTAGCCCCCCCCACCGCAACAGCAGCAACGGCAACAATGGGGCTCGCGCTGGGGAGCAGCTGCGGTCGCCCCCCTCACCCTCTCTCGTCCGTCTTCTCCCTGTCTGTCTCCACTGGGTCCCGCTGCTCCTCTCTCTGTCCTCCCCAGGCCGCTAGAGCTGCAGAAGGACGCCAGCGCCGGCCCCAGTCTGTCAAGCTCTCCCAGCCAGACGGCCAGCCGTTCGGCCAGCTGGCCAAGGTGGAGGAGGAGGCCTGTGAGGTCTGGCAGTGCGTCCCGGCCAGCCCAGGGTTGTTCTCCGGCGTCCCCTCGGGTGGAGTTGGGGGAGGTGGGAGGCCCGGCCTCCTCCAGGCCGGGCCACGGAATAGGAGACCAGGTCAGGCACCTCCGGGGGGAGACCACTGTCGCAGCCCCCGCCAAGCCAGGAAGCCTCCCGGAGGCCCCGGCGTCCTTCAGGCCCGCCAAGGCCCTGAGGACCGAGGCCGGCGCCCGGGCAACTCCCAACGCGGCCTCCGCATCTGCCTGCAAGGCCTCCAAGAGGGGGAGGGGGCGCTTCGGGGCCTCCAAAAGCGGCCGAAGACCCCCCTCTGAGTCCAGCAGGCCTAGTAGGTCACCCCTCGCACATGGGGCGGCCTCTCTCAGTCGTGGGGGTGCGGTGCAGGAAAGATTGTCAAGGGCTCGGCGGAGCTCGGCGTTTGGACGCCTGCTCGACGCGGCCATCTTGGCTGAACAAAGGGATCGTTCACCAATTAGCTCTCCTTCCACAGTAATAGGTCCCATGGTGGGAGAAAGGTGACATGGTAAATAAATAAATAAATAGACAACTATCCTATCAAGGGGGCAGTGGCAAACTGGAATTTGCATCCATCCATCTCTCTTGCCTGTCTTAATCTCTGGTAACTGGGCACATAAATATGGATGCTTCCATTTTTATTTGCCTTGACGGATAGGACTACTAGACTTATCCTTCATGAATTGTCTCATTATTCAGAATTATGAAAAGCATTTCTATATAGAATCATAGAGTTGGAAAGGACCTCATGGGCCATCCAGTCCAACCTCCTGCCAAGAAGCAAGAAAATTGCATTCAAAGCACCCCCGACAGATGGCCATCCAGCCTCTGTTTAAAAGCTTCCAAAGAAGGAGCCTCCAACACATTCTGGGGCAGAGAGTTCCACTGCTGAACGGCTCTCAGATACAGGAAGTTCTTCCTAATGTTCAGATGGAATCTCCTTTCTCATAGTTTGAAGCCATTGTTCCGCATCCTAGTCTCCAGGGTAGCAGAAAACAGGATTGCTCCCTCCTCTCTATGACTTCCTTTCACATATTTATACATGGCTATCCTGTCTCCTCTCAGCCTTCTCTTCTTCAGGCTAAACATGCCCAGCTCTTTAAGCCGCTCCTCATAGGGCTTGTTCTCCTGACCCTTGTATGGGCTGCAGCAATCACCTTGTTTCTCATACAAAGGTGACATAATGTCTATGCAGTCTTGCTTCCTTTTTGCCCCTGGGGCGCATTGCAATAGCCATTCCCTTTCGAGGAGGAGGCACCCAGGTAAGTGAGTGGATAGGGACCCAAGAGGGCCATTGTAGTTCTCTTGGTGCAGAACTGGATCTAGATCTGTTCTGATAGGGCACTTCTTGCTCTCCCTCCCTGGTCTGAAATAGCCACAGTGTCAAACTGTAGAAATTAAGAAGCTGTTGAGAAGGGGAGTGCTGCCATTGCATCTTCCTGCATGGTACGGTCAGGACTCTAATTCTATGAGTCCATGAGTGTGGAAGAAGGCACTGAATGCTCCCATCTGCAAATCCGAAAGGGGACGAGCATGTTCTACTCGTGTATGTTACCAACATGATTCTTTACAATGTTTTCATATTTGTTCTTAAAATAACTGCAAATTACTTTTCACATTTTATAACCCATGAATTGGGGCTTTCAAACCTCAGTCCACAAAAAAGTGCATTGAAACACAAGCACATTGAGATCCAGAGAAACAGCCTGCTTTTTCAGATTCACCATAAATTGATAGTCTTCTGCTGATTCCCCTTCAAAGGCCAAACTTCCATTTGGCATTTCATTTGCAGAGTCTTGCTTGGTCTCAGGCATCAAAGGAAGGCCTCTGAGTCCTTTGAAAAGAAACTTTTGAGTCCGCAAAGCAGGCTATTCCATGGTTGACAAATTCAAAATGAGCTGAAATTCTATTAAGCTCAATAGTGATCATCTAATCCAAGCCCAGTATTTTGATCTGGGCAGATGAGGCAAAGCTTAACGCTCGTGATAGCTGGATCCAATTTATAAGGCGTGTAGCAGAGACGATAGTCAGAGGAGACAAATAGTCTTCAGACAATTAAATTTAATTGTTCCATGTGAGGATTATTTATCTCCTTCCCTGATTACTGTCTCCTCCAAGAAGTGAATAAATTGGAACCAGCTATTGCCAGAGTCACTCTGTTCCCCTGAAACAGAGCTGAGTTCTGAAGAAACATTAGGCTTTCAGATCAACACAAAGCTTTGTTCTAATAAGCTGGTGGCTGCTTTAGATCTGCCACCTTTGAACATCTTTTTTAGCAGACAGCAAAGCAGCAACAGCACATTCCAGCATCTCCTCTTATAGCAACACTTGGTAATTCCGGGTGGAAGTTGCCAAATCATCACCTAACCCAAAGCAAACTTTGAACGCAAGGTCAGTATATCAGCTCTTCTGTGCAAACAGATCTCCTGCTTTCCTTGTTTTCCAAATGGTTTGCAAATGAGAGCTCCAAGGAAGATGTTAAAGGAGAAAGCCTTCCCAAGAATTTGAGCCATGCACAGAAGAGCCCTGGATGTAAAAACTGTCACCACAGGCTATCAAACACCATACCTTCTGCCTCCATGAAATTATAATTTTATGTGAACTGGGTGAGCCAGCCTGTATGAAAATACCAATTAATATGTGCATAGCAACTTGACTATATTAAGACATAATACTGTAGACGCTGAAGCAATTATCAAGACAAGCAATGGCAAAGATGAGGTACATTAACAGGTGTCGAACGCAGATGGATAATTACATAATCCAACAAAATACAACATAGGGTCTCTTAGATTAATATATTGAAAACTGTATACTCACATATGGCCACAGGTTTTGGTTGGCTACATCTGCAGAACCATGGGTCCAGATCCTTGTATTGACCAACCCACCTGTTACCTACAAAATGATGGCTGTGGACTCTGCACCTCCCATGGGCCACCTAACCCCCCCAAATCGTCGGAAGTGGAGTCTAAAGCCACAGGCCAAGAGAGTTAAAAAGGGAATAATGTGGTAAGCACTCAGACCATGGCTGTATTTGAATATAGCAACACTCATTGGCCAACACACAGTTTGGTGCCTCAAAAGTTAACAATTTCTGAGTATCTTTGACCTGCTGATTCCAAAAAATGGGACCGGTTTTCCCCTATCAGCTCTAGCCTTTGGGATATAGAACAGATGCCACCTACCAGTTGTCCTCTGCTTGCGCATAGAAAACCATAATCGCCCTATCTAAGAAACTAGAGCTGTGATTTATCCAGTGCAATTTTTTTAAGCCAGTGCCCCAAATAATCCCAGGAACAAGCCTAAAAAACAAGGCACCATGTGATGCAAAATTTACAAGACATACATTTGGCTGGTGGTTGCTGCATCTTTTTGTGTGGACAGTAGTAAGTAATATTTGAGGCGCCAGTGTTTTGGGAGCTCCGGGGTTTGGTGCCCAGCGAAATCTAAAAGAAATTAGTTGGCAGGAATGCTGCCATATCAACATTGCTGCATGTGTGAGACCCCCCTCATTTGGAAGACTGGGGCAATGGCCCCATGTGCCTTCCCTTGAGAGGATGGATCAGAGCTTAGGGTCTCACCTCTTTGCAGGCGGAAAGAGGGCCTCACCGGCAGCCCTCCTTCCAAGCCATCACCCTAAGAGTGGGAGGCCGGTCGAGGCAGCAGGCACGCTCCTTCGAGAGACTTCAAAGCTCCTTGCGCTGGCTCCCCTCCCCGGAGTATGATGGCCATGATAGATGTGACATCAGTTAGAGACGACTCCAAGGGACCAGGGCTGGTCATTGTTCTGTGCCAGTGTGAGGTGATGTCCGTCGCCTAGGAACCTGGGGCAGAGGCACAAAGGCATGCTTTCATCTCTTTGACCTGCTCAGCTGGCAAAAAGGCCACGGTGCAAGGCACCAGCCTGGGGAGACATGGCGGGCGGACAGCAGAAGGAACACGAATGAGAGGCAGACACCCATCCTCGCACCAGCCAATTGGAAGCGTATTAAAGGCTCCTTCCATTCTCCCTGCCCCAGAAGAGGACTTGGGCCTACTAAGGCTTTCTGTTGTCGTTTAATTAAAGCTCATCAACTCCCCTCTCCCTCAATTGGTTTATTGCATTTTCCCACTTCCTTCACCTGAATGGCCAGATACAAAGGCAAATGGTAGGGCTTGTCTTGATTTTGCTCAGGAGAGGATGCGAACTCATGTGGTTTCTTTTTGCAAGAGTTAGAAAATCTGCCCCAGAGGGAGAAACAATTGCACTTCTAAATGAAGAAAGGTGCAGAAGTGTTGCCTTCATTTAATCCTCTCTTATTGCCCTATGAAAAAGGAAATCAATGTGGTTCTTTGCTACGTATTATGAATCTGCATGCACTAAGGTGCATTTCCTACACAAGGAGGCAGTGGGTTGGACTCCATGGAGAAGGCCATGTCTACATGAACCTATGCTGCAGGAGTGCACACATTTCTAAAACAGCACCTAAAGAGGCATTCTTCTGATATCATTGTGCTTTCTTGAATCTGTACAAGAAGAGCCATGTGGAAAATGGACTAATTTTATTCTGCAGTCATAGAAGCCATTGCCAGCCTTAAATACAGCAACAATACTATTGGATTATGACTCATGATTTAGTTGAACGTTTTCACAATAATATATCTTTCACCCACATATATTGTGTATGGCTTCCACTCTTTCAGAATATTTGCATAGCACATAACGTTTTCATTGCTATCATTAAGTTAACAAATCCTTTTTCATGTCAGGAGCGACTTGAGAAACTGCAAGTCGCTTCTGGTGTGAGAGAATTGGCCATCTGCAAGGACGTTGCCCAGGTGAGGCCTGGATGTTTTGATGTTTTACCATCCTTGTGGGAGACTGGAGCTGAAATACAGGAGCTCATCCATGCTCTCCATCTCTGTGCAGTGCAAAATGGGTGTTAGAAGAACTATTGCTCCTTTCAGATTTTACCCCTTGTTGTCTCTGTCCTCAGATAGATGTGAGCTAAATACAGTAGCTCTTTACCTAGCATCACTCTCAGAATCATAGAAATGTAGCTCATAAACAGCACAAGACATTATTATTATTATTATTATTATTATTACATTCCACTTTTTTGGTCTTAAACAAGACTCAAAACAGCTAACAATATTTAAAAATATCATAAAATAAATGTACAATTTAAAGCCAAAACCATATAGACACTGAAATAACATTAAACAGAGGACTACCTCATTGAAATAATTAGTTTTTAAAAACCTATTACATCAATACAAAATATATTACAATTGGTGGGAGGCATTTTCTCTGAACAAGGCAAAAAGAGGGAAAGCGAGAGAGGGAGGGAGATTGGATGCCATTCTGTCACTTGAACTAGAAGTTTGTATTCCATCCTAAATTATATGAAATCCAGGATGGGCAGCTTCAAATAAGTACTTGCCTCATTGCCACCTTGAATCCCCTTCGGGGTTGAGAAGGGTGACAGATAAATAAATAAATAATATTCAATTTTAAATTAGTCCCTCATACATACAACCAATAAATAAACAACATAACCTGTTTTTCTTCCAGAATGCTGGAACAACAGGCACCTCTATCAGGCAGTTTCTGAAAACTATCAACTGTCTAAAGTATTATCATGCCCCGGTTTCTAAAAATAAATAAAAATAAAGCAGACATAGAACTCTATTTTCAGAATACACAGAACCCGTATCCTGTCAGCATTACCATTACCATTTAGAATGAAGGTCATAATCACCCATGTATTTCATTAAATATGCCTTGTTGCGATTACCAATGGATTGTGACATTCATGTTGGAGTATTTCAGCACAAAATTTTGGGGGAACTATAGTTCCCATAACACTATGTAACAACATTTGGAAAAAAATATGTTCCTGGTTTGAAAGTGTTATTCCCATTTAATTGTGTGATCCTTATTTTGAAATTAGTTGTTCGACTCCAGAAACTTTGTTTTTGTGACTGCCACAAACTAGGTTGAATTGGTTGAGACTCAATGAGATATTCATTGAAAAACTAGAGTGAAACGTGCTATAGTAGGATGTCCCTCCCACAAAGACAAAGTTTGTGTGGTTTAATGGACTTTCCCCATGTTTTAATGATAGAATATGATACACATGCCACATTATCATAGGATGTCTACGCCCTACACCACTGGATAAATTATATTGTTTAGCCGGTATTGCATCACCTGACTTCTGCCGGGAATTAGCAGCTAATAATGAAAGGACCAAGGCAGTGTCATCTCCGGCCCATCACCTGTTTGGGTATTAGCCAGTAGGCCTGGTTGATCCATGGTTCTAAATGGTTCAAAAGTACTTACAAAAGTTCTGGTAGTGACCATTTCAGAACTCTAACAAAACTTTCAAAATTTTGTTATAAATAGTAGTTCCTAATTGGTTCTGTCTTAAAAATTGCCAATAATGAAATAATAATGAAAATTTGATAAGAGTTCTGGAATGTTCACCACCAGAACGTTTGTTTTGTAAGTACTTTTGAAGCATTTAGAACCATGGCTCAACCAGGCCTATTAGCCAGCATGACAACACCTTGAATCAATAAATAGTTTTCTAAGATCTACAGAGATACTAACAGGAACACCTCAGCAAGCGAGAGTCCAAAAGTGGCAGGCTAAAACCTGGAACATCAAGCCATAACTGATACTGAATGAGAGACTTCCCCTTGGGCACACAGAAGACTGGGCAACTTGGAAGGCACTGAACAGACTTTGCTCTAGCACCACAAGATGCAGAGTCAACCTTAAGAAATGGGGCCACAAAGTCCATGACATGCAAGTGTGGAGAAGAGCAAACTACAGACCACCTATTACAATGCAACCTGAACCCTGCTACATTGCACAATGGAGGACCTTCTTACAGAAACACCAGAGGCACTCCAAGTGGCCAGTTACTGTTCAAAGAACATTTAGTATAATGCCTGTTTTTAGACTCTGTGTTTTGTTTTTAAAAAACAAAAACATTACAACTGTACCCTCAGTTCGCTTCAGATATGATAAATAAATATGATGGAACCAATTAGGAAATGACATTTATAATCCAGGAACAAAAATTGTGTTACAGTGTGTGATAATTTTGCAGAAATTGTGAACACGAGTCCTCAAAATGATAGGGCAGTTAAAAGAAGGGGGGGTTCTCTTGAAGAGCTTGGGTCATCCAGAATACTGCTGGGCAGCAGCTGAACTGCAGTCGCTGGGAGCTCCCGACTGAGATAAAAAGGGCCGAATAGAGGCAGCCAGCCAGGCTCCACCTGTCAACAGCCAAAGAGTTTGGAAGTTGCCTGACACCTATTGTCTATGCTTTCCCCATTTTGCTATCAGTAATCTCCTTGTGGACCCCCTTTCCTCCAGCCAAGAAACTGTCCCTATGATCTCTCTCTCTCTCTCTTCCTCAACACATGCACCAGACACCCAGCTATGTCTAAATTACACCAAGGGCTTAAGTGCAGCATGGGAAAGATTTTCAGCAATAGCTACAACTTTCAGATTATTCTGCACACTCTTCACACCACTCTTCACACCAACATTAGTACCAAAAAGGTAATGAATCAGTTTTTAGTCAACTTAAGATTCCGTTTGGGGTACTGATTCAGAAAATTGTATTGGATAGACCACATCAGCTGTAGTTTCTGATTCAGAACATATGCCATGGTCAGCAACAGGGAATGAGTGGCAGGCAGTGTGAAAGGAGCAGAAATTAAAATTTAAAAATTAAATAAATAAATAAAGAGGAAGGAGGCTTGCAGACCAGATTTTCATCCTCCCAGCCCACTGGTGGTCCGTGGCCCACAGGCTAAGAACCACGAGTCTATACTGACTAGTTCTAATATCAGCACATCAGTTCCACCCTCTGCTGTGCATGCTCCTTTGGGAATGAGTCCCATGGAAAGCACTCAAGGCTTATTTATTTATTTATTTAAAACTTTTGTACCCCGACCTTCTCACCTCTATTGAGGGACTCAGACCGGCATTGCAGCAAAAATTCAATGCTATACAGTTTAAAAACAACTACAACAACATATTAAAATACATGAGGATCCCAGGATATAACCACATCGCCACTAAAACAATTCCACTTGATCTGTAAACATGATCATTCATTCAGATAATAGCCAAACTCAGCCTATTCTATACTTCTGCTCAAGCCTTTTCAGAGACAGTTTTAAACCCTTCTGTACTGACCATATAAAGCAGTTTGGCACTGACTCAAGGCTGCGGTGTCCACAAAACGCACACACGCCGCCAATGTGCATTGCAGTATGCATCAGGGATGATTTAGTGCTCTAAAAAAAGGTCTCAGAAAAGTCCAAGTTTTGTGAAAAATGCACTACAGTGATCACTGGATCCCAGATCCAGAGCTAAATTGTCTTGCAAAATGTGGAGTGCATTGTAGAGACACAGTGTAGCAAAAGATTCCAAATGGGGCTGCTGAAAAATGTCCCAAAGGCATAGCAAGGGCTAGCAGCCTTCCTTGGGGGAGGGGGGGAGTAATGGATGACTTCCACTCTTGACTGTCACTTTACCCCCTTTTTCCACCCTAGTATCTGGTGCACTAGTGTATATCTCTTTGGGAAATTGGAGGGGAGGAGTCCTGCAAAGTGATTTGAGGCCAGGTTCCATGTCTAATGTAATCACCTTCCTGGCCTCAAACCAGTTTTAGTACCATCAATCTAATAATCTCACAGCAAAACTGGTTTGAACTGGTTCCAAGATGGATTATAGCAGTGGTCCCCTAGGTGTTTTGTACTTCACCTTCCAGAATTCCTGCCATTGGAGAGTTGGAGCCTGAAACATCTGGAGAGCCACAAGTTTGACACCTCTGCATTATAGTGTCAAAGTGCCTTTGGACTGGTTGGATCTTCTCGCGGTCCAAGGCACTTCCAGAATTTTCCTTCAGCACTACAGTTCAAAAGCGTCTATCTTCCTTTGCTCAGCCTTCCTTATGGTCCAGCTTTCACATCTATAGGTTACTACGGGGAATACCATCGCTTTAACTATGTAGATCTTCGTTGCCAGTATGATCGCTCTACTCTTTACTATTTTACCGAGATTGGTCATTGCTCTCCTCCCAAGAAGTAAACGTCTTCTGCTTTCCTGGCTGCAGTCTGCGTCTGCAGTAATCTTTGCACCTAGAAATACAAAGTCTGTCACTGCCTCCATGTTTTCTCCCTCTACTTGCCAGTTATCCATCAATCTGGTTGCCATAATCTTAGTTTTTTGATGTTTAATTGCAACCCAGCTTTTGCACTTTCTTCTTTCACCTTGATTAGAAGGCTCCTCAGCTCCTCCTCGCTTTCGGCCATCAAAGTGTATCTGCATATCTAAGTTTGTCAATGTTTCTTCCAGCAATTTTAACTCCAGCCTTGGATTTGTCAAGCCCCACACATCGCATGATGTGTTCTGCATACAAGTTGAATAAGTTGAGTGAGAGTATACAACCCTGCCGTACGCCTTTCCCAATCTTGAACCAGTCTATGCCATTACCATTTTCTTTTTCCAAGTCCTAAACTACATTCTGTAAAATGTATTGTTGAAGGCTTTCATGGCTGGAATCACTGGGGCGTTGTGTGGTTTCTGGTCTGTATGGCTGTATTCTAGCAGTATATTTTGCCTGCGTTTGTGGCCATTTTATTTCTTTTTTAGTACTTAAAAAACTCAAGTAAGAGATTTCACCATTTTTATTGCTTGCCATGTTATGAACACAAAATATTGTAATGGATTTGTGAGGGACAATGAATGCCTGGGGACAACCCTTGCTGACAACAAGCATTTCCATTAGAGAAAGCCGACCCTCTGCTGTTTGTCTCCCAAAAATTCTATTTGTGTGGTGAAGGGTGAAGTGATTCTCGACCTGTGGGTCCCCAGGTGTTTTGGCCTTCAACTCCCAGAAATCCCAGCCAGTTTACCAGTTGTTAGGATTTCTGGGAGTTGAAGGCCAAAACATCTGGGGACCCACAGTTGAGAACCACTGGGTTAGAGGAAGTGTACGAAAGGGAAGGAAGGAAAAGGGCAAGAGAAGGAACCTTAGAGTGAGAGTGATGTCTTGAACAGCAATCATTGGTTTGCCACTGAAAAGCATTGCTGCTAGAAGCAGCTTAGGAGTGGAACTACAGTAGTAGATTTTCCATAAGCTTCCTGATCATTTCCTCCCTCTTTCTTTCTTTCTTTCTTTCTTTCTTTCTTTCTTTCTTTCTTTCTTTCCTTTGACCAGTATCTGGGCTCAGTGGAAAGGAGTTGCCTCCATATTTACTACTCCATGCGTTATTAAACACAATGCTATGAAGGAGCCCACTTCTGCTTCTTGTTCTTAGGCTATCAGTGGAATGCACCATGATTTGAGGCCACCAACAGCTTTCTGTGCAGTGCTGCTACTATTAGGATTAATCTTTTGCAAGTAGCAGTAGGCTGATAATTAATTCTGATATTTTCTTTTTGGTCCAAGCACATGTTTTTACTCAGACCACATAATGTAATCAGTAAATATTACAAAACGGGCTCCTGCTCATCGGTAATTGAGAAACCAACCTGTGAGGTTCTGATTCTCTGCAGAGTAATGACTTCAGATCCTGGTTGTTTTGGTTTTTTTGCAAAATATCTCTGTTTTCTGTAGACAAGGTGCAACATGCCTTTGCCAACTGTTAACTCGGTTCTCTTTGTCTCTTCCTAAGTGAGTTTCGCCGTATATCAAGGTGGTCCAGAAACCGAGTGGAAAATGGCAATAAAATTACTTTACAGCTTTGTGTAAAACGGCTTTTCCATTAACTTTATATGTGACGAGAAAGTGTAATGCTGCCCCAACTACCCAAATGAAACCAAAAGAAAGAAAGAAAGAAAGAAAGAAAGAAAGAAAGAAAGAAAGAAAGAAAGAAAAGAAAAAAGAGAAGAGAGTATCTGTGGCAAAAGAACGGGCTGGAATAAAATCAGTTGCAAGTTGGAACTTTTCTCCCAATAGGAATAGCTAGATTATGGTAAGGACAGGTTGATCTGGATGAGGTCAAAAGAGTGAGTTCCTTTATGCTGCCTATCTGTCTGCTTATTTATGCCTTTCTTAATCATGCGGATGGGATCATGTTTAATTTGGCTCACCATGACTAGTGAGTCCTACATCAAAATAGTGTGCTTTAATTTATTGAATTTATTTGCCACCTTCCTCTAGGAGTTGCAAAATGGCCTGTTCCAATGTCCACTCTTAATATTCTCTCTCTCTCTCTCTCTCTCTCACACACACACACACACACACACACACACATTTTTGTATGTACATCTCTCCAAGGAACTCAAAGCACCATTCATGGTCATCTTACCAACAGTTTTTCAACTGAACATTTTTAATCTTAATATTCCCAATTTCTTCTCAGTGGAGAAGTTGAAGATTGTTTCTGGGACTTCATACATGCTTGACCACTGAGCTATAGGCACAGTTGCTAACATAACATGCCAGAGCCAAGATCTGAAATCTATAGTGATGTATCATTAAGTTTGATACATTGAGTATCAATAACAGTAACTTCGAGCATGGGATTCACATAAAATCATAAAGATGAATAAAGCAAAACATTTATTTCTTCCTGGAAATTAAATTTCCCCTGCACTTTCTCTTCTCTGAACTGGATGCTTTGCAAGGACTGCTTTTTGTACACATGGGAATTGTAGTCTTCCAAAATAAACATTTTGGGAATCTGCTTTTAACCAGGAAGCCAACACAGATAGTGGCTTTATTTTTAACAAACTTTGCTTTAAGCAAACATCTCTCCTGTAATTCCTTTTTTTAAAAAAATCCCAAGCATTCCTTTTAATAATACATGAAAAGTGGTGTGAAATTAAATAATGTTTTCTAAACTCAAAGATGGTTTTCAGAATGCTCGCTTAAAAGGTTGCTTCTGTTAGCTGCCGTTTCTTATTGGATAGATTTTAGAGTAGAATGGTAACACTATCATAGCCACAAGTAGGATGATTCTGGAAGCTAGAATCCAAAAAAAGTAATATTTCCAAATTCTATTTCGGGAGACCCTGCTATTTCTCCACTGCTACAATGCCAAGATATACTGCATTTATATTTAATATATAGTATTATTCTCTAATGGCAAGCAAAATACCCTTTTTGTGTGCTCCAAATCATTCTGTCCACACTCTTTATGGTTTAACATTGGTCCCCAAAAGAGATTTGGAGACCATGTATATGACCCCACTGAACCCATTATTTCCCAAACATGGGGGAAGATTTTGGAGCTGTTGGAGGTGGGCAAGTTTCAGATTTTTCTCCACTAACACAGGACAGACAATGGTCAGTTACATTCCACTGAATTGCCTTCAAGGAATTCAGTGTTATCTATTTATCTTGCTTTTTTGTGTGATCCTTGTACCATACTAAATGGTATCTACACTTGAGGACACACAATGGCAACAAACACATACACCCATGCGATCTCCAGAGCTGGTATTAGAAATGTCCTCCTTAGAGAGATTAGAATAGCCCCAAATCTCCAAACCTTCCATTCGAGCCTAAAAACCCAGACCTTTGATCTGGAGTAATGTACTATGGTCATGTGCTGATGTCGACCATTGTTATTCGGCACTTTAGTTTGTGTTTGAAAAAACCCAGTGACCCACAGGTATGACTGTGTTTTAGAATATTTTTTTATTTATTTTTATTGATTGATAGTGTCCATTGTTTGTATTCAGTCAAATTGTGTATTGTTTTGATATGTAATTCTATTTTATGTGTGGCACCTTGAGTGCTTTGTTAGCCGCCATAAGACCCTTCGGGGAGATGGTGGCGGGGTACAAATAAAGTTGTTGTTGTTGTTGTTGTTGTTGTTAGAAAGGGATTAGACAGCTAGCCCCTTGGCTTAGCCCCACATAGCTCATATAGGCCTCTTCTCTCCAAACTCCAGAACCGCCATTCTTCCTCCAAGGCACTAATATCACTCTGATGGTGATCGCTGGCTGAGTTTCAAATCAATGTATTAAAGAATTTTTTAAAAACCAAATGTTGCTATAACGTAATGCAGATTTTTGTCACAGCTCCATGGCTTCTGCTTTTAATTTCCAGCAAGAACAGTCTCTGTAGTGTCTTTGTCAGATTAAATACAACTCCCATCTTGACTCCAGTCTCCCCATCCTTGCCTCCAGAGAGACCCGTTGAGCAGGATCTTTTTTCCTTAGGACTAGAAGGCAAAGGACATAGGAATGGAGGAGAAGAGAGGCACAGCAGTGAGGCAGAGAGTGGAGGAGAAGCTGAACAGTCTCCATAGATCCAGCTAAGGGCAAAGGCATCTTCCCCCTAGACTTACTGTAAGTTTCTATGTAAGGTATTGAAAAAGGTGCTGATCTTGATCAATGAAAATTCTGGAAGCAACAGATCTCTGGCAAAACATTTCCAAGCTCTGCTTCTACCAGCTGTGAGCAAACTTTGGGCATATGGGATCTACTTTTTACTTTTAAATTCACTGAGCTTGCTCACTAGAGCAGAGCTTTCCGAACTCTGTGTTGCAACACATTTGTGTGTCGGTGTGCCACCCAAATACACCTAGACACCTTCGAGTCTATGTGAAATAAGCAATCAATCATCTATTTTAAGAGTTTTCAGGAGATATGTTGTCTCCCCATACATTTTGTTATTACAATGTATGTATGTCTGTATCTCTTACAAAAGGTTATTTTAACCTTTGTTTTGCTAGTAAAACTGAATCACTGTGAAGTATGAAGTATGTCTCAAATATGTGTCACCAACACAAACTGTTTGGAAATTTCTGCACTACAGCTAAGTGTCTGCAGAGATTGTAGGGATTTAGAGGGAAAGAAAGTTAAAGCACATGGTTAGTCAAGGAAGTTTATTTATTACAACAATGGAATCACAGATCTTAAACATTCCAAATGGAAATCAGTTTTGGATTTCTCTTCAAGTTTTTGCTTCCCAGTAGCCTGGGCATGTTTTAGTTCTTGCCATTAATAAAACAGCTAAAAATAAGAAACTTTTGCTGATCAACTCAGAGATCTAGCATAAACAACAAATTCTTGAAACAGATCAACAAGCACAACTGAAAAAATAAAAAAAAGAATCTGCTCAAAATCAGGGCTTCTTAAAAATATCCCATTCAAAACCCTTTCTGCCCAAGAAATTTTTACTTGACTCCAGGTATATAGGTATATAAAAATAGGTATAAAAACCAAACTTTTACTGATAATAAATCAGCATTTGCAAGTCGCTTCTGATCGCTTCTGGGGTGAGAGAATCAAAGATGTTCCAGGGGATGCCCAGATGTCTTGCAATCCTGTGGGGAGGCTTCTTCTCATGTCTCTGCTGGGAGGCTTCTCTCAAGCATCTCGAGCTCTGAGGATTATCTGGGAAGGAATCCCACTGGAGCATTGCAGCACATACAAATACCTGGGAGTTACCCTGGACGGTTATCTGACCTACAAGAAGCACTGCCTGAATATCAAGCAAAAAATGGGTGCTAGAAACAGTATCATACGAAAGCTGACTGGCACAACCTGGGGATCACAACCAGATACAGTGAAGACATCTGCCCTTGCGTTTGCTACTCTGCTGCTGAGCATTCATGCCCAGTGTGGAACATGTTACTTCTGGTAACATGTATGGTTTAGAAAAGGAGTGGGGGAAACTCATTGATAGCCTTTACCATGATAATTGCATGGATCTGGAGCTTGGAAAAGTTGCACTTTCATATTACAATCCTCAGATTCTCCCAATCCATTTGTGGGGTAGCCTTGTGGACTATGGGTTCTGGGAGCTCTTATGCCAATATAACTTTTGCAAGCTGATTGAAGGCACTATTTGAAAGAAGTATGCCTCTGAATAACTCTGAATCAGGCATGTAGTCGGGGGGGGGGGGGTGTTTGAGGGGCTTCAGCGCCCCCCCTGAAATTCTCAGGGTGGTCCGTGAGAAGGCCTTACTGGTACGTGGCACAGTGGCACCCTTGTCCATGCCTGGGCCCTCGGCGCTCTCTCTTTTCGGTGCCCCTGGTTTCAGCCTTTGTTGCTGGAAGAGAATGGGGAGTACGCTGACAGCCCAGGCTCCAAAGAGGATGCCGCCACACCACAGACAATTCATAGGCCGCTATAGGCCTTTGCACCCGTGAACTCAGCAGGCCTTCGTGCCTGTGCACCGAAGTCTCGCCACACTCGTGGCTGGGAGTGGAGTGTATTGAGCCCGTCGGCTGCCTTCTGGGACTCTCTGGATCAAGGTGAACAACAACTCCCATTTGAAAAAGGGCAATCATTCCCCAATCCCTGCCTCTATGCACAGTTGGGCACATTGGCTCTATGTGCCAAGTTTAGTCCAGATCCAACGTTGGCTTGGTTCAATGCCCTCTGGATAAGGGCACACTGCAACTCCCAGATCCAAGGTCAATCACCCCCAATCCCTGCCTGTCCTGTATGCACAGTTGGCCATGTTTGGTCCAGATATGATGGCTGCCTTCAATGCTTTCTGGATCCAGGTAAACAACAACTACCATTTGAAAAGAGCAATCATTCCCCAATCCCTGCCTGTATGCACTGTTGAGAAGCTATTGAAATCCACAAGCATGTGGACAATTTCAACAGAAAGGAGGAAACCATGAAAATGAATAAAATCTGGCTACTAGTATTTTAAAAACTCTAAAGAAAAGACAGTAAATGAAAAACAACACTCAGGAATTTCAGACATGAAGCAATCAAGGCCTGCTAACACCTCCTAACAAAAGGATTTCCCAAGACATTAAGCTGTCAGGCCTTGAGCTGCAAGGCCATTCAATGCTAATCAAGATGGCTAATTACAACATTCACACCTAGCTCACACACAGGGGCGGTCCTACAAGATAGGCCAAGTAGGCGGCTGCCTAGGGCGCCATCTGGGAAGGGGGCGCCATCCTGGCCGCATGGGGCGCCATCCTGGCCCTGCCGATGTTCCTCAGACAGTGCTGCAGCTGCCTGCTTTTTGACCCCGCCCTTGTGCGCTCCGACGCCGCTTCTGGGCACGTGCGGAGGTTTTCACGCAGGTGCAGTTGCTCTGGAGCTGAAGTTGAGCGCAGGAGCAACTACACATGCGCGAAAACCTCCGCGCATGCCCAGTAGCTCCCTTGCGCAGAAGCCTGTAAGCAAAGCACTCCCTATCGGACAGGCAGGGAGTGCTTCCCCTCTCCCTTTGTCTCCGCCGCGCACGCGCGTTTGCAGGGAAGGAGAAAAGAATCAGTGAAGGAAGTGTAAGTAGGGTTGCCACTTTTTGATATAAGAAATAAGGGACATTTACAGGATTTTTCACAAAAATATGGGACACTTCATTAAAAACTTGAAACTCAAACATTAGGTAGAAATAGTTTTATTAACAGAATAAGATAATGATTGAAACTCACAAAAGAAACTGACTTGCACCCTCTTAACAGTACATGGTATGTTTCTGCATGCTTTGTCATGCAGAAAAAAACATTATTAGAAAGAACTACCTTATTTTCTCCATCTGTATTTAGTACTTGACTTTGCTGACTTTAAAAGTGCACTGTCTAAACATTAAAATAAAATAAATTTTATAAGACACATTCATGATTATTATGTCAATAGTTAATGGTATAGTATAGTATAGGATACACTGCATTGTATAGTATTGGGATGAACAGCTAGGCCTATTTTAATAGTAACTCTCAAGCAACCAGAAACTATCTTTATCCAACATGATCCAACATTCCCCTTGGGTAACGGTTAATTAGTCTACTGCACTTTGAAAAAGTCCTGTATCGCCTCTTCCTTCCAA